>OX451407.1:12008329-12414385 GCA_949629135.1 Eremobia ochroleuca | reverse complement strand
GGATTCTGAAAAAACAATATTTAACTATTTTCTTGTAAATTCAATGTGTAGGGTGACCATATTATACTCGTATTAATGAAACCAGGATAAGTAATGTATTAAATTTATATTTTCATAACAGGTTATATCTATCGTACCTACGATTTGGTTATTTAGCAATCAATTTCGCTATAAGTTATAGAATGAATGAATATTGGCTGATTAGTACTTATACGAATTTTAGAATCGTAATCATCGTAACAGAACATCTCATCTTTCAGTGTAAGATAGTGACATTTGTAGTGGCCCATGCCAGTTTCGTTAATTGCAGGAATAAATTCTATAGCACCTACTAACTGATATGATTTATTCGAAAACATTACAAATTCTGGTATTTCTCTCACTCTAAACTTTTCACAACCATTTAGTTCATATGAAACTGTGTTTGATAAAGTATATTATAATATTATATTATATAAATTCATCAATTCGATACTTTTGTAACTTTGTTTTAAAGAGCAATTTTTTCAAAGTTTTGAAGTAGCTCCTAATTCCAGATGATGATGGAACAGTATTATCAGCTTTAAAAAAAGAACACAATAAATTTGACCATAATGGAAGTTTTCCAAGAATCCTCCTAAATTCTGACATAAATGTTGGTAAAAAATATAAATTTTTATTATTTTTATGAATTTTCATTAATTGTTTTTGAAATGGGGCTACTTTATCATCCGACCAAATAAAAAAATCAATGTTTGCGGTGTGATGTTCTTCAGTTCCGAAAACTTCGTCGTCGTTCCGTTTGTCATCATCCACAAAGCTGAATTCTGCCGTATGATCTAATTCAATATTTTTCATTCGTAAGGCAAGTCGGTTTAAGGCACCTTGACAATTGGAACTTGCAGGACTTGAATCATCATCGTAGTGACTAAGACAAGTCTGAATCATATCACCGATGACTTCTTTCGCAGTTTCAAAATTTTCACACTCTTTTAAGAACAAAATGCAGCGAATATAAAAATATTTTATGTCTGGTTCTACATCATTAAAACATTTTAAGTTGTGCAAAGTTTTTACAAAATGACTTGTGTCAAGTCTGATAAAAGTAGAGGGCTTTTGTTCTTGAAGGATTGAACTCTGTTCTTCTAAAATTGAAAACATGTTTTTTATGTATTCTTTTGTACTACTGAATTCTGTAAAAGCTTCAGTATTAGCTGCGATCAGGGCAGAAGAATCGTCTGAAATAATCTCATGAGGTGATCTATCAACTGATTTTTTCCATTGATTTAGCCAATGTAATATAGATTTCTTGTCGTGTGCATCGGTAACCATCTGTAATACTGGTACAGATTTTAATTTAAGATTTGCTGTTATCAGACCTGCATATAAAAATAATCTTTTGGTCATCTTTGTACCATCAGGGAGCCGCATTGTTTCAAAGAATGAGCCAGTAGCATCTATTGTAATGGTTACCCTTCCAAATTTCCGTAGGTACAGATTGTAATAATCAATTTGGTTCTCGTTCCAATAATATACAAAGAAATTAGGGTGTACACTTAAAGAACGGATTACATTTTTATGTGTACTTTTGGCCATAACCACTAGAGATATAATTGGATTGGGATCAAGCCGCTGTTCTCTCCTGGCCTCAGATTTTATTTGTCGCAAACAAGAAAGAGATGGCAACGCTGGTGTATTTACAACCTCTTTTTCATCTTTCTTAATACTTAGGATCTCTGAAGCCATTTCATTATGAACTACTATTGCAGGCTTGTAGCTTAATATTTTTGCTAATTGTTGTCTTTTGTGGGGCGTTAACTTGAATTTCCTTGTTGGATTGTGTTTGACAGTTCGGTCTATATTCGTTATTTTACAGTAGATTGTGTGGATTTTATCAGTAGTTTCATAACTTTCTATTTTAGCATATGCAGTACACTGCGAACAATTGCCTTTCACAAAGATTTTTTTTTTACCACTTTTTCGCGCTTTAAAGTCCAAGTACAAGGTAGTTTAGTATATTTATAAATGTTTACTTTTAATAGATTACTCCATTTAAACTTGGGTATGGTTCTGTATTTCTTATAGATGGAAGTGCCTGTTCGTTGTTGATATGCGTATATAGGCTGAATTTTTTTCCAGTCATACAAGTCCATTTGATATGAAAATGTTACTGTATCATTTTGTGCACTATTCTCGAAATCAAAATCTTTGCTTTTTAATGACATATCTGGGTCACTACTGCTACAACTTGCACTTTTTATAGTATGTATTTCGCCAGTTGTTTGTTGCTCAAGAAGTGATCCATCGTTTTCAAAAAATATATGACGTTTACGTTTCAATGATGTATATAAGGCTATCGGGGTCATTTTAAAATCTAGTTCTTTGGAAATGGTTAAGAAAATAGGGTCAGTACTTTTAATGTTAGGATTTTGTAGTATCCCAGCATATTTATAAAATACTTTTTGTTGATCCTCAAGATCTACTATCGATTGGCGGCCTTTCGGCATAATGGTTCTGAAACAACAATATTGCGTTGAACAAAGTGACTTTTAGTAATTTTTATAGCATGGCACGGCACGCCGAAGGTCGCAGGTTCAAATCCCGACTGGTCGTTGAATTTTTTCATAACTAAATATTAACAAATATTTTAGAACATTAAAGTGCTTCAATTTTGTCTATTTTAAGAATCGACCGTAGTATGTATTTTAATTTGTAAACTTCGAACCCGAACATACTGTATATTAAATAAATAAATGTAAAAAAATAACAATAGTTGGCACAAATGTACTTACATTGAAAACAGGACATCAAACTGCACTTAATTATCAGTCACTGCACGATATTGCACATATTAATATCCCCACAACTTAATTATGATGACACAAACATGATGATTAACTTTATAATATAAGAAATCCAAGTTAATTATTTATTTCGTACATGAACATATTCATGATGTACAAACGAGAATATGTACTTCACCGCTGATGAAAGTTTTGTTACTAAATAAATATTTGTGGGTACGTAAGTGAAATATTAATTTGTAGGTACCCCCAAAATAAGCTCACCCTACACACTGAATTTACAAGACAATAGTTAAGTATTGTTTTTTCAGAATCCAAAATATATACATTGCTGAACTGTGCAGATATATTTAGCAGACATTTCTGCTAAATGTTAGTATCTCTGGCTTTAGATTCCGTTGAGATCTCAGGTGGCTACAGTCAAACATATATAATTAGAACGTCAGGATTGAGGAGCCAAAGAAAATGCGTTCATATACAAAATTTACTCTGTTTTACTATTTTACTTCTATACTGCAAAAACAAACACAACACCTGCTAAATGATCAATATGTCGAATATATTAATTGATCGCTCACATCCAATAGAAATTCACCTCTTGAGTTTAGATTGAGGAGCCATATTAAAAGTATTGTATTTTCTTTCATTTTAGCGCTACAGAAGCTAATTTTTTAGACGGTAATATGCAAAATTGCTACTAAATGATACAACATTTTCATAAATATTCATCTATTACTTAACGAGTTCCAGGTGGCTCCTCAATTCAGACGTTTAGATTGAGGAGCCACTTTTGCATTAAAATAACTAGTGATATTATTTTGCTGCTAAATCTAGAATTCGTGCTGCAAAATAAGCTACATTGCTGCTAAATAATGGTGAGATCAGATTTTAAAAATCTGATGTGGCTCCTCAATCCTTACGGACATAATATGGCAAGGATACAGATCTACCGTTTGAAGCCTTCAAATTAATTGCTTTAGTTCTGTCACACGTTAGTACCAGACACTATAAAAGAGAAAAAAACAAATGAAATACTGCAATGTTCGACTATTTAATAAATGTGGAGGTTTAGGGTAATTACATGTCGAAGATGCCTCACTGCGATACACATGTAAAACAAATACATGCTAATAGACACGCACGCACATGCCAGAAGGCCAATTCCTGTAATTGAGGAGCGTCGGAACAAAAACCGATATGTCTTAATTAAGACATTATTTTTTTTTTTTTCTGTTACAAAATGTTTAATTATACACCCTTCAGGAAAGAAATCAATTAAAAAACAGTTACATCCATCTTAAAAAAAATATCAAAATACTGTGGTCAAATCAAACCCGACAAATACATTTTTAAATTCAACATGTTCTTGTGGTTGGATTAAAAACCGATAATTCTTATTAAGTTTTACACAATTCAACAATGGTCGGTTCAAATTCAATTCAGTTCAATACCGATATATCCATTTTGGTTTCGTCAAAAACCGATATATCCAAATGATCGCGTCAAAAACCGATATATCCATACTTGTCCGCCAAGTATCCCCCTAAATTAAGTATCTACCCTCCGTCAAGTTTCACACATCAATCGATGTCACTTTAACTGCAAATTGACATACTATAATTTTCCACTTTTGTAACATTAAAAAACTTACAAGCTTTTTTTTAATTTGTGAAAAATATGGTAAATTCGATATATCGGTTTTAATTCCGACGCTCCTCAATTAAAAACGTTCAAAATTTAGTCGCAATTTCATCTAAGATGAAATTGCGACTAGATTTTGAACGACAATCAATGTCAAAAACTTGTCAAAAATGTAGGGAAATTAGACGTATTTTTGACAGATTGACACTGGGATCAGACTGTGAACGTTCTTATAATTACGAGAATTTTCCCTCGGGTATCGAGGTAGACCACCAAGTACCCCGGGATGTATCGCAGTGAGCCATTTTCGGCATGTTCATTATTCTTAGAAAGAGGCTGTCACCCTGGTATCAGTTAAACAGACCACTCTATTTTAAGCAAATTATTTTATCTAATCCTAAATATTTACGACCCTAAAAACAATAATATAATTTTAATCAAAAACTGATCTTATAAGTAATGATGATCATACCGGTCATATTTCTTGGGCATACGAGCGTACACGTGCTGGGAAATCATCATGGGTTGGTTGGTAACCTTGGTGTTATCCGTCTTCTGTTCAACGGTGACTGTAGACGCAGTGGTCGAGGTCTTCGCCCTGGCTATACTTTGTAAGTACGACTCATAAAGACTCATTCCTGGCAGCACAGAATTGTCTTCCGACGGTTCTATTGGCACGTTTATGGGGTCGTACGGTAAAGTTAACACGTATTTTCCGACGTCGGCGTAGTACGGTCGGCTTTCAGATACTTCTTTTGTTGCGTTTGCGTTGATCGGCATTTTTGACGTTGTTGTTGTGGTCGGGGGTTCCGTGGTCGAAGAAGGTTTGATGACCTCGTCCCAGATGACGGAGTCGAGCCAGCGTACGAAACTGGCAATCTTGGGGAAGGAGTGAGTCTTGGAGTAGAGAGCGCACGCGTTGATGAAGGAGGATATGGCTACTAGGGTATTGTTCTGGATCACCGCGCCACCATTGTCTTTCTGCAATGGAAGTGCGTTTATAAATGTTAAGACAGAGTGCTACATATTTTATGATTCGTTTTTCTCAGTTTATAAGCGCTCTAATGAATCTGCAGAATGAGAGACGTTGTGTTTGAAAGAATCCTAGCTTTTGCCCGGACTTTGTCTGAGATCCTGAATAAATAAAGCCTATGTTCCTTGTCCAGGCTTCCCAGGCTACCTATGTGTCAAATTTCATCACTATCGATGTAGTCGGAAAGATAACAGACAGAATAACTTTTGCATTTATAATACAAAAAGCGTGGATGCAAGAAAGAGTGACTTGGAGTGTGTTGGAATGTGTTGAAGAGTGAGTTGGAGTGTCAATTGCAAAATGCGGTTTGCATTTACCTATATATTTTCAACACTTGAAAACATGATTTGCTCCTCATTCGCCTCACAAAGTTAGCCCCAAATTTATATTCTATGTGTGCCCCAAATTAACCCTTAAATGCATGATTTATTATATCGTATTGCAAATAACGCATATTGTATAGGTATTTATCTATAGAATTTAGAAAAAATAAATGTATAATTATATAATAATATTCATATTCATAGAGTAAATGTATTGTTTTGACAAAAAGAGGTGCGTTCAGAAACTCACAGCTATCACATTCTTAAAACAATTAAATGACGTACTTTGTTGCCATATGACAACATTATGCATTTAAGGGTTAAGTTCCATTTATACCATACAAAAAAAGCCTCATCAAAATCAATATCGCTATCTCTCATACTAGGACTACATAAAAAACTGCATGTTTTATCCCCATTTGTTTTTATTCTTCGTCGCAATGACATTTTATAAATGATCTCATAAAACAATGTAGCGGAACGATCCAGATGATTTATATGTTTGTGCTTCCGTGAGCGTATCGAGTGCGTTTAATTTTATCGTAGCTATTAACACCATTCGTAAATGATGTTTACTTTGCCTTATATTACTTGGCGATATTCAGAACAGAGGATACAGTAATCAGCAAAGTATTTTTACATCTGTTGTAAATATGGCTGCGATGTTTCTGTTATGGATCCGTGTTAAAAAAAATAAAAGGCATAATTTTTTTTTTTAGTTATAGTCTCAGAAATACAATTTTTCTTCTTCTTTCTTTCTTACATGTTTGAAATCGGGGCATGTCGACGAAGATACTCATTTATGATACTCATTTACATAAGTTAGTCAATGATTGAATAAGAAATAGTTTGGCGAAAAAAATTAAGACCGTTTTCCAGAATGTTTAAGGCAATTTTCTCGAAAAATCCAAAATTTGAAATTGATTTACTAACTTCACGATTTCCTTCGATAGATTCCTCAATTTCACTGATAAAATTATCAGCACGTCAATCGATTGTTCAACAAAAAGACCATCATATTTCACTCTTAACCCTATGGGAACGACATTCAAGCACAGTATAAAAAATAACGTGTTCTCCCTTGACAGAGGTCCTTGACGGGGGATTCCTTATGGCAGAATTTATCGTTCCTTACTTGGGATTGAGTAAAATAAATAGACTTTCGAATTCGTTTTATTAGGTAGTATTAAATTACCAATGAGGTGGAAGAGTTTGGAGGAGACACTTTCAAATAGGCCAATAAAAGGAAGAAGAAGGATATTTTGAACAGAGCATTGATAATAAACTTTACATTCGTCTAGGTGACTGACGGTGGGTGACGGCGACTGCCTATCTCATCTGCCACACTCCACACATTACCCAGTAACTGGTTTGTGGAGGTCAAAGCTTAAGTTTAAGTTGTGGAGGTAGAAGCTTGAAATTCTGACAAATAATCTTAACTGTTTGTCAGAATTTCAACCTTCTATCGACCCGCGGCACGCATAGCTCCAATTGATCAATCGGCCCGTGCGGATGTTATTACTCGTACTTAGTCACAGGTCAAAGTAAAGTGAATGCAACCCTCACTGGGGCCACGTGGTGGATTACGGCCCACTTTCTCTTTCACCGTGAGGAGGCCTGTGTCCCAGCAGTGTGAACATTATAGGCTGATATGTTAGTAATTCATTAATAAAAACCTTTTTATTTGCAACTATAGGTACTAAGGTACCAAAGCTTGTGATTTGATTTTTGAAACACACCAATTCTGTTTTTCAACCTTGAAATGACGAAGACTTTTCGAAAGTGAATGCCTGCCGGCACCCTAATTGCGTAACACACTATTGCTCTCAATTTGAATCATTTTGAAGCTTATTGTTAATCCATTGCTCCATATGTTCGACAAAAGTATCTTATTTTTTATTATTATTATTGTGAGTGTGAAGACTATGTGGGTCCTTTCTTTTTTCTGTTTTCCTTCTTAGTTAGTTTTAATCATGATCTGGCAGTTTAAGTAATTTATGCGGCCTACCCAAATGTCCTTTCATTGGTATTGTTCGTCGAATCGTGAGGCTCCTCAAGTTCTGAGTTGAGCTGCACGATTTTTGACAAATGCGTGCACTGACTGGACAGGTCCGCTCAATCTGTGTGGTTCTTTACTCAAAAGACCATTTCAGACACCAATCTATATGGTCTACACATGATCTGACCAAGATTATGTCTGGACTTTAAAAGAGACTGTGACCTCTGAGTTTGTTTCGGCCTTTCTTCTCAGAGTAGTCAGATAGGAAACGCCGACCTCATCTAGTTTCAAAAAATATGATTGACATGTAAAAGTGTTTGTACAAACTTACTTACAGAAAATAAATCATTTATCATTTATCAAAAGTGTTGCTCAACAACGTAAATAACGCAATGAATGTTGTTGAAGTGTCAAAATGAAGCCCATTGCTACTGATAGTGTGTTACGCAATTACCCTGCAGGACATGTAGTCGGCAAAGCCTTTAATCTGATTAAGATTAACTTGGAAAAAACACTAATTCTCGAATAAGAATGTTACTCAAATATCAGTCTTCCTGTATTTCGTGACCCAGTTCTAACCTTTCTAGTAATTACTGTTTGATGTTGAAATTCTTTGTTTACTTTCGGTAAAGTTAAGATTGTTTCAATTTCCGTGAAATTGTTTCCTGATGTCGGCGTCCTCCTGTTGTTTTTTTAAGAGGGGATGAAGAGGCTTGTTAAAGATTTGGCGTTTAATTTAAATTATACTAAATATAATAATAAATCAGCGCATAATTACCAGATTTCTAAAACAAAATTGCCCATTAATTAACTTATAATTAAAATGGCCGATATTCTATGATTTATATGACATTTCTAAAGCTATGGTTTCCTAGAAGAGCGAAGCTCGCCACATAACGGTTGCAGTGACTGACGGTCGTCATGAAAAAATGTTACTACTAAATGTCCTTACGGTGTAAAAAATCGCTCTAGGAAAACTCACCAACTTACTTTCGTAACGTTTCAGTGACGTCATTCGACGATAAATTGCAGAAACTATGTGGTGGCCACCGCATTTTTAGGAAACCCTAGCTTTAGGAGCCTAAGCTTATTATACCCCAGCTTGAGGAGATGTGACAGTGATTTTGCAAGTGTGACAAAATGACTGCAGTTGACACTCTATAAAAAGGTGAAGGATGCATAGATATAATCAGCGTACCCTGCAGAAATGTCTGTTAGGATCCTGTACACCTCCTACGCAAACATAGTGTCCTGGTAGACTCTTCGTGTCGACCTCACATATTGAAGGATCAATCATTGGGGCGTTTACTACTCGCATGTGCTGAAAAAGAAAACAGAAAATTATTTAGCTTCAGAATTAATTTGTTTTTCTTTGAGAACGTTTAATGGCAATCCGCCTAATCCTTTTGATTGGCTTTCCTTTACGGTCATGACTTGGAGGCAAATTTGTAAGTTGTACCCAATAACTGACCATTATTAGGATCTATAATTCCCTAAACTCACTGGGCAACAACAGTGATAAAACACTCGTTACAAACTCCAAAAGCAGTCCCTCTAGTGGCACAATAGAATAGAAAACTTTCATTCCAGACAGGCGTCAATAGGGTTAGTAACAATTTTACTTAACTTTTAGTGTTAGTAGGTATACAATTAAAATACAACATAGAGCTGCTTCCACCTCCACAACATCGTGGAATCCCACCGATCTGCAAACACACTGAGAATACTGTTGGTTCTGCCGCGAACACGCGTCATCAGGGATGCACATCTATTCCTAATAATGGCGACAAAACCATTAATCTTATTATCCGCAAATATACCTGACGCACTATAACGCCACGGTAGCTGCAGCAGTACTATAAGCGCATTATTATACTGAACGCGTAGGTCGCTGTATGCCCGCTGAGTGAAGTTGACCCACGGGCTGCACGTGTAAAAAGACTGACAGTATGCAACAATAACAGGATGGTGAAACAAGTGGGAAGATGTAAGTCCAACCTGGCAGATTGTAGCTACCTTGACGGAACGGCGGTAGGGTGTGATTGTGGAGCTATGTCACAAGCCATGCTCGACCTCCTATCCCCCCCTCCCTCCCTCCCTCTGTGTCCCAAAACATGCAGTCGAAGTGACCTCTGCGCTGTCACCGACAACGCCGTGGAAGCGGCAAAGTTTTGGGAAAACAAGATTTAAAATACAGTCGTGAAGAATAAGAAGAGGGTGGTACTAACTGTACTAACTTCTTCTATCCCTTTCAACTACAAAAAAAAAATTTTTTTTTATTTCGTAAAATATGAAAACTAAGCCACATTGTACGTTTTACGGAAATTCATATGCCTAGTTCCTCGCCATTGTTCAGCGTAGTCCAACCTTTTCTTCACATATTTTTTTTATCTGACATCATTTTATAAATGGTTGCTCTCACAATCTTGGGACTCGTATGTTAATGGAGAAATCTTTATGGCTTTTCTGATATTTATGAAGGCCTAGTAAGTATTATCTACTTTGAATAATAGTGCCAAGGGTCTTTTTTAATTGATGGAGTTGATTCAGTATGTCCAATGTCTAAGAACCCAGTATATTTTTTTGTGTGAAGTTTATATATTGGCGACATCTAAAATTGGAAAGGTTTTCGAACAACATTTCACTGAAGTAGGAGCTGTTCCAAAAACGTTGAAGTGATTGTACTGTATTATTTGACTGAATGGTCCACGTTTGCCCTTGTCCTGGAGTGACATTGCTGGAAGTCATGGGGGGGGGGGATTTCTTGTTCGGAAATAAGATGTTTTGATGCGTTACGCAACTACCTCTTTGTAGTAACAATCTCGATGCTCACCCCGTTAGGAGTCCATGCGACGATGGAGGCTAGGAATCCGAGCATGATTTCGTCATCAGCGCCCGGCAGTCTGACGCTCTGCACTCGAGAATTGAACTCCATCGGAGTTTCTAGTTTAACTGCTGTCACATGAAGATCGAAGTTATTGATCATCATTTTTATCTGGAACCAAAAAAAAAACATGTGGTGTATATTTTGCATTGAAAAGTATGCCTTACATAGTCGGCATAACGCTCATTATCTCTATCTCATCGTGTCTGCAGCAGGCAAAACCGATCTTACCCGGATCTGTCCAGCTTGAGTTCTCCATGTTTGTTAAGTAGCCTTAATTAGAGTGATTTTACGCTGAGTCTATGTCCTGTGTAGGCGTTCATCATACATTACGCTCTTTGCACACGGCACGATTTCTTTACGGTACGGCGTGTTAACCGCGCCGTAGAAAAATCGTGTGACCTTGCATATGACACGGTTCTACGGTATACGGCAACGGTGACGTGCCGTAGTGTCGTCGTGTTGTCAACAAACTTCCATTGTGATCCATACAATACTGTCGACCGTGCCGACACGGCAAAAACCGTAGTTTTTCACGGCAAGAACAACGTGTGCGTACAAAAGGCCTGACGCTACGCAAACGTGACGTTGCGTCTACGCGGCGTCTGTGCCACGTCCGCCAAAGCCAGACTCAAAGGTACAAAAATATTAATTTGTTTTTAGCAAAAGAGACAGAAAAGACAGTTAAATGAAGTTTAATTTCCGGAGAACAGCTGGTAGGACAATTAAGTAGTTTGAGTCGAGTAGTAAAAGTTTAATTTGAGGAGTTAGTACGTAGTAAATAGTTTCATCAATTCTTCGAAAACACTTAGCATATTATTAGAAATGGTTTACTGGCGTTTCAGTATGATTCAGTCGCATTTGCGTACGTTGATATTTCAGTAAGTGTGTATTTAGTATGTCGTTACTGTGTACCGAAAGACCTGGATTAGACTAGCACAGACCAGGGAAACATGGCGCAATAAGGAGGAAGCCTACGCTGCAGTGGTTGGAACAAAGCTGTCAACGACGATGATGGCGTAGGTGCAATGTGGGGGTCAATAAGTGGCCGCTTCGTGAAAAGTGCATCTTATTAGACTGGCACGGTATCCTACCTCAGAAAAAGCCTACCAGATGACGAATAAGTGCTGTAATTTGTCACTCAAGTAATGCCATACTTCAAGATTTATTGTTATAACGTCAACAACCTGTAAAGTTTCTATGCAAACAAATGAATATATCACAATAGACGGGTTCAACAAACTATCCAACACGAAATGTTTAATCACCGCGCTTTCCAGCCATGTCAGTGTCCGTAGTACGCAGACGCGATAGGCCATACGTAAATAATATATGAATAGTGCTCAAATTGAACCTGCTGACGCCATCTGTTCTCCTAGTACAGATGCCAGCACATCAAGCCACCCGAAACTGTCAAATTTTCTCAATCAATTTTTAACCTAATGCTTTAGCGATAATGTTGAAAATCTATTAAAGAAAGACAAATTGTAGTAGCTTGATGTGCTGGCGTCTATATGCCGTTCATTTAGTTGGCGTGGTCCTATCTGTATTTCGAGATTTGACCTGTTTTGATGACATATGATATCTACAGATGAATTAATTAGTGGTTTAGGTAGGTAGTCTTTCTAAAGAATCGGATTCAGCCTGGTTTCAAAACCAGTGAATTTAATTTCTTTCTTATTGTAGTTTCTTATTTATAGAAGACCATAATAGTCATCAGCACATTGTACACATTGACCTAAATTCATTAAAACTGCAGCGTGAAAGAAATATTCTCTTCACTACGATCAAAGGACCAGTTTTTAAATAGACTTGCGTATCCCAGCAACGTAAGCAACACAAGGTAAGAAGATGATAATCAACACAGGATTAAATGAAGCTCCAAACGTAAGCTCTAAAAATAAAAAGAGTCTGAAATCGTCTTTCTAAATTTAAGTTTTTACCCCACAATCCCCTAAAAAAAGCATTTAAAACCAAATTCACACGCCCAAAGATGCTCATACGCCAAACGACAATAAACGAATCCAGTAACCAACTCATTACCAACCCCTCTGGGCTCGCAGTAAAGATTTTACGCTCGGAATAAAAACGTCTGATATCACCTCTCATTTGGTTACGTTATTACTTTGACATGATACCGTTATTACCTTTTGGTTTTGGGAATAACTTGGTGTGTTAACACTGTGAATACTTTTGTTTTTCCCGTTCGGCTCAATCCGTTTTAGGAGTACCAAAAGATTTGTCTTACGATTCCAATTCTCCCTCTTTGTTCTTATAAATGAATATTTTATGGAAACAAGAGTAGCACTAATAGCGAGAACAGAAGTAGGTATCAGCCGTGCGATTCTGTAACCATCTGACCGTGAAAGCTTGGGTGAAGTGAGCGTGGAGTAAGTGCTCACTTCAATTATGATTTCACGGTGAGATTTTTACAGAATCGACCGGCTGTACTTTCTATCTATACAAATTAAAGACTGGAAGACGAAGTGTACCCGGCGGCGTGATGGGCGGACGACATCGACATTGTTACCATCGCGGGTAGAACCTGGATGAGGATTGGCACAAGAAAAGATTGACCTGTGCTCAGCAGTGGGTGAAGTCGGGCTGTGGACGATGATGATGACGTACAAATGAAATCTGCACGTCGATTCTGTAAAAATCTCACCGTGAAAACTTGCGTGGAGTGAGTTGTCAGTGTCATCCCACTGATGCTAGAGATTGGACCAAGCAAATATTTAAATATTATCATAAGACAACCATAATCGATATTTTAATCATAATTTTGATGCTAATTCTATTGATCATTTTATATAATTTCAAAGGTAGTCTTTTAGTTGCGCAAGAAGTATTTTCCTAATTTCGTTTTTGACTAACTACCGATCCAAATTGAGGAGTTTTGTACGAATTCAATAATATGAACCGAAGAAGGAGAAAAGGGTTATTTTAGATCCGAAAAATCAATATGCGCGGACGAAGTAATGCTTCTAAGTATAGATACTACATAACGATAATGACATTTTAATTTGAAAAAGATAACAAAAACAAAAGGCAATTCAAAGAACATCAATTATAATCATACTTCACTTAATTATATTTCCTCAGAAGTCACTTACAAAAAAAAAAGTATAGATCGACCTAACCAGGCAAACAGAGGGACCGAAGAGGATCAACAAGGAAAATCGCGTAAAACTCAGTTAAGTGGAAAATGATAATGAAGTGACAGGCCTGCGATAAATTAGTGGTGCGACAACTTATCGGCCCGGTAAGGGAGCTTTCGTAATATAATTAGTTTGTTGGAACTTGGCAGAGGCTAACTTCAGATTAGGAGTTTGTTTGAAATGTTGATATTAGGAACTTCAATACGAATGGCTAAAATCGATTCTATTAATTTTTAATACTGCCAATTTTGATTTCTGTTGCCCGTGGAATTATTTCGAACTAGCTTCTGTTTAGACTGCGTGAATGCGGATTTTATGGGTTTTCATTGTACCCCCTTTTTTCGTCACTTTTATTTTCATAATCTCTTAAATAACTATTTACACTAGACACTAAATTAAAAGACTTACTATATAAATAAATACAAAAACAAAAGTATATTTAGGCGTCGAAGTACTCGTCCGCATCGCTGTCATCCGGATACGTGCCCAAAAGACTGGCAGCATTGCCACGTTGAATGGCAATGCTAATTCTTTGGCCAAAGAACGACCCAGCCCTCTGGTCACGTGAAGTGTCGATCAGCCGGCGAGAAATTTCTTTATTTTACCCTAATTATTTTTCTAAAATAAAAGTAGCCTATTTTACTTCTTATAACATCAGCTATCTGCCAGTGAAAGTTGCCCGTCAAAATCGGTCCAGCCGTTTCGAAGATTAACCGAAACAAGCGGACAGACAAAAATTGGAATAATTCAAATGTCAAAATAACAGTTTTTTACTAAATACATTTTTTTTAAGAGAGAGAGAGAGAGAGAGGAGAGAGAGAAAGAGACTTTTTACGTAGGCTTAGACTTATTGTCCCGGCAACACGTTCCCGTGGGATAATTTCCGACATCCACGCGAGCGAAGCCACAGGCAGAAGCTAGTATGTGTATATATTTGACTGAATCACCCAACATCCAAATAAACACAATTTCGCTAACTACAACTTCCTCCAAACATCTAAAAACACGGACAAACAGGTATAAAGAACGTCCATTCATGAACGAACTCAATCTGATTCTGTTAGCAGCAATACATAAACGTAAACTTTACCTTATGGAGAGCCCCTGCTTTGTTGTTATAGGAACTGCCTACTCTCACTGTGAAATTATCGAGATTCTTGTGCGTCACATACGACGTTATGATGCTCCTGAAAACAAAAGAACGTTCCTTTACATAAATTATGAAGAACAATGGAGTAACGAAAGTGGGACTTGAATTTGGGTTGGGATGAAATGGGTGTTCAGTTTGATGAAGATTAAAAACTGGTGACGTGGAATTTGTCTAAATTAAAATACAGTATTTCATCTTACGAAGCGACGCGCGCTTAACTTGTGGTTACCAAGTGTACAAATGCGCTGTGAATATATACCTATAATAGCTCTCGGTACTGTCCGAGACAGTGATGAACTCGGAATTGTGTGTGTGCGTGTGTGTTATGTGCTGGCCACTGTCTGCTACTTGTCTCCACGCACACATTCACAGCGTGTTTGTACACTTTTTTACCACAAGTAAAGGGCGTCGCTTCGTGAGACCGAAATACTATACTACGATATGATTAAAAAACAGTCAAGTGGGGGTAAACATGATAGAAAAACTTTTTAATTAACGATAATGTAAGTTAATACCTAAGACTGAAAACGGATAAAGGTTTAGGATGCGATTGTAAGAAAAAATAGGCGCTGATGAACGATATTTGTAGCTAGTTTAACGATAGTACACACAGCGTCAGTATGTGCTAACCCCTCAAGTTTTAAAATGTCGTACTTCTACAAAATTGAATTATTTTCGAATAATCTAAAGAATACTTCAACAAAAAGTTCGACTTGGATTCCAACCATCACCGATCGTCGTCATATTCATACCGGCATTCAATTTGACGAATTAGTCAGACGTTTTATTGAAAAAAAATAACTATTAAAAACAGAATTTCACTAAAACAATACATTAATTATAGTAAAATGTTTTTGCATTATAGGTACAAAAACCAACTTCGTCCTATCACGGATTTGAAAGCACATGTTTTTTGGGGGGGTAACCACGTAATGGAGCTGTGTGTACATAATTAAAACGGCATTGTCTTGTTGAATACTAAAACATCTTATTTCTTTTTACATTTCACAAATAATAAATGATAATAATCCTAACAGGTGGAAAAGGATAAAAGGAAAAGGACAAACAAAATAATAGCTCGGAAAAACTTTCAAACAAATTACAATCACTATTATACCATTATCTTGTCAGTTTATCATGGCCAAATATATGTAATACCAGGGCACCATAAATAATAAAACAGCTATTAATACATCCACCATTAAGGGTTTACCTTGAGCACAACGTGGTATCGCTCCCTTTTTCGACTTTTATCCTACCTATTACTACTTGTCAGGTATGGGTTGTGTCCAGAGGGTTGGCCTTTCAACGATTTGGGTATTGACTTTGGGTTGGCATTGACAGGGTTTTTCATAGCTTATGTTGTGCTAGTATACATGTAGATAGTTTTGAGTAGTCCAAACATTAATGTGGAGAATTTTATTTGGAATCTGTAAAGTACAACTTAAAATATTAAAACTGTTACAGTTTTTAAAAGAAGAGTTAAAGAACACTATCTTTCCACTTCATCACAGTTGTGTATGTATTTATTATTTTGATTACGTTATAAATTAACATTCTACTGATATTTATTGTAGAAGTATGTATGCATGTATGCATATTCTCATAGTATTTGTTTAGTTTTATGAAGTGAATAATTGTTTACTATTTTATGTATTTATTTATTTTTGGTCTCCTTTACTCTTTCACACGCTGTCTACATCTCTCTATCTATTGTCCTATCGCAGGTATGCTGGAAGAGATTTCTTATGAAATAAGCATCATTTTTGTACATATTTTTCTGTTCTGTTTTTTCTTGTCTGTTCATATATGTATGTACATAAATGGTAAATGGTACAACTTAAAATTAAAAGAGATGTTTTTCAAGCAGCGAATAGTGTTCAAAGGTCTGAATTGATTGTCCTTCTAAATAGGGTGGTTGGTATGAATATTGGAATCTGAGTTCTCATAAATATAAATCAACGAGGACGGGGTTTCAGAGAGCGGGGGAACATTATTATCATTATGTAAATGAGTATATGCTTCAATGAAAGCTCATTCCAATATAAAAATTAATGTCATAGTGGTATAAGGAATAATTTCATTTAAAAACCTAGCTAAACAACTTTAAAAAAATCTCCAACTATAAGTAAACATTTGAAAATCCCTTTCATGTTCTGCTAACCTAGTACCATACATAAAAATACACATAGTATTCGGTGACCCTATAACGTATACTTTCCGTATAAAAGGACCACGGCATATCTTTCCCACAAAGTTGGTCCTTCCGAGGATATGAGAGGCTCTTACGTAAACCGACTTGGATATTAGCGGATCCGAACATAAACCCTGATGTTTAAGTAACTCAGTAAAATAGGATGATTTATGTATCGTCAGACGTGTATTTTGGTCGGAAGCTGGATTATTTGATAGAATGTTTTCTATTTCCTGGTGATGCTTGTTGAAAATCATTTATTTATGATTTGGTGGTCTTCAGTTACAAGAATGGGGTCGTTATTTCACGAAACATTGGGGAACCCGAGCATAGAATTGTGCCTTGTACATGGCAAGTTTAAATGTGCTTTTTTTGATTTATTTATTTATTTTTTAGGAAAACTGAAAAATTAATTAATTATACTTAGAGAGTGACAGTTAATGTTGGACATCAGTGAAGATAAAAACGAGGAGAATAGAAATTATACTTTAAAAAAAATTACGCCTCCCCACGGGTGCTGTTACCCGCGTCTGTAACCTCTTAATCTTCATTAATTTCATAGCGATTTTTTGGTTTCACAACTGTTCAATTGGGTAGTTGCATGATATTGAATACTATATATTCTAGTAGATAATATATCCACACATGTAATACAATAATAGAATTCGAAATCAAATTTGAAATCGGTCGAAAAATAAAAAACTTATAACTTATAGAAACTTTTTGTCTATCTCTTTCTCGCAAAACGAAGTTTTGCATGTAATTTATATGGCGATACTGAACTATGACGTCACAATTCAGTATTTCCCTCTCTGTCTTAGTTTTTTAATATTTTTAAAAATTCAAAAGATATGAGCGTTCAAAACTCTCAATTAGTTTTGAACGCTCATATCTTTTCAATTTTTAAAAAATATTAAAAAACTGTTTATACCAAGCTATTAGTGAGGTAAAAAAGCTTCAATTTAAATCGTAAAAAAAAATTAGTCAACTCGCGGATTGCCGTCCCTTCTCTGATTGACAAGAGTCCGTCGCATGAGATTAGGGCAGTAACAGACCTGTATAATTAGATTACATAACTTAAAGCTGATTTGCATGTAATTGAAATACGAGCCGAATAAATTCAAAGAGAGAGGTCTTCCGCGTGAAGCCTTTGAAATGGGCTTTTGATATCCTATCTACGTGAAATCTATTTATGTATTCTATACATCAAATATGTAATCTAATATACAACTTGCCGCTTTGATGGCGACATTAATTTAACACACAGTAGGTATACGGTTTCACGATTTCGTTATATGAACATACTAGTTGAACCCCGTGGTTTCACCCGCATAAGTCTCGATCCCGTAAGAATATCAGGATATAATGTATTCTATGTGTTAATCCTGGTTTTAAAGTATCTGTGTGCCAAATTTCATCAAAATTGGTTTCTCATCAAACATGCTATAAATAAATTAGTCACTTTTCGTTTCTGCATGTGTGACCGCGTTGCTCTTTTATCTCCGCTACGGATTTTGGTAAATTTTTCACCACAATTTAGAATTTACTCCGGAAGGTTAACATGTACAATACATTAACAAATACACACACATAATAAAGAAATTACGCTGTTTTGCTAACAGGTAAAAACCATGGGAAGCGGGGGCTGGGTTGCGAGTATAAAATAAATTACTGTAAAAAGAATAACAACGAATTTTGGCCTAGAATATCTGACCTCCACAACTCAGTTACAGGGTGGTATGAAACCCCTCGGTATGGACCAGTTCTCAGACTTTCGGGCTTCTGACGATCCGTATCTAACGACTGTCAAAGATCCACGAATGACAGTCGGGACCAACGACTTAACGTCATGACACGGAATACGGAGAATATGCAAGTATTATCATAAAATATTTAGATAGAATATAAATAAATGACAATTGTTAACATTTATAGTCCTCCAAACCGAATTTTGGCCATGGCGTCCAATCTCTATGGAGACTGGCCAACTACGCCGGATATGTTATAGTGCACAAGTGTTTGCGCAGACACTCGTTTTTCCCTCACTGTCATAGTCTGATGGGACAGCGATCCGACAGGAGAGAGATCAGGCCCAGGAACAACGTCTTAACGTCATTTCCGAGGCACGGGGGTATCACACCGCCAACTTCCAAACTCCGGATGTTACTGAGAAATTCCCAATGGAAAAACCCAATACCAGTTTTCCCGACCTAGGAATCGAACCCAGGACTACAAGATCAGCTATCGCGTTTGCGACCACGAGACCAACGGAGCAGACATTAACATTCACTTTGAATGTAAAACATGAATTTAACAAATGCGAAATAACAAAGACTAAAATAATAAATTAAAAAAATGGCGAATAAAAGTTAACATTCAGGCTTTTCATATAATAGACGAGGTAGATTTGCAAACATTTGTTTATCATGAGCAAAGGCAAAAGGCTGTATAGCTAACGCAATGCGTAATTTGAATAAGTCGAACATATTCATCTCCTTCTCTCCTATTGAATTTTGGGAGTAAGAGCGGGATAGCAAAGTTACCCTTGGTGTTGGCTGAATAAATGAGTATTTGCCATCGACTAAGGGGTTTGTAATCTTGTCTTAATTTAACATAACAGCGTACCTATTCTATCCATTAACAGTTAAAATAAACGTTGTAATTGTTTGTTTGAATTGCCATTTAATGAAAGCCCTTGTTATTTTACGATCATTTGTTGGAATGGTGGGCGAAGATAATAGGGAAGACCTGGATGAGACGCACAGACCAGCATGTCGATTCTGTAAAAATCTCACCGTGAAAACTTGCGTGGAGTGAGCAGTCAGTCTCATCCCACTGATGCTAGGGATTGACTAAGCAAATATTTACAATCATAATCGAGATTATGATCATATTTTTTAAACCTATTTCTAGTGATCATTTCATATAATTTCAAAAGTAGTATTTTAGCTGTCATAACATTACTATTTTGTGGGGTTTTAAAATAAAATAGCAAAACAGAAACTTAATCAGAATATCAATTTTGTTGTTTTTCTTTTTTTCCTACACTAGTCTTCATATAAGCACTAGTCTTTTGTTTCCTAGATTAAAACCCAACAGAATAGTAATGTTTTGACAATTATAATACTAGCTTTGAAATTATATAAAATAATCAATGGAATTAGTATAAAATATATTATTAAAATCTCGATTATGATTGTTAATGTTTGCTTAGGCAATCATTAGTATCAGGTGGGATGACACTGACAGTCCACTTTACGCTCACTTCACCTAAGTTTTCACGGTGAGATGGTTACAGAATCGCACTGCAGGAAAGCATGGCATAAAAGGGAGGAAGCCTATACTTAGCAGTGAGTAGAATAAGGCTGCCAATAATTGATGATAGGTATAAAAGTCTTTGGATTTTGTAGTCAATAAATAAAAAAATAATAATAAATAGAATGAGATTCTAGGTGAGATTTGTTTTCGGTGACAGTGACATAATATATGGATTCATACAGATTCATAGATAACTTTATGTTTCAGAACCCAGAGAAGGTTGCAAACAACAAAATAAATATTATGTAATATAATTTTTGTGTCTGCACGGAGAGAAAATTCTTAGAAAAATTACTTTGCTCGTCACTGTAAAGTGAGTGCAAGTGACATCCACAGAAAATTTTCTGAGTGAGATTGGGAAAAAATCACTATTTGTCCAATAAATTTTACTGTACAGCATAAGAATTTTTACTGTGCTAGCATGGTAATTTTTACATTACCACTCAAATGCACTCAGATTATGACAGCACAGTAATTTTTCTAAGATTTTACTCTCGTGTGGTAAAGTTTTTCTCCTCTTATATGCTTCTTATGAAAGTGTATCATCATCAGTATCAGTGAATTGTTGTATGTCCCTGTCATCCTGTTATATAAAGTTTCTTTCTCTCTCTTTTCCCCCCTTTCGATTAATCTAAAACATTAAATACCATTACTTAGCTATTAGACTCAGAAACGGACTTCAACGTTTCTACAACAAGCAGCTATGTGGGTAGATACATATTTGATCTGTCAAACAGACTTGTTTGCACAGGTCCGGACCCAACAGCCAGGTACAATTCAATTGACTTTAATAACAATGGCACAACCAATTACAAGGCTCACAACATTGCTACAGACATAAGAATAATCTTAGGTCTGTAACAACGTTCTGCAGCCTAATTCTAGAGTCCTAGTACCTACAGTGGCCTTGTGATAGCAAAATATCACGCCTTGTTTCCCAAAGGGTCAGGCAGAGGTTTACAATCATAATCGAGATTATAATAATATTTTTTTATGTTAATTCTAGTGATCATTTTATATAATTTCAAAAGCTAGTATTTTAGTTGTCAAAACATTACTATTTTGTGGGATTATATATTATTAAAATATATTATTAAAATCTCGATTATGATTGTAAATGTTTGCTTAGTCAATCCCTAGTATCAGGTGGGATGACACTGACAGCTCACTCCACGCTCACTTCACCTAAGTTTTCACGGTGAGATGGTTGCAGAATCGCAATGCAGGAAAGCATGGGATGGATATCCACATCTCGCCCTTTATGCCTAAGTCCCATGTCATAGGGGACAAGCATATCGCCATCAACTGGGCACAAATCCAAGCTCCGGGCTACTACTGAGAAATTCTCGACAGAAAAACTCAACAACTTTTTGTCCGACCTGGGAATCGAACCCAACACCTCATTCCCAGCAGTAGTCTTTGCGGCCACTAGACCAACGAGGCCACCTTCTAATGTTCTAAGAATAAAGGTTCTTCAAAAGACAGCGACTGGGGCTAACCACGTAAAATATCAGCCTGTTGAAAAGGAATTTTATAATTGGTATATAAAATGGCAACGTAACATCAGGCCAGTTCCCATTTCCCGAAAGGTTAAAAGGTTATACGAGTAGACAGAAGTGTATTACTTCAGCGCCCTACTGACCTTTGCCCAAATCATTATACTAGAGTGAACCAGATGCGTTCCAAACCAATATTTAATTAACAGTTCCATCCAATATGTCGATAGATTTCATGAGAAACAGGCCAAATATTAAGCACCAGCTGTTTCCCGCGTTTTCACTCTGTTTCTTAAGAAAAATCTTACATGTATCGGGATAAAATCAACTCTAAGTTTTAATCCAAGACATGGTCTATATAATATGTGCGAAATTTTATCGAAATCTTTAGGGCAGATTATGCGTTATATAAAAAAAAAAAACATACAAAGTTTAACATTTCTCTTTTATCAAATTAACCTAACCTAACCTAACGTTATTACATTGTAATTGAAAAGTCATCGACGAAAATTTATGTTTAATATTAATTATAAAAAATAGCAATATAATAACTTTCATATTGAAAATATTAGTAGGATAGGTATCTGTCAGTAAGTAAATTTGGCTATATAATACAGAATAGAGATAATTAAATGGTTTATGGTATACGTTACATTTTTATGGTTTGATATGAATTACTGCTATTCATATTATCTATGCTAAATACAATAGGCCACATTGTGTTATGATTTACTTCAACATTGTTATTATAATTATTTCACTGTCTTGTTTTCAGGTAATTAACACGATATGTTCTTCTGAATTTGTACTAGCACAGACGCCAGCACATCAAGGTACTGCAATCTGTCAAATTTCTTTTATAGATTTTCAACTTTATCGCTAAAGTATAAGGTTCAAAGTTGATTAGGATTTAACAGTTTCGGGTAGCTTGATGTGCTGGCGTCTGTACATAGGATTTTTAATTTAGAAAAATCTTACAAATCCCAGTGGTATAACATGCTACCAAAAAGACCAAAAAAATCCATTAATTTTCATATTTTAGTATCACTATCCCGATGGTTCTCCTTCATACATATGTTTATCTAGTACTCAATCTATAGAAAATGTGCTGGTTATGACAGTAAAAAAAAACAGAAAATTAAGCGCAAAGAGGTGAAATTGATCTTACCTCCTTCATAGTTTCCTGGGTCTTTCTGAATAATTACGAAGTTGTTCCTGTCTCATATCAGGCCGACAGAAAGAATAAAAAGATGATACTTACGAATCAAAGCATTTGGACAGGGTCAGAAGCCAGTATGTGTTAAGTACGACGGCACTGCAGATGTAGGTGTCGTTCTTGTTAAGGGAGGCGGCGTACGGGTGTTCGTACACCTGCGTCACGGTTGCGCCTATCCTCTCTATACTCTCGTCCAAGTCATGGTCTCCTGGTAGGAAAAAGATTTGGTTAGCGGGTTTTCTAGGTAGTGAGTGAAGTGACGAAGGAATTGCTTAAATAACGAACAGTTTTCTAGGCATTTTGGGAAAATCTTACGTCCAGTGTTGATTACCTTCTCATTCAATTACTAACGCTACGGCTTTTTAGAAGAGCGGTAGCCGCACTCAACGGCCATAGTGACGGCTGTCATGAAAATGATAACAGCGACAAATATTTAAATTATTAGATTCGTCCTATCGCGACAAACGATAGTCACGTTTCTGTTTCGTTTTCACACCTATACACAATGACGCAGTGACTTGACTTGAATGTTGTGGTAATGCTATACAACGTGTAACGTTAAGTGCGCAAAACCTCAGACACCCCAACTGATTTTTAAATCAATTGACCTATTTCACAGAGAAATAAGTTTTTTGAAGATTTTTTGAAAAATGAGACCTATATTAAAAAGTGGTTCAATTAATTCTGCTCGTTATTCTGATCAAACTATTTTCAGGTTTTGCGCATTTAACGTTACATGTTGTATAATAATGTGTGAGCTCACTCTTCTCAGTATGAAAACTTCTTCGCGTGAATAGTACGATGAGAGCATTTATATCTTTGGGCAGCGGGGTTTGCCTTAATGTCAAATACTGGTGTAAATGACAGATTTTCATGACGGCCGTTATAATATGATGGACCCGTTTTTTTAGCCAAACCAAAGCTTACGCATTTTCTTGGTATAATTATACCAGAATCCATTTTGATTTTGAGTCAACTACTGGAATTGACGTCTTTATATTTATGACCACGATCAGTGGAAATCTGGAAGAAGAGATTAGCAGTTGAATTCAAAGTTATATGTATCACTTATCGTCGTCGTTATTCTGAGTAATACCATTGAACAAGCAATTATAATAAAGACGTGATCTTATCTTTCAAAACTCAAGTAAAACTACACTTAAAATTTCTATGAGAGTGATTTATTAATATGGGCTCCTGGTACCTTTTGAAAACACGACGCCAAACTATTTTGGGTGGAGCTTGGGTCCCTGTTAATCCGATGGCGATGATAAATGATAAATGATTTATTTTCTGTAAGTAGGTTTGCAAAAACAGTTTTACACGTCAATCATATTTTAAAAACTAGATTAGGTCGGCGTTTCCTATCTGACTACTCTGATAAGAAAGACCGAAAGTAACTCAGAAGTCACAGTCTCTTTTAAAGTCCAGACACAATATTGGTCAGATCATGTGGAGACCATGTAGATCGATGTCTGAGATGATCTTTAGAAGAAAGAACCACATAGATTGAGTAGACCTGTCCAGGCAGTGCACGCATTTGTCAGAAATCGTGTAGCTCAACTCAAAATTAAGGAGCTCAACGACTCGACATTTGGGTAGGCCACATAAATTACTTTTACAAACTGACAGACCATGACAAAAACTAACAGAACAGAGAGAAAATTCAGAAAATAAATAAATAGTGATTTCAAATTCCAAATTTCAGCGTTAATGAACAAACTACTGAAACTATTGCAATTTGACCCTTTAGCGTGGTTAAGGACATTTTTTCCAACATCTCATTATAAAACAACCGTGATATTTAGTCATATCTGTTATAACAGCTCAAACAAAACTAGCCCTTATTACAAAACTATAAGATTTATAGTTGCGTGATTTTCGTTCCTTATTATGTGGTGTTGAGATAATCGGACTCGGCAGGTAGCGGTCCATTGATTTATAAAGAGGAACATTAGAAAAATCGATCGTTTATAAAAGGACTATGGTTGGGTGTGAATTCCTAAGTTTTTGATAGTGTGATTCATTCTATTTTGAATACACAATTTTTGGACGCGATAGATTCTTTTTGTTTACAAAATATGTTGTGTGCCTTTTAGTCGGTGCTAAATATTTATTTAGCAAAAAATGAAAAGAAATAAAGAAAAGAAAGAATATTCATTTGTATTTCTTTTATTTTTTTACCCTATGTCATTCTCAAAGGAAAGAACATAATGATACTATTGTTAGTAACAAGTTAAAAACTAAATAGGTACCCCTTTACCCACCATTATTCGCTTTGATAGAGTAACCGTAAAAACGTACCAAAAGACCAAAAAACATAAGAGTTTGAGTCCGAAAACCAGTCAGGTAATCTAGGAAAATGCCCCTATAATAAATCCGTGATCAACAAATGAATATACTCCAATTGTTTACGTAAAACACCCGCACGTAACCGCCATTTACATTGCACCCGTATTTAAAACAAAATACAAACGCAAAACAAAACAAATTACATTTGTTCGCTTCTCTCTCAACTAAACTAAAACGTTTTTGTTATGTTATTATAAGTGACCCTAGACAGATATATGTTTATTATTGCTCAATAACCAAATTTACACAAAACCGTAAACTAATAACATTAATAATTTTGATAATGCTTTCCACAATAGTTTATCAAAACCTTGAAACTAACGACCTTCTGCTGTCGCTATCAATATCACCCAAGTCCTTCAGCCTGAAACTACGCTCTGTACAAGGGCTCTTTTAATTAATTGGCGAAACTTCACCGAATTATGACATCTTAGCAATAAAACAAACGAAAAAAAACCGGTCAAGAGCAATTCGGACTCGCACACGAACGGTTCCGTGCCAAAAGGCTAAAAAAAAATAATTAAATTGAAAAAAACATTATTGTGTGTATAAAAATAACGTGTTTTTTTCAGCGTTTTTTCGCATGACTGTATGTATACCTTAAGGGTGCCAGATATATCTTGACCATTTTTGTACCTAAGTCTTGATTTGTCTCAAATATTTTCTTGTTTCATACTTTTTTGATCACTTTTATTCTTCCGTAGACGGGTTAGTTTTTGAACTTATTTTTTTTTTAATCAAATTTATCAATCACTTACTTATTCTGAAGAAACAACAAACTATATTCAGGTTTGCAATATACTAAAACTAAAAATAATGTTGTATATTGTGCATTAAGTAGGAACACCTACTAATACAGACTAATATCGAAGCCGAAACCACATTATAAAACTCTAACATCCGCACATGTATTCGGTTTATATCCCCATTTAGAGCTCCAACACTGGCTAATCCCAACCTAACCTAAAATAATATATTTATTTGCCGTAGGAATATCGTTCCCCGCCAGCCTCACTTGTTAGTATAAGGATTTGGCAGCGTAGAGAGTTATGATAATCGATCAGTTTCCACTTCATCTTAGTGTTAGAGGGTCCTCTATCTGTTAGCGTAGTCGGAGTTAAGCTAAACAACTGTCAGATTTGATAAGGCTAAAACTATAAGACGA
This sequence comes from Eremobia ochroleuca, assembly GCA_949629135.1. Classification (NCBI taxonomy): domain Eukaryota; kingdom Metazoa; phylum Arthropoda; class Insecta; order Lepidoptera; family Noctuidae; genus Eremobia; species Eremobia ochroleuca. Next base: position 12,387,673 of record OX451407.1, on the reverse strand, counting down.
AACTTATATAGAGGGTGGGATTTAGATTCGTCAAGACGATATTAAGGTGAATAAAGCAGTAACAGCTATTTTTAAATGCATTGTTTCTACGTATACCCTAACAGTAAGTACATAGATTATTTAATGTCTTCTATAGACACACAGAAAACCTTACCGAAAACGATTCTAGGGCATGAAACCAGAAATACTCGCTATCTCCTTCTGGAATCGAACATCTCACTAATTCCATTACCTGTAATTAGCTCATCTATTCCTGAAAATCACACCTGAAATCGGTCAGTCACATCTCCTGTAACAAAATCTACCCTAGTTAACTCTGTTAGTACCAGGCGCACATACTCGTACAGGAGTGGATTGGGCGCCTAAATAGATTACTCGTGTACCGGTGATTGCCTAAAGTCGGTTGTGTGAAGCAATGAGCGTTCACATAATGGGATAACAGAGAATGATTGAGCCAATTTTCGATTTCCCCGAGAGATAATTACAGAGTATGGATCGGAAAAGGTACATGGACATTTGACAGTAACAAGTGAAAGAAGGCACAATATTTAAACTCAAAAAACAGAAGCAAAATAGGGTCTTCGACTAAATGAAATAAATTTTATTTCATTGTTGAATACTCGAGTATAACGTCATTTCCATGTCATTTTTTCATTGGGCCTTATGTCAAAAGTCACAACATAATTCTGTACCATTCACTTTGTTCTCAAACAGTTTTATACTACGCCTCCGAAAACTACAAACTGACGCAAAAACGACACCTCACCACTGTTTAACAATTTCATTCAGCTGAACATTTAGGTACACCGAATTACAAAAAAAATATTTAGCGTTAGTTTTCTTAACTCCACATTATACGCGGTCGCAACAGCTGTTCGGAGAACCGAATACTCGCGACTACATTGTTTGATAAACCGTTCGGATTGTCCCTAAAGTGGGAAAACCGAGCAAATAAGTGGCGAAATTGCCCAAATTTTTTTCGCTCCCGAATAAAGTTTCGCACGAAAGTTTAACCGGAATTTGGAGTTGAGTGTCGGGGTTGCAAATTATATTATGAGTAATTTTTAGTTTTAGTGACTCTATTGTTGGTACTTTTGATTGAGAATAATTTTGAAATCCGTGGTTTAGTGTATCAAGAGTGTTACCTAGTAATTTTGACATTAGATTAAGCTAACTAATAGCTACCTATCCGTTACAATTTTTACCGCCATTTTTGGACTCGTGTCCACAAGTGCGACTGCTGAGCGTGTCGTCCAGGATTCTACTCCCAGATCGGACAAAGTGTTATTAGGATTTTTCACTAGCAATTTATTTAGTAATAGCCCGGAGTTTGGTAGTAGGTGTTCTGAGACCCCAGTGGGTCAGAGAGCACGATAAGCCGTTGGTCCTGCGCCTGATCTCTCTTCTGGTGGATTGCCGTCTCATAGGACCATGAGAGTAGAGGAAGAGAGAGTGCACCTGTATCTGCGCACACACCTGTGCATTATAATATCTCCCGCGCCGAAGGCTGGTCGCGACTGTCTACGTGTACGTGTGTCTGTCTGTCTGTTACAAATTATGAAGGCGTTTTTAATATATAGGCGTGTTTAGTGTGTCAAAAAGTCTTAAGTACCTATGCTTGAGAATCTGTTTCCAAAAGAAAATATTTCAAGAGAAACCTAGGCATCATTTAAGCTATTAATACAGATCTGTTCAAATGTGTAACAAAAAGAAAGTCATTTAAAAACTTGACCCTTTAAAATGAACAGCGTCTTCATTCCTATCCATCAATCAATGGAGTTGTTTTAAATGTTTTAAACTAGAGCATTCTAAGTACTTGTCAGTTTTTAGAAAGTTTTGGACAATTGTACAAGACTAACTTTTTGAAGAATGAGTTTCATCATTTATTGCCAAAAGGGGAAAAAACATGATGAATCTATTTTTGAAGATTGTGAGCTTGATTCGCTATGTCCAGATATACATAATCTATCAGATTAAATGATAATAGTGATGGCAGGATGACAGAGTAGAGTCCTAAAGAAATGGTCGCCAAGAAACGGTACGGTAGAAGAGATAGACCAATGGTCAAGTGGGTAGACGACCTACAGAGGATGGCAGGGAAGGCCTGGATAAGACTCGCACATACCAGGAGAGCATGGTACAAAAATGATTCCTGAGAAACGTTAGAAGAGGCGTTGGTAGACCAAAGGCTGGGCAGGTGCACGACCTACAGAAGATTGCAGGGAAGTCCTGAATGAGACCTGCACAGACCAGGCAAGCATGGCATAAAAATGATTACCGAGAAACGGTACAAGGGCGTTAGTAGACGAAATGGCTAGGTGTGGACTACCTACAGAGGATTGCAGGGGAAGTCCTGACTCCTGGATGAGACTCGCACATACCAGAGAAGCATGGCACAAAGGAGGGGAGGCCTATATGATACTCAACAGTAGGTGGAAAAACAAATGATGACCGGTCAGATTAAATGAATGACGTCAAATCGTATAACCATATCTGCAAAATAAGTAAAAGTCGTGGAACAGGATATAAAATAAAATAGGTATGAGACGAGACGATTTAAAAACGATACAATATTTTCGAAGAAACAGTTTAGACATCCAAAGATTTTGAAACACCAAAATTGAATAAATATATTTAACCCTTAGCCAGGCAGTGGTCACATAGCGACCACATGGATTTTTATTTTTTTGTGACGAGCCGATTTCTGAGATTCATTACAGTGAGTAGTCTAACCCTTAAAAGCTGCGTAGATAACATGTAGGACAGTGGCCACATACAGACCACATGTCTGCATGGGCAGCAGGTCATATAGACCTCACAGGGATTTTTTTTATCAAAAACAGAAAAAAAAAAAACAAGAAATTATATTTGTTATAACCCTGTAATCTACCAAAATCATTATTCAAAAGAAAAAAAATGGCTAGGCCTGGTTAAGGGTTAAATGAATGAACCCTAAAGTACAGAATTCTGATTGTGATTCTGAAAACCCACGGATATAAAGAATTAGAACCAGAATCATCTTCATCTGCCTAGTCATTTTCCAACTATTATTGGGGTCGGTTTCCAGTCTAACCGGATGCAGTTGAATACCAGTATTTTACATGGAGCGACTGCCTATCTGACCTTCACAATCCCGTTACTGGGTAGCTCAGGGTACCCCTTCAGAACCAGCGCCAGTCCAAGAGTGAACAACTACTTAATACTGAAACCAATTTCCAATATCCTGGCTTTCACACGATTACGACAAACTTTAACAAAGAAACTATGCAAAAATGAGGTTAAGTTAAAATCTAGTATAATTTAGAGTTGTTTTCACAATATGTTATTGCCAACTCTTATCGACTTTGTGAAGCTAAACACGCACCTAACTGAGCGGAGCACCTAACTGAACCGATTATTATCGACTGTAGTACTTTGCTATTTCATTGTGCGGTAACAATATTTAGAGTGGTAGTTAAATGTTCTGTAAGATCTTTGTGATTTTGATGTGATGTAAGATCTTTAGAAATACAACTTTTTTTCTTTTTGGAAGATACTTATCTTAACATACCAACACGCTTGTAATCCCCGAAGAGTAAGGCAGAGGGGTACCAATAGTTCACTTACATATTTCAAATTCAAATTCATGTATTCACATTTAAATAGAGTAAATACAATCGGTCGTTCCACATGTTACATTATTTGGTCTTATATTCTACTAGATGCGCCCCGCGGTTTCACCCGTATAAGTGTCGATCCCGTAAGAATATTGGGATAAAATCCTATGTGTTAATCCTGGTTATAAACTGTCTGTGTGCCAAATTTCATCCAAATCCGTTCAGCCGTTTAAGCGTGATGAAGTAACAAACATATAAACACACACACTAAAAAATACTTGATTGAATACAATACAAGGTATAAAAAGTAACTAACATTACAAGACACAGAACACTAAATTAAATTATTTGCCATGTGTCAGCTAGCTACGCCAATATACCAAACAAAACACAAAAACAAAACAAATACAAAAAAAAACTATACATACTCAAGCAAAAAAAAAATATATATACCTATGAAATTGCCCTTTTGTATGAAAAAATTTTAACGAATTTTTTTCATGTTTTTTTTCATTTGTATTAATCGAAGTAATCACCCATGCAATCAATGCATCTTTGCCAACGGAGTGGCAGTTTATTGATGCCCTTCTTAAAGAAATCAGCTGGACGGGAGGCAACAACTTCTTCAAAGGCATTTTGTACTGCCTCTCGGGTATTGAATCTTTTTCCAAGAAGTTATCCAAATTCTGGAAAAAGTAGTAGTCTGTAGACGCAAGGTCTGGTGAGTAGGGCGGATGACGGAGAGCTTCCAACCCCAGTTCTTGCAACTTGGAGACCGTCTGCTGTGCAGTATGAGGTCGCGCGTTGTCGTGCAGGAGCAGCGGAGACGAGCGATTGACCAATGCTGGTTGGAGATGTGCCAGCTTCTCCATCATTGTGTTCAGTTCTTCACAGTACACATCTGCAGTAATGCTCACCCCGTTTGGTAAGAAGCTGTGATGAATCACACCGGCGCTAGACCACCAAACAGTGACCATCACTTTTCTAGGGGTAAGTTTTCGTTTAGGGCATTGTTTAGGTGCTGAACCAGGATCCAACCAACTTGCTGAGCGCTTGCGGTTATCAAACAGAATCCATTTTTCATCGCAGGTAACAATGCGATTCTTAATTCCTTCATTTGTGTCTGTTGAGCAGTGCAAGGCACGTCTCGACGCGTACTTCGCGCTGGCGATCATTGAGTTCGTGGGGCACCCATTTGTCGAGCTTTTTTACCTTGCTAATTTGACTAAATGGACCAATATTGTTTTGACGCTAACGTCGAAAGCTGCTGCTAATTTAGCCGTAGATTGTGTATCATCAGCTTCCATAATCGCCTTTAATTCGTCACTGTCGACCAAAGTCTTCGGACGACCGCGAGGTTCATTTTTCAGGTCGAAATTTCCAGAACGGAAGCGAGCAAACCAATAACAGGTGGTGCGTTGGTTTGTAGTGTTAGCTCCGTAAACGTCGTTGATGTTGCGTGCCGCTTGTGCCGCGTTGCTGCCACGACGGTACTCATATTCCATAATTACTCGATTTTTTTACGTATCCATGATGACGAAAAAGATTGAAATGCGATGAAAATGTAACACTAATCAATAAACAAATGACTACATTTGGAAACGAAATTCCATGTTTTTAAAATAAATTTAATTTGAAATTAGAATTCTTAGCCAAACAAAAATTATTTTGATTTGAAATGGCCAGTACTGCAGAACGGCAATTTCATAGGTAAAGACCTAATATATCAAAATTAAAAATGTAAACAAAAACTTACTATCTAAATAAAAGCCTCCAGGTATAAAAGGCGTGACCGCTTACATATTAATGTACATGTTAGTGTAACCATCCTGTTCTATTTTCATTTTTTTTTTGTTTTTGCAATATTATTCTCGATTTTTCTTTTTCTATTAACAAAGGTTTACATACCTGACGATCCTTTTTTATCATCTTCATCGAATTTACCGTATACGCCAAAAGCACACAGGACGAACACTAGCACCCACATATTCATAGCTACTGTTTCAATATTCAACGAATGTTGATAAAGTTTGTTTCAATTAAGCAACGTAGACTTACGAATGGATAGAACCGGTAGTAAAAGTAAAAAACAACAAATAGCTGTTATTTATTTTCTTGATTTGATGGGAGTGTCGGTTTTGGTTGATATACGGTTAGTGAGTGATTGTGTTTGCTGATGGACAAGGAGGGAAAAGGTCTAAAAGTTGGGGAGATTGTTAGTAGTTCATTGCTCTTAGACTCGTACCTACTTTAAAGGTGACGACTTCTTTATTTAGCATTTAGCTGTATTGTAATATTTTAAGCTATGATCCGCAGCTCTCTTTGCGTATACTTTTTCCTAATGTATATATATTTTTTCCACAACCTAATTAGAGTCCGTTTCACGAAAGAAATCTAACAGACGCGGCGCCACAGGCATGCGACGGAGACATAAATCTTTATTTATTTATTTATTTTAACATCGTATGCACAATTTTAAATAGAGAAAGTTGTGTGAAGTAGGAGGGCTGTTGTAGGAATGTCGGTAACTATATAATAGTAATTAGTTCAACTTATTGCCGTAGGACTTATTTCGTTAAGCGGACTTTACGCTGTGCTGTGTGTCAATTCTGTCGTTTCGCCGCCAAAACGTGCCATACTGACAGATATGCTTACTTCCGCTTTTATAATCGTAATATATCCAAGAATTGTAGCATTATGGATTCTCATGCGAGGTGAAGCATTCGTGAATGAGCGTTTGTATAAATACCATAATATTATGTCATGATAAAAAAAGAAATACTTGGCTCAGGACCATGCATGTCAAATAGACTTAATTTTGTTTGTCTGCCTGAAAACGCTTCTTGTACAATTTTGTTATAATAAAAGTCTGCCAGGCCACGACTAAACTATTCATAGGTGTACCAGGGCCTCACAACTCGCTGGATGTTTTCATCTCGCAGCCAATGTTTGTGTCAACAGCGATAGTAGAACGGCAGTTTGGGGGAAATTGCTCTGCGAACGAGCTATAGTGTTTTCTTTACGATGCCACAAAGAAATCGGTGATACAACCAACTTTTTGTACGTATTGCGTTGCCTCACCACGTCAATTTGCTTAAAGCTTCGGTAAATGTTTATCGTTAGAAGGGAAGTCGCTATCGATTTATTTTCTTAGGGAAGTGGTGAGTTTTGGTAACGGAAATTCTGATTTTATGGTTTCAAACTTTTATGATCTCCTGGTATTATTGGGAATGGTACCAGTTTGACGTGGCTAGCTAACAGTACAAGATAAGGAAATATGTCTATATTTTCTTATCTTGTACTGTTAAAACCATGAAAATGGTTATTCGGCTGTTATTCACCATAATCAGCCTTCAATGTTCCCACTGCTGAGACACCGGCCTCCTCTTTATGAGAGAGAGTGGGCCATCATCCACCGCACGGGCCCAGCGTGGATTGATGGATGTCACATGTCTTAACATTTTTGGTTCGAAGTTATGCTGGTTTCCTTACGATGTTTTCCGTCACCGTTTTGAGAGCAGTGGAGATCAAATTAAATAATGTGCTTGCCTGGGTTTGAACTCACGGCCTACGCAAGGTAAGTCGGGGCCACCACTGCTGCACTACTCTCTTTGTTATTCATTCATCATTTGCCTAACCTTTTCCCAAATATGTTGGGGTTGGCTTCCAGTCTAACCGGATGCAGCTGAATACCAGTATTTTACATGGAGTGACTGCCTATCTGACCTCCACAACCCAGTTACTGGGTAATACGATACCCCTTGGTAAGACTGGTTGTCAGACTTTCGGGGACTACTCTCTCTGTTATTACTGAAATCAAATACGAGTACAATGAAGTTTGGACGTTAGAGACTTTATTTATGTATTTATGTACACACAGTAAAATACACATGGATATGACATAATTCTAATTTGAGTACAAAGCTACTGCTTATTTTTTAAGAAATTTCTTCCAGCACACCTGCTAAAGGAGAAGACGTAAAAAAGAAATGTAGACAATAGTGTGTGAGAACATGAAGAGAAAAATATGAATGTGTGAAGTCTAAAACTAAAATATTAAATATAACACATACTCGTATAATGCAAGATTTTTTTTTTAACTTTTTTTTTCTAAGGTGGAATAATGGAATGTTAAGCCGTTTTGCATAGCGACAATTTTCGGGTTTAACCTACGTGTTTAGCGAAGCAACATTTACTTCCAGTATGATTAAACAAGATGAGCGTTTTACCTGTGGGCTGTGAAGTGAACAATGTCATTATTCGCTACTAACAATTTGCTGCTCGATATACTCTCCTAGTAATTTGTAGTACAAGATCAGTGATGCTACTATATATTTATTTATTTAGATTTACCTACACTACAGAAATTACAAGAAACATCAGTAAATACAGAACTAAATTTAACAAACAATTATAGGTAAATACAGCATTTTCTTAGTATATCTACCTACTAAGTGAACAATCTCTATGAATAAATGATTCTATCACTTAGTACTACTACAGGATGTTACCATATATGTAATTTAGTTACGAACATGTTATAGAGGGGCCCGTGGCTAAATAATAACAGCCGCACAGGTCGATCGATTAGGTTAAGCTACGCTTGCCGCGGTTGGTCTGTGGATGGGTGACCATCTTTACATACCGAGACCCCTCCGTGCCTCGGAAAGCACGTTAAACAGTTGGTCCCAGCTGTCATTCGTGGATCTTTGACAATCGTTACGGATAGTCAGAAGCCAGAAATTCTGATAACCAGTCTTGCCAAGGGGTATCGTATTGCCCAGTAACTGGGTTGTGGAGGTCAGATAGGCAGTCGCTCCATTTAAAATACTGGTACTCAGCTGCATACGGTTAGACTGGAAGCTGACCCCAACATAGTTGGGAAAAGGCTAGGCAGATGATGAGTTACGAACATGTTATTAATTCATATCCCTTGAGTTTTGAGCGCGGAAACTAAGTAATTAAATCTCTACATCTCCGCGATATAGTTGTTAACTTGCTAAGCTACAGGCGTTGGGTTCATTGCTCTGTTTTACCAAAATTATGTTGAATTTTTGACTTTTGGTATGGCTTCATTTTTAAGGTAAAATTTCATTTAAATGAAATCCTACTATATTAATATTATAAATATGAAATTTTTTGAAGAAGTTTGGATGTTTCAAAATCAAAATCAAAAGTCACATATTCAAACTAGGCTGAGAATCAGCACTTTTCGAACTTCAAAATTACAAAAGACAGTCCCCCAAAACGCCCGCCCTTCACCACTTCCTAGTACTTTCGCGTTTGTTACTCAATCACGCAAAAACTACTGAACAGATTTGGATAAAATTTGGTACACAGATATTTTATAACCGGGATTAACACATATGATACTTTTTATCCGATATTCCCACGGGATCGAAACTTAAGCGAGTGAAACCGCGGGGCGCTTCTAGTAGATTTATAATCTTGATCTTAATGAAGCAACCGTGATTTTTTTTTGTAATCTTACATTTCAAGTTTCTATTCTATAAGTTATGAACATGGCAACCTTAATTTTTAAGGGAAAACTTCAATGAACTAGATTCGTAATCTGGGCCTTAACGCCGAAACCTTGAATTTTGTGTAATCTTACTGTGCCAAGTTTCCTAGTCTAAGTTAAATTAAGTTGAAAGTTTTTTACTCAAAGAACATCAAACTATCATAAACTCTTGTAAGTTATGAACTCCTAGTATCTTGTATCTCAATTACGTCTCTTCTTCATCCTATCTGCAGAAATACTTTTTAAAAAATATGGCATAATATTGTCAAGCCAAACTTTTAAAACAAGATACAAGTCTTCATTAGATCGGGTCTTCTGATACAAAATCTTCCACATTTGCCTCTCGACTCTAAGGACCGGGCTAAGATAAACTGAATGGATGTAAAAGGTTGTCACCCGAGTAGGCACTTGTTAAGATAACGACCCATTAACGCCCAGAGTGGCTATTAAGGCCAGGGAGTCAGTTACGACCGATTTTGTTTTTCGTTTTATGTTTAGAGGTAACGATATTGTTATGGGTAGATTATTGGGTATTTGGATGTTCACCTTTACAAGGACGATGGTGGTTAAATAATAACAGCCGCACGGGCTGCTCAATCAGGTTAAGCTACGCTTGCCTTGGTTGGTTCGTGGATGGGTGGCCATGGCCATCTTCCCATACCAAAATCTCGCCGTGCTTTGGAAAGGACGTTAAGCCGCTTGTCCCGCCTGTCGCTCTACTCGTAAAATACTGTTATTCAGATGCATCCAATTAGACTGGAAGCCGACCCCAACATACTCGTAGTTGGGAAAAAGGCTAGGCAAATGATGACGGGCTTATATGGATGAAGGTGTCAATAAAAAGTGGAAATAGCTCAAAAACTTAACGCTAAGTTCTAGCCTTTCAGATTAGTTAAACTTTAAAAGTAACGTCACCTCTAAAAGAAAACTAACTTTGAATGTCAGTACCATGCAGGCTAGATTGAATACTCGTATATAGCTTTATTAGTGTTTGGCGGTTTTGAGTATTTGGCCATCGCAAATGTCCTACAGATCTAGTAGTAGCGTCCTGCGAGGGCCGTTCAGCTCCCTAAAATAGGGTTGAGCTACACGACAACTGATGCATGCTGTCTGTTGGTGCAGGTCAATTGAAAGCAAAACCCGAAGTTGTAGGCCGTAGGTTCGAACCCGGACAGTTACTTAATGTTAATTATTTATTCACCGCTGCTCTCAAAACGGCGAAGAAAACACCGTGAGGAAACCGGTGTGTCCCAGAACCAAAACTTTCGAAGAGATGTGACATAGATAGACAGCACAACACAAAAGTACAATTATATGATAACCAATTTATTTATTTATTTATCACAAACACTGCTACCGAGGGGCCCGTGGCTAAATAATAACAGCCGCACAGGTCAACTGATCAGGTTAAGCTACGCTTGCCGCGGTTGGTCTGCGGATGGTTGACCATCTTTACATACCGAGAACCCTCCGTGCCTCGGAAAGCACGTTAAGCCGTTGGTCCCGGCTGTCATTCGTAGATCTTTGACAGTCGTTACGGGCAATCAGAAGCCCGAGTCTGACAACCAGTCTTACCTAGGGGTATCGTATTACCCAGTAACTGGGTTGTGGAGGTCAGATAGGCAGTCGCTCCATGTAAAATACTGGTATTCAGCTGCATCCGGTTAGACTGGAAGCCGACCCCAACATAGTTGGGAAAAGGCTAGGCAGATGACGAAACACTGCTACCATTACAGCCCACCACCACCACAACACCACCACCACCACATGAACCAAGCACCATTACATGAATCTAGTAGATATAAAAACAAGGTGCATCTATCAACCCGCACTGTCCCACTTACAAACCTCTCAGTGTGAGGGCACACTGAGAGGAGGTTTGTAACCCAACAGTAGGACATTATATGCTGATTATGCTTATTATGTCCAACAGTGGACTGCTAAGTATAGGCTGATGATGACGATCTGCCGTATTTTCGACCTGAGGGCCTAGACAAGCAAGTGCTTTAAAGCGTTTCGTATTTCTAAAGCGATTTTCTTCAGTATTGACCTAGGTCCTTTGTACACACACGTTTTTCTTGCCGTGAAAAACTACGGTTTATTCGCCGTGTGTATTGGTCGTACGGTCGTCAGAGTTATATAACACTGTGGAAGCTGGTTGACAGACAAGTTGTTTTATACTGGGTGCCCGAAAAGTCATGGATTACCTTTTATCTGCTGATGGGCCACATTGGGATATACCAATAAAAAAAAAATGACCATAATAAAATTCTTATGGTTTCCGAGTTTTTTGATGTTTAATGAGATTTTGGAAAATCTCTACCTTTGATCTGTTTTTTCCATGCCATTTCTACGAATGAAAACTTTTTCGAGTACAGGTTTTTTTTATTTTCATCTTGAATCATCCTACTATCGATTGAATACAAGAAAGTTACAGCCGTGCGATTCTGTAACCATCTCACCGTGAAATCTTGGGTGAAGTGAGCTTGGAGTGAGTCGTCAATAGTGTCAATCCCTAGCATCAGCATGACTCACAGCTCACTCTAAGCTCACTTCACCTTAGTTATCACGGTGAGATTTTTCCAGAATCGACCGGCTGATATCATCTTTTAAATACCTAAAATTTAGGTACAAACTTAAAATTTTCGCTAAAAAAAAATTTTTCGTTACTTTTGATCTTACCTGGTGAAAAAAAATTTTATTGGTAGGTCATTTTTTTTTTATTGGTAGATCCCAATGTGGCCCATCAGCAGGTAAAAGGTAATCCATGACTTTTCGGACACCCAGTATATGCCGCACCGTAATGAAACCATAGCATGTATAAGGGGACTTAAACTTATGCCAATCCAACACATATTTGACTTTTCCATCCGTGTTAGAGCCATTAGAGCCAAGACTTTGAGATAATTTTCAAGTTATGGAACAACAAACATACTTAACAAAGTTCCTATTCCATTGCAACCAAAAACTTATTAGGACGTTTTTTGTTACAAATGCTCACTCAAAATCAACTTAGAACACTCTCAAACTTCACTGAAGTAAATTACTGATTTAGTGGCGATAGAATTAATTATGTGAGATTATGAACACTGTTCCAGGCTCTCTGGAGGCTTTATGCTGTTAAATTATCACATAGAGAATTCAAAACCAGACTTTCTCAGTAACCTAAGTTCTTTTGTAATTAATCTTAGACTTACTTACGGCGAAGGAAAACATCATGAAGCCCCAACCTAATGGTTGGAAACCGCTAACGAGGAGTGAGCAAGCACGATAATTAATCGTCCTTTAGTATCTGCATATGAAGCAGCCTTGGGCCTGCAATAAAACTATATTATACACTGGTAATTTTTATAAATATACTAGCTTCCGAACGCGACTTCACCCGCGTGGTACGTCGATAAAAGTAAGTCTATGTTCTTTGTCAGGGTTCAAAGTATCCCCATACCAAATTTCATTAAAATCGGTCCAGCCGTTTCGAAGACTGACAAACATTTTTGATTGAAAGACATTTTTTTTTTTTGTTATAAGTACCGTATTTACTTTCATATGAATTTAGTAAAAAGCTGTTATTTTGAAATTACAAACAGACATTTCGACTTTATTTATTTGTATACATGTAGTATTAGCCACGTGATAATGGATTATGTGATCCATATTATTCTAATTGAAAACTGTTGGTTTTTCATGCCGAGTTTCTTAGTAGCAGCTGCGAATCTGGATTTATTTACGGTTGAGGGCACCCTGGCTCTGGAAACTCGTTCTCTGCCTTTGCCAACTCTGCTTAGGAATACAATCGTGATGTTACGTTAACGGTCCAAAGCTGATAGCTGTTTAAACTTACCACATTCTCGAACACACCCCCCCATGGATCTTAATCACACTAATATTATAAAGGCGAAAATTTGTGAGTGTGTGTGTGTGTAGCGATCCCGTAGGAATATCGGATCCGATATTCCTGCGGGATCGCACACACATAGAGACTTATGCGGGTCAAACCACGGGGCGCAGCTAGTAATAATATAAAGGTTAAAGTTTGTGAGTGTGTTTGTATGTTTGCTACTTCTTCACGCAAAAACTACTTAACGGATTTGGATGAAATTTAGCACGTAGATAGTTTATAACCAAAACTAACACATGAAATACGTTTTATCCCGATATACCCACGGGATCGAAACTTATGCGGGCGAAACCGCGGAGCGCAGCTAGTCTCTACATATGTCTGAAACTCTCGCATGTAACTATGCTCGAACAATTTGCCAGATAATCGTCTGTCGACCGTCCCTAAAAGGTGATTAGATGTATTCAGTTACATGACACCTGAGCTGCGCAAGGGTGCGAGAATGTGGGCTTTTGTCTTCGTAATGGGGGTCAAAAAGGACCAGGAAGTAATGGGATAGTGTAGATTCATTGATGGTTAAGCTTAATAAATATCTCGTGAGGTTAGTGTGTTTCTGGCTAAGTACAACGAAAATTATTTTTCTAATCTTTATCGTAACGTTATAAATTCTATAAAGCATAATCAGCTTCGCGTTAAAAAGGGTGACTTTTTGAGTTTAAAAAAAAATTAATAAACTTTTCTTTCTCATTATTATGCCAATGATCTGAGAGGCAGTAGCACCACAACAAGAAACTGTATCTAACTATAAGTAACCATTTTAGTATGTCATTAATTAATTTAATACTTAAATACTTTGTTGTACACCCCACAAAACAAAAAGAACAACCATATTTAATACCTACTAGTGCAGTTAACAGACAATCTTAAAACGTGAAATTCATCTGTGAAACTAGATTTTAACAATTCAACTAATACGGAATTTTGCCAGCAGTTTTCACGTTTAACTGTGCACCGTATAAGTGTTAGGGGAAAAGACTTAATTTCCCTGAGGCCAAAAGAAATTTCGTATGTGCTGTGAAAGTTCTCGTCGGAAAAGTTCAACGTACCGTTTGTCCTTTCACAAATAGATATTCGTGATGATTTCCTCTCAAGCAGAATATAGAAATCAAATAATTTAAAAAAAACGTGTGCTTCTGGAACTCCCGCCAGAAACGAAGTTCCTTATGTGATATAGGCACGCACACACACTCGTGAATAATAGAAAGAAGCAGATACAGAAAGTGTGAATTTAATACGCGTTTTTAATACAGAACCAACTAGTATAAGTTTTTAGAAGCTCTAATAAAGTTGTCGCCATCTTTGATTATTTTTTGACCTAAGTATTGGCTTCAGCACCCTCAAAAACCACGAAAACTATCTTTTTCTCTCTCTATCTCTCCGAAAAAAGAAAGAGAGAAGGCATTAAGAGAGCTTTTTAGATATTTTTAGCATACAATTTTATAATGATTTTCACGAATTTTATTTATAGCAATCGGGTTTTAGGCTCGTTAGAACTAAACGGATATATTCAGCAATTTGGGAACAGATTACCAGGAATAATCAGATTAATTTAGGTGAATCCAGGTCAACAACCGTCAAGTAACTAAATCAAACAAAATTTCCTTATCTATCAAATGTTTTTGCTACCATACCAAAAATAAAAATTTCGTTTGAAAAAAAAACATTAAAAACCAGTCATTACTTTAAAAAAAAAACCTAAGATGTGAGGTCATAACGCTGCAAAATGCTATTGGCGCGGTAAATTCTGCTTGCGCGATGCAGGATGTTGCGTGACGTCAGTATGGTGCGTAGTTCGCATGTGGCACTGTAGATTCCGCCACAGTAGCATCAAATCTAAGACTGAACAAAACTAACTGCCACCAACTGCATTAGAATTACGAAAAGTGATCGTGATTTGAACTTTTTAGTCTGGTTTTTAATAAAATATTTTCGCAAATGGTATAATAATTATGCTTAATAATTTGTTGTAAATTGCCTGAACTTCTCCGAAGATGCTAAAACAGGCCATAAGCAAAAGCGCTGAAGATTGCCGATTTTTTCATAGGCATAATAATAATAATAAGTTACAAATAGGATCATCCTTCATCCATCCTTCCCCAATAAATCAGCCTCTCTATTCATATAATTTCAGGTACATATTTCAGTCGTTTCAGGCTCATCACTCTTTCTGAACCTAGATTCACGTAACAGATTACTTGCTATTAACCCTAAATCTATTGCCTAGGAGTCCTGGAGCCTTGGTAACACGTAGGTATGAAAGTGTATATAAAACAGTATGTGTAGTGTGAAACAGTTAAGAACAGAAGGTTTACTCTACAAAGGATAATCTGTATATCATCAAAATACTAGCGACCCGCCCCTGCTTTGCACGGTTTGTACAGACGCCAGCACATCAAACTACCCGAAACTATCAGATTTTCCCAATCAACTTTGAACCTTATGCTTTAGCGCTAAAGTTGAAAATCTATTAAAGAAATCTGACAGATTGTAGTAGCTTGTTGTGCTGGCGTCTGTACAACTTGACAAAATATCGAGATTTCTTTATCATACAGGGGCCTCCATAAGTTAGTTGACATTTTTCCACTTCAGCTGTGTGTGACACACCACATTATGATTTAAAATCCTAATCATCCAAATTTTTGAATTGCTATAACGTTTTTATTGATTAATTCAACTACCTACATATCATAAAAAAGTATCTTGTATTTCCCTTAGGAGTACCAGATGATTTTCTTATGTCAAATCATAATGGGCATCACAACTTTTGGGGGCCACTGAATGTAATTAAACATTCATGTTTGCACAACATAAACTTTTTGGTATAAATTCACTAAGTAATGATAAAAACTGCATCAAAATCCATTGCGAACTTAAAAAACAACGCGGTCACACAGCCAGACATGAAAAGTGATTTTAATTTACATTATGTATGGATAATTTGACTTCAGATTTGTTCAAAACATAGCTGACCTGGTTAAATAGGACTGTCAGTTGTGACGTCATCCACAATATTGCAGGTACACGAAGATGAACGTCAGAACTGCACCTGAGACGCAAGCTAGACCGCATTCCAGTCTAACTAGTTGCATTATGTGTCTGTCAGCTTGTAGTAAGTAGCTGATCCGCACCATCTGCCCCTAGGCAGATTGTGGTGGGTATATCATTTTGAGAATTCGGTTAGTCTTAACTATAGTACGACTGTTGGGAAGGAGCAGTCCATTCTATACTGCGTTCGAAATTTAGCTTCCAAACATGTAAACAACTATGTGTATTTGGAAAAATAACTTTAAACTCACTGTAATCAGTTCGGTCGCGTTACAATAAAAAAAAAACTTTTTTCAATAGTATAGTTTAGTCTTTCTAAAATCAACTTTACCGCACATAAGATAAAGTCGATATTCGTTTAAATGGCACATCAATTGGAAATTGCAAACAAGAATAGTATGACACTACAATTTTTTTTTTTTTTGTAGTTCTTATTATTACGTCATTACCACGAGCCTTTAGCATCCTAAATGTGTAACAGACTATCAATCACAATCTTAACGATTTTGAAAAATATTGCTAGTCCATTTCTTCGTATGTTCGAAAAAGTTGTCTGCTGAACAACGTAAATAACACAATGAATGTTGTTGAACTGTCAAAATGAAAGCCGAAAGCTGTGAAAGCTGTTAGTATGCTATGCAATTACCCTGCTGGCTCCACTACCACATGACAACTAACCCTGTAAACGCTTAGGTACGAGAATAGGTGTCCAGAGGTACGTGCGACCGCGTTGTACGTGCCGGTCCGCTGTCAAAAGCAATTGATCATTTTACATCGACGCTGAAAACCGTTATTACCAAAACGTGACCAAGCTAAATTTTATTCCAGGGTTATGGGCCTGTGGGGTTTTATTGATTTGAAATTAAGGAAGTTTCTTGGATATTAAAAATGTATGAGATATTTGTTGTGTGATCACACCATTATTAGAGGTTTTTGGCTTCAATCAATCAGTCAATTCAGTCTGTCGCATTTTATAGTTGGACATAGGCCTCTGCACCACGACACCCTATCCTCCACCTTCCGCATCCAGTCTCTCCCAGCCACTTTCTTAAGGGTGTCGGTCCATCTAACTGGGGGCGCCCCACGCTACGATTGCCGATACGCGTTGTCCGCTCCAGGACTCATCTGTTCCGTATTACGAGAAAAAAAATTAGGAACCTTGCTGCTGTCTGTGTAGAGTGCAGGAAGATTCCAATTTTATTCTCTCCACGTCGCTTATACTGGTTAGAAGAAATAGCAATAATAATAATAATAATAATATCTTTATTTCCCGAAAATACAGATAGTTGTACATTAAGTTCACAATTTTGAAAATACTATAGAGTACATTACATAAAACATTTGGACACAGCAGAAATCTGTACACAGTAGAATAAACTCTGTCTCTTAAACTAGGGGTATCCTGTATCTTAAAAGACAGTGCTTCGCAATGGGTTTCCAATTGAGATGTATGAGTGGACCGTGTCGATTTAACTTAAGTAGGGAAAAAAGTTATAAGTTATGAAAAAGAAAAATAAATGTTACTTTGGTTTTTAAATTATGCATGCAAAGGTGAGTGCGAGGGTGAGGGTGAGTGAATGTGATTATAGGTGTGTTTATGTTTGTGTGTGAGTGTGTATACGTAGGTGATGTGGTGATTGTGTGTAAGAGAGTGATATGTGCGAGTGTGTATGTATCCGAGGATAAGAGTGAAAAAGCAATGAAAATTCTATGAAACTGTGATCACAGCAACGGCTAGTTTTTGTCTAAAAGAGATTTAGACAGGAGCTTCTGGGGTAGTCGGATGAAGAACAGAAGCGGCAAACATTTTTAAGTAATAAACATCAGACCATGTTACGTTGTATAAAAAAAACCTAGACTTTCCAACACGTAGTCTCACAAAAAAAAACCTTAATTTATATGCAAAATACGAGAACCCTAATACCACCCATAAGATGTTTTTGCTCTAAGTAGGCTCGGTAAAAAGGATTTTAAGAAGGTTTTTGTTGCTCAAAAACAGATGTTAATAGGAGTAAAAAGTCTCTAAAATCTTGGTCCTCGGTTTTGTGTCACTTTATATTACATTTTTTATATAAATCAGTAAATACTTCGCTGGAAAATCCCGTGTACGTAAAATAAATGGAATCTCACGCTTCAATGTTTTTAATGCACGTCTTTTTTCTCAAGTTTGGCATTTGAGGGTTAGATGTTTAATAAAATTATGGTCTTACAGATTTTCCTTAGTTCTGTGTAAAGTTACCGTCGCATCGCCCAGTCAGAATTTCATATTAAAAACAGAAGCGCGCCGGTCGTTCGGCGGTCGTTCGCTGCGTGTGTTCAGTCGGCGTTGAGCTGGAGTACTATCAAATCAGGAGCAACAACATTTCCCCGTCAGAATCCATTTTTGAAATGAAGTACACCACACTGATCTAAAGAACAGCGGACTGCTATCGCGCGGCTGTTCTTATAATGTGAGTGCATCTGCTTCTGCCACTATCAGGCTACTAACGTCCTAATGTGAAAGCGGCCTTAAAGTCGCTTTTCGTGGGCTGTCTGTGTGACCGCATCGTTCTTCTAAACTGCGCAACGGATTTTGATGGTTATACTTGGCTTTCACCATCACTTAGAGAATGTATTCCAGAAGGCTTATGTAAGTAATACATTAGGAGGGGGATATGTAAGTAATACATTAGAGGGGCCCGTGGCTAAATATTAACAGCCGCACAGGTTGATCGATCAGGTTAAGCTACGCTTGCCGCGGTTGGTATGTGGATGGGTGACCATCTTTACATACCGAGACCCCTCCGTGCCTCGGAAAGCACGTTAAGCCGTTGGTCCCGGCTGTCATTCGTTGATCTTTGACAGTCGTTACAGGTAGTCAGAAGCCAGAAAGTCTGACAACCAGTCATACCAACGGGTATCGTATTGCCCAGTAACTGGGTTGTGGAGGTCAGATAGGCAGTCGCTCCATGTAAAATACTGGTATTCAGCTGCATCCGGTTAGACTGGAAGCCGACCCCAACATAGTTGGCAAAAGGCTAGGCAGATGATGATTAGGAGGGGGATAACGCTTTTTCTTCACATGAAGATTTCTACCAGTCAACTCTCACTAAAAGCCGCTTTAAATTCGTTCCAAAAGTCAAGCGTCTGTTATCCACTTTCCTCAGTTTCATAGGTCAATCATCGGTACTTTTTTAGGAATAAAACTACATATTTCACGTGTTGTGATAACGAATACTACCTACTTTAACTCACGAGGTGAAAGCAAAAATGACTGACTGAACCTAAAATTAGAGGAAGCACAGTGCAATTACTGTAATTAATTAGCTACCAACTAGTACTGGGCCCGTGTGATGGATTACGGCCTACATCTGGGACAGAGCTCTCCTCTCTGTGGCAAGGCCGGTATTTTTTTTTTAATTTTTTATCAAAAGTCGAAAACTATGCGGCCTAAAAAAAAAGAAAAAATGTTTGAGAATGTGCAAACAGCATTCTTTCATATGATACCCCGCATACCCTAGTAGCATCACTTCGAATTTTTAAGACCCCCAGTCCCTGTTTTTTATTTCTTTCTTATTTACAAAATAGTTGGGCAAACGTCATCTAAAACTATTCCAAATTTCAAGTTGATAGCATTAGTAGTTCTTGAGATATCCAGCTGTGACAGACGGACAGATATACAGACTGAGGCGCACCATAAGGGTTCCTTTTTACCATTTTGGTACGGAACCCTAAAAAGTAAAGTTTCAGCCTAAGTTTCTCTTTGTTTTTATATTTATTTGTATAGTTATTCATTTCATTTAGAGGCTATCTTGTGCAAGCTGTTAGTTGTGTAGGTATAAAGTGTTAAACATGATAATAAAACATCAAAACTTGAGCTACAGATAGTTTTATTGTAATGTCGTAATCTGTATCAAAAATACAATTGCAATTTCCCTATTTAACCCTTGTAATCCTACTAAAAGTATAAAGTAAATACGTGTTTCAACAGCCATGCGGCATAAACCTCACAAAGATTGGATCTGTTCTGTTGTTGTTAGTAATCAGATTAACCTGGATTTTTGATACGTGGAAACGTGGTTCTGTACTTGCTAGTTTCAAAGGTATTTTTACGAGTACACTATCATACCTACGTGCTACCAGGGTTTCAGGAGTACTAGGCAATAGATTTAGGGATAATAGTAAGTAATCTGTAACGTAGTATAGTTTAAGCTAATGTGTTACGTCTACCTACATCTATTCCTTGATCAGCCTCCTGAGGGCCAATTCTCGCAATTAAAAACGTTCAAAATCTAGTAAAAATCTCATCTCAGCGACAGTCAATGTCAAATGCCAAAAATTTAGGGAAATTAAAGGTATTATTGATATGTAGATTGAGACTGAGATCAGATTGTGAACGTTCTTAATATTACAAGAATTATCCCTCTGGACTCCTGGTAGACCATAAGATGGATTATGGTCTGCCAGGAGTCCAAAGGGGGCCCTTGCGGGCTAGTATAAAGCATTTGTTGTATAAAACTCTCAATCGTGAGACTTACATGTGTCTCACTCATCACGATATCTCGGGATATGGCTGTTTGTATCTTAAGACGAACCTACCGAAACTGAAATTGGCTAAAGCAAGATATATTTGGAAATTTTAAAGGTATTATCTCTTACCATTGAGTAATAGTCGTGAGATCTCTTACTGCATATTTTTGTTGAAGACGGTTCGAGGTGACACAAATTCGTCTGATATTCTGTCAACTTTCTACTTCAACGTTCCGAGTAAATCCAAACGGTTCAATCCACCATTACGGGTGCCATTTGCATCTACACGTACTAACTACAGAAAAAAGTCGTACGTCGTGCGTGTAAGCAGGTATTTTAATAAGGTGTGCAAACAGTTCGACTTTGATCTTTTTAAAACAAGCGTGACCTCGGCAAAAACGTGTTTAGCAGTGAATTTCTTTAAAGCTTGAATTCTTCAGACATTTTTTTTTCTTTTTATTAAATTGAATTTTTAACATCTTGGTTCTCATGGGAAATAACCTGTCACAGTGATATTAGTTTTATATATCTTAGGTGATGACTATATATTTTATATGATTATATATTATATACTTATTTTATGTGACCTGCAATATTTTTTTTTTTTTTTTTCAATATTTGGTAGTGTGTTAAATATTTTGTTCCACAGTACTTTTATACCAGACAAGACGTGAAGACCTGTAATTGGCTGTCAGTTTATTATACTGTTATTCATCACCATTGTATTTAGCTGTAAGTCTTCCAAAGTCCTTAAATAAATAAATAAATTCATCCAAGGGAGTTGTCACGTGGGCTAAAGTGTGTGTCATTATTATGTTTGTATTGTATACGAACGAATTTATACTCGTAATAGTCAATGGCAAGTACCTAGTAGGTACTGTAGAGGCTGTAACCTGACATGCTTGTAGCATGCAACCTCCGCGAGTCCATTATAAAAAGATGGCTCAAACAAGAGACAAACATTAATTTGTATTAAGAATAGAGAAAAAAAAAAACAGTAGGAATCAGATTAGCTGACAAGTGAAGTCATATCGTAGGAAAATATAAAACTTTTTAAAATTAGAACCGTTATAACAAATAAAAAACTTTGACTTTGACGTTTATAAGGAATAATAATTATGGAAGCTATTAGACAAATCTACCTTTACTGCACAGGTCCACTCAATCTGTGTGGTTCTTTCCTCAAAAGACCATTTCAGACACCAATCTACATGGTCTTCACATGATCTGACCAAGATTATGTCTGGACTTTAAAAGAGACTGTGGCCTCTGAGTTTGTTTCGGCCTTTCTTTTCAGAGTAGTCAGATAGGAAACGCCGACCTCATCTAGTTTAAAAAAAATATGATTGACATGTAAAAGTGTTTGTACAAACCTACTTCATCATCTGCCTAGCCTTTTCCCAACTATTTTGGGGTCGGCTTCCAGTCTAACCGGATGCAGCTGAATACCAGTATTTTACATGGAGCGACTGCCTATCTGACCTCCACAACCCAGTTACTGGGTAATACGATACCCCTAGGTAAGACTGGTTGTCAGACTTTCGGGTTTCTGATTCTGACTACCCGTATCGACTGTCAAAGATCCACGAATGACAGCCGGGACGTGCTTTCCGAGGCACGGAGGGGTCTCTGTATGTAAAGATGGTCACCCATCCACAAACCAACCGCGGCAAGCGTAGCTTAACCTGATCGATCGACCTGTGCGACTGTTATTATTTAGCCACGGGCCCCTCAGCCCCCCTTTGTACAAACCTACTTACAGAAAATAAATCATTTATCACTTAATTTATTAATCCTGGTACCTACCGCAAGCTGGGAAAGGGCGCGCAATACTTACTAGGGGAAACCATACAGTTGTTGGCCTCCTCATAGTAATTGGCATAGTAAATGGAAATGACGTGACTTAGAGTGAGATAAAACTAGTGCCAATAACTAAAATTAAATGACCAATAACTATACTGTTTCCCCAATTTGACACCCGCACACGCTACCACGGACACATTAAATATCTATTTATGCGTTCATATTATCAGTTCATGTTACCCGTTTATATCCGTCATTTTATAAGTATCTCAAGAAAGCTAAGCTTGAAAGCTAAAGAAAAGTTACCCAGAAACTTCTCGTCTGGTATAATTTATCCATATCCGGCCACGAGGAAGGATGAGCCGTATAACACTGGACTTGGAAATATAATAGTGAGGAAGATCCAAGTGCTTTACGTAGGCAAAAGTGGATAGGATTTTTAAAGTTATGTAAAATAGTTGTTAATAGTTTTTTTGGAATTTTGGGCATTATGGCGTTTCTCATCAGCCTTTATGCGAACTTTGCTGAACTTAGATTTCCTATTTATTTAGGTTTTCCAAAAAAGATCATCATCATCCATCCCCAACCATAATGGGGTCGGCTTCCAGTCTAACCAGATCCAGCTGAGTAACAGTATTTTACATGGAGCGACTGCCTATCTGACCTCCACAACTCAGTTATCTGACCTCTACAACTCAGTTACTTTGTAATTTGATCCATATCTGACCTGTTTTTCAGCCTTTATGCCAGAATTGCTAAAAATGGATTGCTTATACAACGTGCTGCTACAATGGCGACATTAATTGAACACACGGGTAGGACTAGTGGCCAGTAATCATAAAAATTTTAACAACGTACGATTAAAATAATTTGTAATTTCAAAACTACCGCCTGCACCGTTCGCCGACATAGAGATCTCTCTCTCTCTTTCCTTCAATTCGCCTACTCTTTGCACGTTATTCGTTTTAATTTCATTGATGATCCGTGCGCTACAGGTCTTTAATTACGCTACAGGATGCTCCAAGATGCTATTTTAGAAAATTGTAAATTTTTTAAATAATACCTACCGAAATAATAAATGTAATGAAAATATTTTCATAAGACGAAAACGCGAAACCGTACACGTATGTTAAATTAATATTGCCATTAAAGCGGCAAGTTGCATGTAATCACCACACTGACATACGGAAGCAACAAATGAGTTTCCTTTCAAATTGTCTATGGTTACTTGAGTAAGGTTTGGTTCAGTGGTTCCACATAAGAAACTGGTACCAGCGGTGTAATTGCGTAACTATTATTAGCAATGGGTTTCATTTTGACACTTCAACAGCATTCATTGCGTTATTTACATTGCTGAGCAGACAAATTTTTGGAACATGTGAAGCAATGGATTAGCAATATCCTTCAAAATGATTCAGATTGAGGCTGTTACGCAAGTAGGGTGCTGTTCTATTCAGCTGCACCCGATTAGACTGAAAGCCGACCCGGCAGATGATTTGAGTAAGGTTCGAAATACTCTTCCCATCGTTTAATAGATAATTTTTATGAAAGCCACAGAAACAATGTCTGATCTCACATCCACGATCGTTGTTATAAGCAGTTACATTTAGCCAACAGTGGCTTCTAAATGGCCCATTGTGTGGACGAGTCATTACCGCAATTTTCTACAAACATAATGCTCGTACATGTGGCGTAGCTAACGACGTCTTATGACGTCATCACCATGACGTGGCGTCTTAATGACGCGGACGTTTATGTTCAGGAGCTTCGCTGGAGATAAGCAGAGTTGAAGCTGTAGTCTAGATTTTAAGATACCTACTAGGAAGGTATAAGTAGTAGAAATTAAGGATAGTGTAGGTATTTCTGGTTGAAACTGCGGCTGAAACAGCTTCGAGAAATTTCGTTTGCGTTTAAATATTGATGTCTAGTTCTAATTGGCGGCTTTAGCCGTGCCATTTGAAGCAAAACTAATTGATGGTCAAATACTGCTAGTCTTTCGGAAAATTGTTTAAACAGAATAGCGTAATAAAAAAATAAAAAAAAACATTTATTTTCAGGTAACACAGACCCATAGACAAATATCTTAAGTATACATATAACAGTATAACAATTGCGTTAGTAAATAAAACTTAAAAACTATGTTAGTATCACTTAGTTGCACTAAGTCTTTGTGCGCTCCGGTGGCACTTGTCCGCGAAAGCGGCGGAATACCACATCCTGTGGCCAAAAGCTCTCGTCCATCACCTGATGCAGGTAGCAAGTTGGTATGCGCAACACAAACGCCTTAAAATTTACGTTGCGATGCGACTCCAGCAGCTGCACTCCGTTCGCGCCGAGAGCCGATAGCCTTTGGTGTACGTACTTCACAATGTCTATGATCGTATCTCTGTTGCCGTGCTAATAACATACAGGAAGACGTTCTACCTACCCTTTACTTAAAAATACGTATAATGCTTTACTAACCCTAACACAAGATCACATGTATGTTTTACCTGTTTCTGTCTTACTGTGTCCTACTAACCTAAACTTACTCATAACCGAGTGTGTCAAGTCATCGAGTGCTAACGGTGTGCCCGGCTGTCGGACCATATAATTTAATCCCACGTAGCTTGTGTGGCGTGATCACTTCACCCGATTCACGAAATGTCGTGAGTCGGGTCTATAGTCTAGGAAAAAAAACAAAAAAAAAACAACGTTGAGATTTTAACTAAGTTTCTGTTTTGCTATTTTATTTTAAAACCCCCACAAAATAGTAATGTTTTGACAGCTAAAATACTAGCTTCGAAATTATATAAAATGAACAATAGAATTAGCATAAAAAATATTATTAAAATATCTATTACATTGCAAATGAATGCTTGGTCAATCCCTAGTATGACTAGGATGGGATGACACAGACAGCTCACTCCACGCTCACTTCACCTGAGCTTTCACGATAAGATGGTTACAGAATCGCACAGCTGGTGAAAATTCGTAATAAAACCACTTTGCCCAACCCTCATTCCCACGCAAAAACTTCGCACTTGTGGCCACAAGAACAGCGACTAAAACCTCTAATTTTAAGTAAGAAAGGAAGAGACAAAGAATCAACTTGTAAGACACTCAATCTTCTCAGAATGATCCCACAGATTACGCGATTTAATTCGAAGTCCTTTAAGAAGTTTAATTGAAAAGATCAAAGTATTATCCGGACGTATTTTTAGCGCTACGAGAAAGCTTGCACGAGTTATCTCGAGTAGTCTCTAGTGTCACGCAAATTCTTGTGTAATTTTAAATTCTTCATACAATTTTTGCGTTTAGTTGGAATACTACAATTTATGTTGACGTTCTATTTTTTTTTTTTTTAAACGTTTCCCCACACTAGGAATTTCTCCTGTATTGTGGGTGCGTTTACAAACATTTAAAGTCACATACACAAACAGCCAGACTCGGAACAACTACTTGTAGGTCATACAAATATTTGTTCCGTGCGGGAATCGAACCCGCGACACGCAGCGCAGCAGTCAATCGCTTAACCACTGCGCCAACCGTGCCGTCACTTGCCGTCACGTGCCGTCTATTTATGCAAGACCTTATTTCCGAATCATTTTCTACTTTGCTGTCCGGTCAGCCGTAGACGTCAAGACGTCCGTGAGTATAGTGAGTAGGATATGGTTTTGATACCATTGCATCCAGATGCCCCTGCCTGATATCATTTTTTTTTTCATTTGATCATGAATCATTTCATCAGCTGATTTATAGAGGGAAACTATGTACTTATAATGTTTAAATCTAGAGATAAAACCCAATCGATCTTTTTCCTGACTGAGCATTTGTCATTCGAGCAGGTTCTTATTATAAATAAGCTAATCAACATTTTTATTATACATATAAGTAATTTTTATCATTAGAACACTAAAGGCAACAGTTATAATTGTAGTTGGATCAATATAATATAAATATAATTATCAAAACCATTTTGGCTTGTGTCATTTCTGCATAAACCTATGCATTTCAAAGATAACGAAGAATGATAAATAACTTTTGATGTACTTAGGTTATGAATATGAAAACTACACACTTTCATGTACAGACGCCAGCACATCAAGCTACTACAATTTGTCAGATTTCTTTAATAGATTTTCAATTTTATCGCTAAAGCATAAGGTTCAAAGTTGATTGGGAAAATCTGACAGTTTCGGGTAGCTTGATGTGCTGGCGTCTGTACTTAGGACCTACTAAGTTTCCACGTTTGGTTTTGGACGAGCTCTAACGATTTTCATATGAATTCAGCGATAACATGAAACATCAAATTGGCGGGACCAATGTTTTAATCACATAACTTGAATTTGGCACTTACAATTATCATATAAATCAATGAATAAATAAATAATCATCGAATGAAAGGTTTGGTTTTCTGCAAATGTATAAGTAGTCATAATGAAATAACGTAACATAACAGAACACATAACCCTTTATTCTATAAGCTGAGCACGCAACATTCACATAGGTACCAATCTATTGTGGGGTCAGGAACAGGTTTATGATCGCACAGTAGTTAGGTACTTATTCCCTGTGGGTATCAGAAACTACGAGTGGTACCTGTCATAATACCCCGATTGATACTTTATAGGTTCCTACTTATCTACAAAAACAATAGGGGAAAAAAAAAAAAAAATTAAAATAATAGGTAATTACAAAGCGTATTTTGCGACTCCTCAAACGAAAAACTTTATCAGCAGCAGAGTGACGTGACACTAGACATCCCTTCAGACGTTTTAATTGTTTTCTTTTTGCCCATCATTACTTACACTTTAAATAAAGATATTATCATAAACCACCAAATCCGTTCAGCCGTTTTAGGGTGAAAGCGTCACAAACGAACAAACAAACTTAAACTCGCATTTATACTTAGTTAAGCTTAGGATGGTATTATTAAAACCAAAAAGGCAGTTCTTTTATATTGTTGCTTAAAAAGCTATGAAAAACCTGGAAAGAGCAGCAAAAACTTGCAAAACCAACAAACCTTATACTTTAAATGATAAATGATTTATTTTCTGTAAGTAGGTTTGTACAAACACTTTTACATGTCAATCATATCTTTTTAAACTAGATGACGTCGGCGTTTCCTATCTGACTACTCTGAGAAGAAAGGCCGAAACAAACTCAGAGGTCTCTTTTAAAGTCCAGACATAATCTTGGTCAGATAATGTGAATACCATGTAGATTGGTGTCTGAAATGGTCTTTTGAGTAAAGAACCACACAGATTGAACGGACCTGTTCAGTCAGTGCACGCATTTGTCAAAAATCGTGCAGCTCAACTCAGAACTTGAGGAGCCTTACGATTCGACGAACAATACCAATGAAAGGACATTTGGGTAAGCCGCATAAATTGGCTTTATCTCAAACTAGCCACTTAACAGGTGAGTTTTCCACTCCACCTTACATTCAAGATAGCCTTTAAAAAGTAACGTAGCGTTAAAACAAATTGTCTATGGGCGAACCATATAAAACTAAATAAGCACCTCCCTACGTAACCGTTATCGTTGGTACAACACTAACTTGCTGTAATGGCCGACATTTTGGCGGGAAAATGATACTGCGCCTCGTATCCTCGAGTGTGAGAATAATATTATTATTTTATTTGATTAACTAGCTTCTGCACACGACTTTGTCCACGTGAAATTTTGGCTGTCGACCAGTCGCGTTATTGCGTCGCATCGCATCGCCTGCGCGCGCAGTTACTTCGTTCTTGCTTAGAGTGCTTTCTGACTTTTTGCTCGGCTCCTTAGAGTCGTAACTTAACCCATTGAATGCCGACTACGTAATATTACGTAGATGTTCTCTGTTAATTATAGGGCGATCTATGCTTTGGCCTCCTGGAACGGTCATTTTTATACTTTTTGGCATCTTACGTAGGTAGTTGACCATATGTATGTTGGCCACCGATTAATTATGATTTGATAGTTCACCTCGGTATTCAATGGGTTAAGGTTAATAAAAAAAAATAAATAATAGTAAAAATTTTTATTTTTCTTCCACAAGAGAGGGGCCTGTGGCTAAATAATAACAGCCACACAGGTCGACCGATCAGTTTAAGCTACGCTTGCTGCGGTTGGTCTGTGGATGGGTGACCATCTTTACATACCGAGACCACTCCGCGCCTCGGAAAACACGTTAAGCCGTTGGTCCCGGCTGTCATTCGTAGGTCTTTGACAGTCGTTACGGGTAGTCAGAAGCCCGAAAGTCTGACAACCAGTCTTACCTAGGGGTATCGTATTACCCAGTAACTGGGTTGTGGAGGTCAGATAGGCAGTCGCTCCATGTAAAATACTGGTATTCAGCTGCATCCGGTTAGACTGGAAGCCGACCCCAACATAGTTGGGAAAAGGCTAGGCAGATGAAATAACACTCATTAACTATACCTTAAAAATAATAAAACTATATGTATAATTATGAGACAATGTTCATTTGTGGGATACTGTGCCTAAACTAAGCCGTGACTTGACTTTTCAGGACACCAGGGACTCCCCCCTACATGCAAAAATATCATCAAAAACATGATTAAAGACAATGCTTAACGAAAGTTAAATTTTTATGTTATGCCTTGCAATGACACGGCCATATTGCGCGTTAGGGGCAAACTATTTGTTGGAAGAGAAGAAAAACATAAAAAAATAAAAAAAATAAATAATATCTAGCCTATCCTATAACCTTCCTCGAGAACGGGCCTATAAATTGAAAAAAAAAAAATGATGTATATCCCTGATTTCCCTGCACGGGTAGCATGATCACCGTAGAAACGGGTTTTGTCGACGGAAGAATAGACAAAATGACAGATTGTAGAAAGCTTTCTACGTCTTAATGCATGGCAATGAAGAGAAGTAATATTCTTGCTCCCCATTGCTCATCATCATCTGCCTTGCCTTTTCCCAACTATGTCGGGGTCGGCTTCCAGTCTAACCGGATGCAGCTGAATACCAGTATTTTATATGGAGGGACTGCCTATCTGACCTCCACAACCCAGTTACTGGGTATTACGATACCCCTTGGTAAGACTGGTTGTCAGACTTTCGGGTTTCTGACTACCCGTGACGACTGTCAAAGATCCACGAGTGACAGCCGGGACCAACGGTTTAACGTCCTTTCCGAGGCATGGAGGGGTCTCGGTATGTAAAGATGGCACAGACCAACCGCGGAAAGCGTGGCTTAACCTAATCGATCGATCTGTGCGGCTGTTAAATGTCTTTGTCTTCATATCTCTTCTAAGTACAGACAAAACTCATACATAGTGCGAGCGAGTAAGGCCTTTAATATTCTTTGTAAGGAGTTCTCATTTGACCCATTTACCACCAAAACCTATTCTGTACGCACTCGGCTGAATGCTGACTTTTTTAAAAGTGCATAGTGCTTATTGTACAGACACCAGCACATCAAGCTACTACAATCTGTCAAATTTCTTTAATAGAATGTCAACTTTATCGCTAAAACATAAGATTCAAAGTTGATTGGGAAAATTTGAAAGTATCGGGTACCTTAATGTGCTGGAATCTGTACCTTATATTGTATATTATTTTCTATCGTGCTTGTTAACGATCCTAAGATTTGTACTACTTTTTCTGTTTTTACCAATGAGAACCTGTAATTGGCTCTATACTTCATATACAATTGTTATCCATTTATTATAGCTGTTGGTTCTCCTAGAAATAAATAAATATAAACGCTAGTCAACTATTCTTGTTGGTCTGGTCTGGTCTCACATTTCAACAGATTGGTACCTTAAATTTTTAGGAGCGGATCCTAAAAATTTCACGCATACCTCTCATTTACCCTTTGTCCTAACCGAAGGCGACTATCTCACGAATACACGATCGACGCGATCATCTACAACGTGTAACGTTAAATGCGCAAAACCTGAAAATAGTTTGATCAGAATAACAAGCAGAATTAATTGAACCACTTTTTAATACAGGTCATATTTTTCAAAAAATCTTCACTAAAAATGTTGCCGTGTCTATTTTTTAATAGGTCAAGCAACCCAATGTCAACGCGGCGCAGCGGCCCGGTGACGACTTCTCCCTCGATAAAGCGTCGTCGCAGACGCAAGAAACGATCAGAATGGCCAGTAAAACTAAAACAGCACATAAAACCTTCCCAATTTTTTTAATGACTTATTTTCTCTCTGAAATAGGTCAATTGAATTAAAAATCAGTGTTGGGGTATCTGAGGTTTTGCGCATTTAACGTTACACGTTGTAAATGAATTATAACGGATAATCGCGACTTGATTGATCGCGCGTACGTCACGTTTATTAAAACGTCACGCGACAGTCGCTTTCGGTTAGGAAACGTTCTTCATAATGTGTCACATTAAACTAAATTTACTAAAATCTAATTTACTAAACTTTCCCAACACAAATGTTTTTGTTTACTCAGCTCATCAACTGATTTTAAACCGTCCACAGTTACGTATAAATCGTTCTGTAATCCCACTGATCGTTCCTGGACACTTGTAATCCATCATGTTCTATAACGGACGATATAAAACCCTTTTCCAAGTTATCAATGGTTATGACGTATCGAAGCTTATCCATGACAGCGGCCATTTTTTTTGGGAGTTATAACAATTCTTTTTTTGAAATGGTATTGCGTAGTTTTTGTGGTTGATGTCATGGTTTCCTGTTAGAGTAAATAGTAAGGTAAATAGTAATGTTTTGACAACAAAAATACTAGTTTTAAAATTATATAAAATGATCAATAGAATTAGCATAAAAAATATTATTAAAATCTCGATCATGATTGTTAATGTTTGCTTGGTCAATCCCTAGCTTCAGTGGGATGACACTGACAGCTCACTACACGCAAGTTTTCACGGTGAGATTTTTACAGAATCGACATGCAGATACCTGTCAGTGTGACAATTCTAGTAGCTAATAAAGATCAAATTCGCAAAACACGTCTTCGTTTATCTGAAACTGACAGGTCAGAAACGCATTCTCTCCTCAACCGGAGTGTAAATAATTAATTAACCCGGGGACCAAGAGTATGGGTATATAGAGTGAATGAAACTGAGCTTTTGCCTGTATTGTGCAGACGCCAGCACGTCACGCTACCCGTAAGTGTCCCATTTTCCCAATCAACTTTGAACCTTAATGCTTTAACGATAAAGTTGAAAATCCACTAAAGAAATTTGACAGATTGTAGTAGCTTGATGTGCTGGCGTCTGTACAATCCGGAAGAACGTTACATTTTATGGAAATGCTCGAGAAAATGCTCTAATGTTTACTTATCTTAATACAAACACCAACCATTCTAGAATCATCTAAACATATCCCCATTGTTTTCAGAAGTTGGTTGTCGGAGGTCCGAACCAGCGCAACTGGCGCGGCATCCTCATCGCCCTGCTCGTGATAGTCGCGGTGCTGGCCCTGATCGTGACGTCAGTCGTGTTGCTGACGCCGCCTGATGAGGGGCCCAGGGTCAAGGGAAGAAGGCTGAGGATCCAAGATCTATTGACGGAGGAGCTGACGCCTGTCAGGTGGAATGGGTCGTGGATTTCTGGTGAGTGTTTTTTTTTTTTGCATTTTTAATGTATAAGGCTATGCTCTGTGTAGCAGGAATGTGCGGAGTAAACGTAAATTTAATTCGAAAAAATTTGAAATTGAAAAATATACCCGTTTCACATAAAATTGACTTTTTTACGACTATATTGACATTTATAGTGATGCTCATTCCTCATTGTGCTTGTCGCAAAAATTTTAACCAAAATTTTATGGGATGGTTGTCTTTTCGATTGTAAAATAAATCAATCCAATTCACGTTGACGTCACGCGTTTGTTCAAGGACTTCTGATTATTTTGAATGACTAAGACGGAAGCAACGTAGTAATGTTATACATATTAATAATAAGGACCAATCTACTGGGTAAAGCTCCTATGACGCGAACCTTGCGTGTACGTAATGACGTAGCTGACGGGATAGATCTTTTTACTTGTTCTCTGAGTGAGTTCACAAAAACCACGATGTACATTATAGGTTATGGCGAATAATAAAACTGTCTGTGGCCACACTATTGAATTAGGAAATTCCTGTAATGATAGTGATGTAGAATTAATAAATATGACGGCGCGAGCGTGGGCGTAGCGATAACAGGGCCATCATCATAGTTTCTTGGTACGGGTTCCATGAGGAAGGTGGGTACTCGGGCAAACCAGTAAAACGTAGTTTGAAGCACAAATCACAGTCACGTTTATTCGGTAATTTACAATCACTTTATGAGCAGTAAGAAACAAAGGTTTGTACGGTGAACATGACAGTTCCGATGGTATGCTCTCAACCGTCCGGCGTGCGCTCCGCAAGTCGAATGCCGGCCGCTCTCCAATCGGCTCTGTCCACGTGTAGAAAATGGCGCGAAGTTACAGCGCCACCTCACGGCGTTCACTGTACTAACCGATCAACCAATGAGAATTAAGTTCCGGTTTGACCAATATTATCAAATCAACCGGAAGTAGTATTTTGATTATTTTGTCGTCTTGATATCGCTTGCGACGACAAATAAATAAATATGATATATAGATATCACAGTACGCAGTCAGATTACTATGTACAGACGCCAGCACATCAAGGTACTACAATCTATCAAATTTCTATAATAGTTTTTCAACTTTATCGCTAATTCATAAGGTTCAAAGTTGATTGAGAAAATTTGACAGTTTCGGGTAGCTTGATGTGCTGGCGTCTGTCCTACTGATAAGAAAATACCTTGTACATATTTATATAAACACAAGGTATTTTTTGATCAGTTGGCGAAACTCTACTGCCTGATTGGTATCGATATACCGATCCTCATCACCTGTAAAGTTTATATTCATATCAATTCTAGGAGGTACCGATTACGTATTGATATTTGTATTGAACTTATCTTCAGTCTCTTGTGTTTATATCAAAATAAGTCTTACACTTTCTTCTTAGTGTGCTAAACCTCATGGATAGAGGTAAATCATACCTTATTTACAAAATTGTATACCTACTTGCCACACGGTGAGTATAGACTAGAACATTAAAATTTACTGGTAACTCAACATCGAGCATTCGCCGTTTTAAAATTTTATCGAAACGTACTTCGAACACGACGCTCGATGTTTTGTTATAACCTAATTTTAAAAACTAACGAGCGTATTGGTGTCTCATTTTATAGAGCAAAGGCACGAGCGGTACCTGTAGGTCCGACATTTCAACAACGAACGCAATGTAGAGAGAAGTGTTACAGGTGAATGCTCACTTGCCGTGAGCATTACGTCGAACGTAGCGTCGAGCATTCGCGGGAATGTTACATTACACCGGAATGCTTATGGAAACCAAGCTTTTACCGTTATTGTACCATTCGTAAAAACGTTACATTACATAGAAATGCTCGAGAAAATGCTCTAGGGTACACTCACCTACTGTCAAACTATTCGAGTATCACTTATTCTCAAAAAGTACGAAATAAATATCAGCTCTACATTAGTTCTCCGTTCACAAAGAAGTGCCTTTTTATGTTTCTTTCGATATTTGTTTATGAACAAACTTCAGCGATACAGATTTCCAACAAAAAATACTGGGAATTCTGTGAAAATAACAAAGAAAGATATAAAGATTTACTGTCTTTTTAAGGCGAAGCTGGCATACTAAATTTCTTTTCTAGGTATTTTGTACGCGAAACTTCATTATAATAATATTGATACCCTATTTTTTAGGGATAAATAGGATTAGAATACTGGCTGCAAAATTCTTTGTAGATGCTTATTTGCGACTGCCTCGTTGGTCTAGTAACAAGACACATTGACATTTATATTAGTAAGTTTGTTATTTGTTAGGCTAAATAATAAAAGCCGCACAGGTCGATCGATCAGGTTAAGCTACGCTTGCCGCGGTTGCTCTGTGGATGGTTGACCATCTTTACATACCGAGACCCCTCCGTGCGTCGGAAAGCACGTTAATCCGTTGGTCCCGGCTGTCATTCGTGTGTCAGTCGGATGAGTTGCAAGTCACTCTATATACCCATACTCTTGGTCCCAGGGTTAATTAATTATTTACAATGCGGTTGAGGAGAGAATGCGTTTCTGACACCTGTCAGTTTCATATAAACTAAGACGTGTTTTGCGAATTTGATCTTTATTAGCCACTAGAATTTTCACACTGACAAGTATCTGCATGTCGCTTCTGTAAAAATCTCACCGTGAAAACTTGCGTGGAGTGAGCTGTCAGTGTCATCCCACTGATGTTAGGGATTGACCAAGCAAACATTAACAATCATAATAGAGATTTTAATAATATTTTTATGCTAATTCTATTGATCATTTTATACAGCGTGTAACGGTATCAACCCTGAAGGAGGTGAATGTGCTCATGAAACTCAACAACTTTCCCCAAAGAACATAGGTCGAAATATGAAAAAAAAAATTTGGCCCTCCCTTACAAAACTGACTACCAGCTGATTGATTTACTATGGGAGGGCCAAATTTTTTTTATTGATTAAAACCCCACAAAATAGGAACATTTTGACAATTAAAATTCTAGCTTTGAAATGATATAAAAAAAATCAATAATCAATAAAAAAAAATCAATCAATAATCAATAGAATTAGCATTAAAAATATGATTAACATCTCGATTATGATAGTAAATCGTATTCTTGGTCAATCCCTAGTACAGTAGCATATAGCATAATTATATAATATACAGTAGTATATTACTTGGCAAGAGTCCTGCCCTTTTCCTCTCCTTTCATTAACTTTCTTCTAAACAGACGTGTTTAAAATAAATTATGGAAATAACCGTAGAATAATTACAAGCAATCAAAGTGACATTTTTTTTGTTGCACTAAGTGTACATGCGCAAACTTATTCCCACTACGGCAAAACCTTGCCAAGTTATGTGCCGCTTACTGTATCAGGTGAGATGACACTGACAGCTCACTCCACGCTCACTTCACTTAAGTTCTCACGGTGAGATGTTTACAGAATCGCACTGCAGGACCATTGGGTCCTAAAATAGCTGGTACCCCGGCGGTGACAAGAGCACGACAGATGATGTCATTGATAAATAATGTTAGCCGACTTTTGGCGCAACGAATAAAAAATGAATGAACGATTAAAGTAATAAATATTTATGTTTTCGAAATGAAATGAATAATTTTATAATAACGGAAGTCAACATGGGAGAAGCGGAATATCGAATGAAATTAATTAACAACTTGACTTTATATTCACTTACTTATTTTATTGGTGGCATTTTTGTTCAAACATTAATGTGACCGAAGATTGTATTTAATTTCACGGAACGAATAACGTTATGGTGACCTGCCGTGCGATTCTGTAACTATCTCACCGTGAAAGCTTGGGTGAAGTGAGCGTGGAGTGAGGTGTCATTCGCTAAGGATTAATATTATTAAGTGCTCACTTCACTTATGATTTCACGGTGAGATTTTTACAGAATCGACCGGCTAGTTCCCTTCTACGAAATCAATTGAAACTAATCAACATTTTCCATGAATAGATGCTAATTTATTAGCGTGTTCACC
This sequence comes from Eremobia ochroleuca, assembly GCA_949629135.1. Lineage (NCBI taxonomy): Eukaryota > Metazoa > Arthropoda > Insecta > Lepidoptera > Noctuidae > Eremobia > Eremobia ochroleuca. Next base: position 12,351,759 of record OX451407.1, on the reverse strand, counting down.
TACTTCATCATTGGTTCTGTGAAAACGAACAAATAAGAAGTAACTTTCATTTAACTAAAAAACATTTTTGAAGCTGACGGGCTACCGAATTGATTAAGAAAATGTAATTACCTTCCTTCAGGGACAGTCGGGTAAAAATTTACTAGATTTGAATGTTTTTATATAAAGTTTTTATGTGTTTGATGGTGGACCAGTATAACGTAACGCAGCTATACAACGTGTAACGTTAAATGCGCAAAACCTGAAAATAGTTTGATCAGAATAACGAGCAGAATTAATTGAACCACTTTTTAATATAGCTCACATTTTTCAAAAAATCTTCATTAAAAAGGTTGCCGTGTCTATTTATTAATAGGTCAAGCAAGCCAATGTCAGCGCGGCGCAGCGGCCCGGTGACGACTCCTCCCTCGATAAAGCATCGTCGCAGACGCGACAAACGATCAGAATGGCCAGTAAAACTAAAACAGCACATAAAACCTTTACAATTTTTTTAATGACTTATTTTCTCTCTGAAATAGGTCAATTGAATTAAAAATCAGTTGGGGAGTCTGAGGTTTTGCGCATTTAACGTTACACGTTGTATAATATCATCATCTGCCTAGCCTTTTCTCAACTATGTTTGTGTCAGCATGCAGACAAACCGAATGCAGCTTTCAAGCAAATAAAGTATCTGAATCTGAATCTGAAAAAACTACCAGTATGTATTGATGAGCAAAATTGTTCTTGGTCTTGCAGTCTTGATCTTCGTCTTGCAAAAAAGCAAGACCAAGATCCCTTGTCCCTTGTTCCTTGCTTCTAATCTAGTCGATGATAATGATCGAGGTGCTCGCGGCTAATCTTCAGCGGTGGTTCTTCCTTGTTTGTACATTTCAAGCCATCGCTGTACGGTTCTTTTATTTAAGGCGTTACGACCAAACACACTTTACCAGTAAGTCGTGCGCAACTCCTCCAGAGTAGTTGAGTAAAGCACAAAACTTTAGAAATATACTCGTACGTTGCTCCACTACATTAATAGATTTTTTTAAATCTTCCATTTTAAATCAATGCACGTCTTGACAATACAACACACCAAATTAAACTAACATGATTGTACAAGACAACACATGTATTAAGTATTGCATACCATTGCGCAATACATAAATATTGGAAATAAAAAATATGACACTGGAAGTGGGATGACCTAATATATGAGTCAAATAAATGTAACAACTTCAATATGTTCTTTTCGTTGAACAAAACGTTTTTTGTATTTGATGTTTTCAGTTTGCTTTATTAGATTTTAAAACTAAATATAAAGAAAAACTTTACCACTTTAAAAAAAAAAAAAGATCTGAAAAACTGTCCTCGGAGTAAATGTTTTTTGTCTTTATGTAGTGATGAGCAAAATTGGTCTTGGTCTTGCAGTCCTGGTCTTGGTCTTGCAAAAAAGCAAGACCAAGACCAAGACTACACACACACGACAATACACTAGCAAGACCAACACCAAGACTGAACAAGCAAGACCAAGACCAAGACCAAGACTGAGTCTTGGTCTTGGTCTTAGATTGGTCTTGCTTTGCTCATCACTACCAGTATTTTACATGGAACGGCTGTCTATCTGATCTCTACAACCCAGTTACTGGGATACCCCTTGGTAAGACTGGTTGTTAATCGTTCGGGCTTCCGAAGACCCGTAACGACAGCCGGGACCAGCGGCTTTACGTGCTTCTAGAGGCATGGAGGGGTCTTGGTATGTAAAGATGGTCACCCATCCACGGAACAACTGTGGCAACCGTGGCTTACCTGAACGTACCTACATAATATGTATTGTTTTAAACAGGACCCACATTTTCAAACCGAGTTATCTCTTAAAATCCGTGGCATAAAACTTCTTTTAAAAGACTTTTAGTCAACCCCACATCGCAACCTCAAGAACTTTCAAGTATCCTACGTAAGATCTCTGCCGCTCTGGCACAGAAACGTCATGGGTACGTAATGCACTACTCTAGTACTTAGTACTATACTAGTACTACACCCCCCTTTGAACGTTCTCCACCTACATACCAGTAACTGCAGTCCTAGTACCTTCGGGAAACTTTTGAGTGGACTTTAGTGTTACAATAAACTTGGAATTTTTTTCTTCTTTTTTGACTTACCTAAACGTGATCATGTTAAATCGTGAGCTACTTTTGCAGTTCTTTAAAAATATCACAGTGGTACATTTATTATTTATGAAAGGTGAAAATGTAAAAGTAATAAAAATAATATGATTGATTTAAGTATGACATCTATGTGTAGTATCTAGAGTAATATTATTCAAACATTTTTTTTTGTATCTTAGTTACGCTTTCACGCTAAAACGGCTGAATGAATTTGGATGAAATTTGGCACAAGTGTATGTCCCCTGACCTGGGTTAGGACATAGGCTAATTTTCATTCTGTATCGCAGAGGAAGTCCCGGGCAACAGCTAGTATTATAATAAAGCTGAAGAGATTTTTGTTTGTATTTTCGAACGCGCTATTCCAAGCGATGCGTCGCAGTGGGTCAGAGGAATAAGAAACACTCGGGCGAAGTCACGGGCTAGTTTAAAATAAATAAGAATTTTGACTTTAGGCTTGCATTTATTCCGGAACCCCTCATCATAAATAACCAAGCTTACCTCAATACGCGAATCGTATGACCAGCACCCTAATTGCGTAACACACTATTACTCTCAATTTGAATCATTTTGCTAATCCATTGCTACATATGTTCGAAAAGTGTGTCTGCTCAACAACGTAAATAACGCAATGAATGTTGTTGAGCTGTCAAAATGAAACCCATTGCTACTGATAGTGTGTTACGCAATTACCTTGCTGATTTCAAATAAGTAATACTATTCATCATCATCTGCCTAGCCTTTTCCAGTCTAACCGGATGCAGCTGAATACCAGTATTTTATATGGAGCGACTGCCTATCTGACCTTCACAACCCAGTTACTGGATACCGCTTGGTAAGACTAGTTGTCAGTTTTTTACTTCTTCTGAATACCCGTAAACGACTGTCAAAGATTTGCGAAGTATAGCCAACGCCAATGCCAACGGCAATTAGGTATCCAGCCAGTCGATTCTGTAAAAATCTCACCGTGAAATCATAGGTAAGTGAAGTGAGCTTGAAGTGAGCAGTGTCAATAGTGTTAATCCCTAATGACAGCTCACTCCACGCTCACTTCACCCGAGTTTTCACGGTGAGATGGTCACAGAATCGCACGGCAGTTATCCATGAGGACAACAGCAACGAAAAAAAAGAGGAAGTGAGATTTCCATCTTATGCTGGGAATTGACACTAATGACAGCTCACTTCAATAATCTGCATTATTTAACTGCATAGCCAATTATTTTGCCTACTATACATAGATTCCAACGGGCAACCACTAGACATATATCGATTGCATTCTGCAAACTCAACCAAACGAATTACAGCAACGCGTGAACTTGCGGTCAGTGCACACCAATGATTAGTTATCGCTCTAACCCGTTCATTTCAGTACCACTAACCACTGCTAGCATTACTAGGCAGACCGAATTCTAGCCACGAGATAAATAAATACTGGCGACAAAACTAATAAGTTCCAATTGGACACAGCAATAGAGAAGAATAATATACTCTATGACAGTATAGTATGGAACGCTGTTTTCTTTCTTCTGTTTTCCTTCAGTTAGTTTTAACCATGATCTGGCAGTTTGAGTAATTTATGCGGCCTACCCAAATGTCCTTTCATTGTTCGTCGAATCGTAAGGCTCCTCAAGTTCTGAGTTGAGCTGCACGATTTTTGACAAATGCGTGCACTGACTGGACAGGTCCGCTCAATCTGTGTGGTTCTTTACTCAAAAGACCATTCAGACACCAATCTACATGGTCTTCACATGATCTGACCAAGATTATGTCTGGACTTTAAAAGAGACTGTGACCTCTGAGTTTGTTTCGGCCTTTCTTCTCAGAGTAGTCAGATAGGAAACGCCGACCTCATCTAGTTTAAAAAAATATGATTGACATGTAAAAGTGTTTGTACAAACCTACTTACAGAAAATAAATCATTTATCATTTATCATTAACGGGCTATGCTTGGAGTATCTCTGAGGGATCAAATCCGCAACGAGGTGATCTGGCAGAGAACCGAAGTTGTCGACATTGCTAATAAAGGCTATTTGAATTGAAATTACAAAATCCGGGGTACACACGCTAGTACAGACGCCAGCACATCAAGCTACCCGAAACTGTCAGATTTTCCCAATCAACTTTGAACCTTATGCTTGAGCAATAAAGTTGAAAATCTATTAAAGAAATCTGACAGATTGTAGTAGCTTGATGTGCTGGCGTCTGTACATCAAGCTACCCGAAGCTGTCAAATTTTCCCAATCAACTTTGAACCTTATGCTTTAGTGATAAAGTTGAAAATATAATAAAGAAATTCGACAGATTGTAGTAGCTTGATGTGCTGGCGTCTGTTGTCTATCTAAGAAACGAAATTAAAAAAATGTAATGCATGTGTAAGCTCGACCATACAAAAGTGCCTTTAAATGGTTAAATTGAAGATAATAATAATAATAATAATGTTGTTAGTTAGACTTTGAAGTATTTATGTTTCTTCTTTTTATTGGAAACTTGTTTCTGCCCACAACTTTGACTGCGTGAAATTTGTTGTCCCCAATCCCAGACACGAAAAAAAAACCCTCTCCGTCGCATCCCATCGCTTGCCCACGCTAGTACTTCGTTTTCGTATATTTTTTTAAATCCGACTGGTAGTTCCGGAGATTACCCCCTACATTTATTTATTTATTTAATACTTCAAGCATATAAACGTACAGAGGCGGACTTAATGCCATAAGCATTTTCTATCAGTCAACCTTTGGGTGATGCAGAGACAAACAGTAGTAGGTGCAATCTTGAAAATTGAGAAATTAATATGATATTTTAAATATAAAGATACATATAAACCTATTAAAACTATAAATATAATAAATACCTAATTACATATAAATATAAGCACAAATAAACATACATAAGTACATGAATATACTAAAAAGAAGCAAGACAAACATCGAGAAAATATTACCAAGAAATAAATTTGACCTCTTTAAAATATTAAGTATAAATATATCGTCAAACCTTCCCTTAAAGTCTTCCGCTCTCTTCATATAATATTTATGCTAGACAGGCTTTATAGTGATTTCATTGTTTTCAACTTGCTAATGAATTAACGCAATAACCCTTTTAGGGTTCCGTACCCAATGGATGCCAACGGAACGCTATTACTAAGGCCCTGGTGTCCGTCTGTCAGCGGGCTGTATCTCATGAACCGCAAAAAGTAGACAGTTGAAATTAACACAGAATGTATATTTCTATTGCTGTTATAAAACAAATAGTAAGAAAAAAATATACAACGTGTAACGTTAAATACGCAAAACCTCAGACACCCCAACTGATTTTTAATTCAATTCACCTATTTCACAGAGAAAATAAGTCATTAAAAAAATTGTAAAGGTTTTATGTGCTGTTTTAATTTTACTGGCCGTTCTGATCGTTTCTTGCATCTGCGACGACGCTTTATCGAGGGAGGAGTCGTCACCGGGCCGCTGCGCCGCGCTGACATTGGGTTGCTTGACCTATTAATAAATAGACACGGCAACGTTTTTAATGAAGATTTTTTGAAAAATGTGACCTATATTAAAAAGTGGTTCAATTAATTCTGCTCGTTATTCTGATCAAACTATTTTCAGGTTTTGCGCATTTAACGTTACACGTTGTATAAAAAAGTTCATAAAATAATGAGGGTCTCGGTGTTTTCGTCGTTTTTGCCTTGTGGTACGGAGCCCTTCGTGTACGAGTCTGATTCTCACTTGACCGGTTCTTTTACAAACTTTTTATTATAAGTATCCAAATAAGTAATATTAAAAAAATCGTAAAACATTTTATGACATTATGTCCCTTTTCACATGCTCCGGATGCTGGGTAGTCACACACAAATACCAGGATATACGCATATACAACATTATTTTTAGTATATGGCAAACCCGAAATACGTGTCTAGTATTTTTTTGTAAAGAATCTATGTACAACATTTCAAAACTGTATCATGAAAAATCACGAAGTTAGAAGCTTGTTTTGTTCCCTGATTGTCCGTACAAAAAGTTGGTTACCACTTCACGCGCCACCGGCCGACCGGCTGTGACCTGTGTTGTGCGCATATGATTGCGAATATGTACTTAGTGTCGCTCGGTGTCCAACTTGTTACCGTTTTAAAATATTTTGGGACAAAATATAGCATGGTGTAAAAACTATTGGAGTCGATTCAGTTACTTATTCTAAACAAACTATATTCAGGTTTGCAGTATACTAAAAATAATGTTGTATATATTCAGATATTTGTGTATACAACGTGTAACATTAAATGCGCAAAACCTCAGACACCCCAACTGATTTTTAATTCAATTGACCTATTTCAGAGAGAAAATAAGTCATTAAAAAAATTGTAAGGGTTTTATGTGCTGTTTTAGTTTTACTGGCCATTCTGATCGTTTCTTGCGTCTGCGACGACGCTTTATCGAGGGAGGAGTCGTCACCGGGCCGCTGCGCCGCGCTGACATTGGCTTGCTTGACCTATTAATAAATAGATACCGCAACGTTTTTAATGAAGATTTTTTGAAAAATGTGACCTATATTAAAAAGTGGTTCAATTAATTCTGCTCGTTATTCTGATCAAACTCTTTTCAGGTTTTGCGCATTTAACGTTACACGTTGTATAATTTCGGGAAGGTGCGTTACTTCCCGAAATTCCGACCATTCATTACTAACTTTAATCGCCCGGCCCACCTCTACGCACATGATTTATGAACATCGGTAATTCGGTAATGTATCTCCGGTAATTTTAGACCATTTATCTCGGAACAAATTAACGGCTCGTAACATTTAAAGAATTTATTTCGGGAATTTCTTCGCTGTTCCGGTATTTGGTTTTCGGGGTCTTGATATGAGGGGCAATTCGCGTAATTTTAAGAACGGGCACAGTCTGATCTAAGTAGTTTCATACTTTCAAATATGAATCAATCAACTCAACCTATCGCAGTCCCCTGCTGGACATAGGCCTCTCCCAGACTGCGCCGCAACACCCTGTCCTCCACCTTCCGCATCCAGTCTACCCCAGCTACCTTCTTTCAAATATAAATACCTCTAAAATAGGGATTTTAGAGGTATGTATAATATATTTGAAAGAAGTCAAAAAGATTTGTCAAAAATGTAGGGACATTTTTGACATGTCTTTGAAATTGATTGCCGCTGAGATGAGAATGCGACTGGATTTTTCACGTTTTTTTAATATACACACAATATAGTCCAGGCATGGGGTCATAAACTGGTCAAAAGGGGGAGGATATTAACGCGAAGCTATTTCTAACCGCTTAGCTTCTAGAATGTTTTAGAAGCTTCAACTCACTCTCATTGCCAGTTGAAGCTTCTAGAATGTTCTAGAAGCTTCACTCACTCTCATTGGCCGGGCGGGCACGAGAGGCGTTTCCGCTGAAGTGCGTGGATTGTGGCGGGAGCGGTTAGAAATAGCTTCGCGTTATAGTTTTTAATTACGGGAATAGGCTTTCTGGTGTTTGAATTGTGTATTATTTCATTGTTAGGGCTGATTTCGTGATTTACTGATGTTTTTCGTGATGTTATTGTCTAATGTTTCTGAAATATCACTTTGAAATTCGAATTCGGTAATGTACAGACGCCAGCACATCAAGCTACCCAAAACTGTCAAATTTTTCTAATCAATTTTGAACTTAATAATTTAGCGATAAAGTTGAAAATCTATTAAAGTTTGACAAATTGTAGTAGCTTCATGTACTGGCGTCTGTACCTCCGGTAATTTTAGACAATTTATCTTTGAACTCATAATAACGGTTCATACGTTAACAGCTTTTTTGTCTTTACAACTTGACAAAACATCGAGATTTCTTTATTATATGTATTTTTGTAAGTATAACTTAATGTATTATAAACATAAACCTTCCTGAATACATTCTCTAAATGAGTGTAAAAGCCTTATCAAAATCCATTGCATACGTTAAAAGAACAACTCAGTCACACAGACAGACACGAAAAACGACTGTGATAGAATAGAATAGAATAGAATTCTACTAAGAATAATACTGTTTTGTTGTTGTTGTCTTTATTGTGTTGTATATGAATAGATTTCGACATGTATTTTTACAAAATTTCTGAAAAATCACTTCGAAATTCAAACAGTGTCAAAGTGTGAAGAATCGGCTGTGGAATTTCAAACAAATGAGTTCCTTTTCGAATTTTGAGCGGTCACATGAGTGAGGTTCAAAGTGAGCTTTACAGAATATAGCTATACAGCACGGTAGTCATCTATAATGTAAACATCTCATCGTGATTAAGGAAGCTGAAATGATCTTTAATTCCACCGTATGCATAGGATTGACACTTTTGACAGCTCACATTATCTTAGTTCTCATACAAACAAGGGACACGCGTTAACGGCCGAGGCAACTGCAGGCGTCGACAACATCCCGCTCGTGTATTTGAGCACCGTACTCAAATACACGAGCGGCACGTTCACGGCACACCTGTAGACGCCTGCCGTCGACGCGTTGGCGACTCCGTCGACACCCAGGTGCTATTGCATCTGTTCTTGGCGCGTGTCGCTCGTGTGTATGCACACTTAGTTTTCTCGATAAAATTTTACAGAATATCATTATTACTGTTTTCATTATTTCCAGCATTACAATTCCACCTGAACGTGCCGCCTTCAAGGTAAACTTCGTCATTACCTCGCTTATTCATGCTAATGTAATTGCAAAAAGTTTGTAATAGGTACAACACAAGCCAAGTTTAAGTACAAAGGAGTGTCGAGTCTTGCTTTGTTTCTTCAGTCTCAGTTAGAAAGTTGAGCACTTATGTTTTTAATTTAATTTCGGTTTTGACTGCTTGACAAAACATTGATTTGAAATACGGTTTCTTTGTTACATATACGTTTAATATTTATGTATTATACACATTAACCTTCATTATGTAAATGTACGTATGCAAGAAGTTTCAGCGACACTATTCACACGTAACCACTGCTTGTACGCAAAATACGCGCATTGACGTGGAGTTGCGGACACCAGCCCGTATTACCTAACCACTGCTTGCCCACATGTTGTCACTGCGATGTGGTGTGGTTGCGATACGTGTATACGGGCCCTTAGTAAAGCAAAGGTAGCGCTCGATCCCTCCCACTTACGAGTTGTAAGTCGTAGGTTTGAACCGAGACGTATAAATAATTTCATCAACAGTGCTCTCAAAACGGTGAAGAAAAACATAGTGAGGAAACGGACATGTCCTAGAACCAAAAATTCGAAGACATGTGACATCTAGCAACCCGCACTGGGGATACGTGTGAGTGGGCCCTTAGTGAAGTCGTTCCCTCGACCACCCTTGACCTCGAGTGATAGATACACAGCGAATTCAAATGCCAAAATACAACATTTATTCATAGAATCTTCGATCGGGACAAAGTTCTGTTCTTTTTTTAAAAGATTTTCGACGTTTTTTTGTTTTCTAACACTAATGGTTTCACGAAGTTTGTTACGATGGAATAATTCAACGGTTTTTTTACAGTTCTGTTCTCCAAAAGGTGTCTGTGTTCTGTGTCCACGGGTTTGCGGGACGCTATTACCAAAGCTACGACTTCCTGGAAGAGCGGTGGCCGCTAAGTAACGGAGTGACGGCCGACCGTCATGAAAATGATGACATAAGGGCGGCACACATAGGCGCGTTCGTCCGTCCTGCGATATTCCGATATGAGTTCTTAGAACACTTTTCCATAAGAAAGCATACAATCTTACACACACCTTCGTCACCTGCGTTAATAACTTAGTAACGTGCCGGTGGGAGGCCTGTACTGTACTCGTGATATTTTCCTTCACCGTTTTGAGAGTAGTGTTCATTAAATTATTTACACAAAGTAAAGCGACTGTCCGGGTTCGAACCTACGACCTACAACTCGTAAGTCGCGACCGTTACCACTGTGCGGCCACTGCTATTATGATTCATCATCTGCCTAGCCTTTTCCCATATATGTTGAGGTCGGCTTCCAGTCTAACCGGATGCAGCTGAATACCAGTATTTTAGATGGATCGACTGTGACTTCCACAACCCACACGGAGAGAAAAATCTTAGAAAAATGACTGTGCTGTCTCATAATCTGAGTGCATTTGAGTGGTAATGGAAAAATTACCATGCTAGCACAGTAAAAATTCTTATGCTGTACAGTAAAATTTATTGGACTAATAGTGAATTTTTCCCAATCTCACTCAGAAAGTTTTCTGTAGATGTCACTTGCACTCACTTTACAGTGACAGGCACAGTAATTTTTCTAAGAATTTTCTCTCCGTGCATTTACTGGGTAATACAATACTAGGTGAGACTGGTTGTCAGATTTTCGGGCTTCTGAACACCCGTAACGACTGTAAAAGATCTACGAATGACAGCCGGGACCAACGGCTTAACGTAGGTACTTTCCGAGCCACGGAGGGGTCTCGGTATGTAAAGATTAACCCATCAAAAGACCAACCGCGGCAAGCGTAGCTTAAACTGATCGATCGACCTGTGCGGCTGTTATTATTTAGCCACGGGCCCCTCTCATGCATCCAAATTAGATTAATTATGAATGAATTAATATTCCTATGACGTGCATTAATTAATTGAGTATCTGTATTCCTGATTATTTAATTAATGTTCTGATTTGGAGTCAAACTGTCTAATGTAAGCAGTGATTTTGATTATGATCAGGTTCGTAGTATCAGCACCCTAATTGCGTAACTTTGAATCATTTTGAAGGAAATTGCTTGATTGAATTGCACTGCTTTATATTTTCGAAAAATGTGTCCGCTCAACAACGTTAACTGTTAGTGTGTTACGCAATCACCGGGGTGATTGCGTAACTGAAGTATGAACGTAATGTAAGTAAAGTGGCGTTCTGTACTTTCTGCCTACCCCTATGAATGTGCAGACGCCAGCACATCAAGCTACTACAATCTGTCAAATTTATTTAAAAGATTTTCAACTTTATCGCTAAAGCATAAGGTTCAAAGTTGATTGGGAAAATTTGACAGTTTCGGGTATCTTGATGTGCTGGAGTCTGTACAATCATAGGGGTCTATACTGAAAATGTATTTTCTGCTAAAATTGTAATGGTGGTTCTGGAAAAAATCTAGCTCTATTTTGTATTCGTTCACGCTGGTAATAATTATTTTAAAATTTGCCGAATAATGACAGCAAACTCTTTATTCTCAGCTACGCTAATTTTACGTGCATAAAATAACACAAACATTTTTTTTTAATTTACCAAATGAAAATAAAGTAAGGTTTTAACAAAAAATAAATAGAAAATAGTTTCTCTACGTTTTAATAAAGTTTCTTTCCCCTTTCATTTTGTGGTTATATGAAAATGAAACCTTTAATCATGCCCCGGTGGTACCAGGATCTCATAATGTTGCTGTACATAATTTATTGCAACACTACAAGCTTTGCGGGAAAGTAACTGGAGGCACAAATTATTTTTTTATGATGTGGTTCTAAGAAAGTTACTTTGATGGTATTACATTAATTACACAGCATACTAAACTATATGCATAAGAATATTAACAAATAGTGTGTTTACTAGCTTCTTCTTTTCTTGTCAATGGTATAATACATACTTTGCTTTTATATTGTTTACATACTCGTACTAGCTGAAGACGAAAAAATTATGAACAAGTTGTATTTTTGAAGACAGTTCTGGAATACCTAATGAATACAAAATCTAAATCAAAATCTTAATCTATTTATTTTAAAATATTTACAAAATTTAAAAGTTATCAGTCTTCAAATAATAATATATAGCAGTATATAAAAAAAGGATAGAATCATAGGACATCAAAAAATTTGTCCGCATCTTTGTCAACAGGAATTAAGAATAATAATCGGACTTCTTAATAATTATTAAGAAGTCCGGGTTTTACAGAGGTTAAGATTATGTAAACAGTGGTCAAATGCTTGCTTCCCTCTCTTGTATAGGGGAGGACCTAATAACAAATTGTGCCGCAAATGCCTGCAAACATTTAATCACACCCCGACGGTACTAGGATCTCATAAGACTGCAGTGCATTATTTATGGGAGCACTAGCGGTGCGAGAACGTCGCTCCGGAGTGATTTCAGAGTCGATTACTACCAACTTGGAATTTCATTGTAGAAGCGGTTCTATTCTATTGTATTTTATTTACACTGCTACAAAGTACTCTCTTGTGTTGTGTTGTACGAATAAAATGAATCAACCAATTACAGTTAAATTAGGTATTTTGAAAATCATTTCAATGTAAAAATTCGTTCCTGATTCTATTCAATTTGCCTTTTCCCAACTATGTTAGAGTCGGTCTTCGGTTACGTATTTGACGCCATCATTAGCGTCCATTAGTGCCTGCAGTGTGATTCTGTAACCGTTTCACCGTGAAAACTTAGGTGAAGTGAGCGTGGAGTGAGCTGTTAGTGTCACCCCACCTGATACTAGGGGTTGACCAAGCATACATTTACAATTATATTCGAGATTGGAATCCTAATATTTTTTATGCTAATTCAACTGTTAATCCCACGTAGTTTGTGTGGCGTGATCACTTCACCCGATTCACGAAATGTCGTGAGTCGGGTCTATAGTCTAGGAAAAAAAAGACATCATTACTATTTTATTTGTTATTAAAACCCCAAACACGCTCAACTAAAATACTAGCTTTGAAATTATATAAAATTTTCGAAAGAATTAGTATAAAATATTATATTTAAAATCTCGATTATGATTGTAAATGTATGCTTGGTCAATCCCTAGCATCAGTGGGATGACACTGACAGCTCACTCCACGCAAGTTTTCACGGTGAGATTTTTACAGAATCGACATGCTGGACAGGATTTCTTTGCTTCGGTCAACCTGGATCTAGAGTCTGTTTAAAGACTTCCAGGTTACCCAAGGCAACTCATATCCAGATGGCCAATCTTCAGCCCGTGGAACGAATGGTTTGGGTAACTTTGTTCTTTCCATTTTTTTTTTTGATTGCATAGTAAAATAATATGATTGCCAATATAATATTATTTTACAAAAGCCTGATATAACGCCGTCACGCGATGAAAAATAACGAAGTGGCAAATATTGAAATTCACTTTTAATGAAAATGATAAATTGCTTTTTTTGTGACACGTCACCAGGGCTACAGGGGTCTGCAACATGATTAAGCTCTTAAGCTTTGTTTACACAGCGACAATATATGACAAACACTCATATAATGTACTGTGTATATCTAGCACAGAGGTTCCTCAACTTTTTTTTCTCATAGACCACTTTAAAAATTTTGCTGATTCCGGTGGACACCCTGCAGCTACATTTCTACCATATTCCCAAAACTCGACTAAAATGTGAAGATTAGATCTAACGTAGAACCCCGTCGAGTCTCCCGTGGATCCCTGGGGGTCCACCTGGACCACTTTGGGAATCAATGATCTAGCCTAATGCCTTTGGCGAGCTTTACATTTTCTTCGGGATAATGAATTGTGAAGCTTTATAGCTTAAAAATACATATTAAATATTATGTACAGAAGACAGAAATACGAAAGTAGCAAAGAAACGCCTATGTTCAGTAGTTCTGGCTGAGCCAGGGGTACTAACTTAGTCCGACATTATGTAAAGTCAGGGATATTAATTGTTTAACAAATTGACTACCAAATTAATTGCTCGCATATTCAAATTACAACTGTCATTATATGAATTATATGAAATTACAACTGTCATTATATGAATTATATGTAATGGCTACGAGTATAAAAAGGCAGATTGACGTATTGATAAACTATTAATTTGCCCTGATTGCACTTAGGTCGGAAAATCACTTCTACCGATAGAATGTAGGTAATGAAAAGTCGAAACCTTCAAAACTATTGATTTATCAATTATAATACTAAGGCTTCGGAGAGCCTTGGTGGCCCACTGGTAACGGCCTATAAAGTCTATTCTTACGGATATTGTGAAATATAATTGAGTATAGCTTCCGATTGGTTACGCAATTACCGTAAGGCAGTAAATAAGCATAAAGCATGAATAGACAGCCTACAATGTTCATACTGCTGGGACATAGCGTCGTATCTTCGAGAGGGAGTGTAATCTACAAAAGCGAGCAAAGTGTGGGCAAAATGGTAGATGTCACATTTCTTCGAATTTTAGGTTCTAGGACATGCTGGCTTCCTCACGATGTTTTTCTTTAGTTGTAGGTGGTAGTTTCGAACCCAGGCAGGCTCCTCGGTTCAAAACCACCACCTACAACGCGTAAGTCAGGGCTATACTTTGTGTAAATAATTTCACCACCGCTACCCTCAAAATGGTAAAGAAAAACATCGTGAGGAAGCCAGCATGTCCTAGAACCTAAAATTCGAAGAAATGTGACATCTACCACTTTGCCCATACTTTGCTCGCTTTTGTAGATTACACTCCCTCTCGAAGATACGACGCTATGTCCCAGCAGTATGAACATTGTAGGCGGTCTATTCATGCTTTATGCTTATTTACTGCCTTACGGTAATTGCGTAACCAATCGGTAGCTATACTCAATTATATTTCACAATATCCGTAAGAATAGACTTTATAAACATTTCTTCATGTTAGTTTCTGTTAGATTTCTTCATGTTTTTTTCTTCATGTTAGTTTAAATTTTTTCATGCACACATAATATCACGCCATCTCAAATACAAGCAAACGCAAGCTCTAAGATAGGGCGTTCATTTCAACTGTATCAACGTTGACTTCTCACAAGTGACAGATCTGTTTCTGGACCTGAAATAGCTCTTTTGTTTGCGAGGTCAAGGTTCCGTAGCTTTCGGGCCTTTCCACGTGGAACGAGATTCTCGTCTGCCGGTCAAGGCTTTCATTCATTAAAATGTTGGGTGCATTTCTCTTCACACTTTCGGATTGAATAGCGTTTTGAAATTCAAATTGTGTTTAGCTGTTGTGTTGTGTATTGTTTGCACATATGTATTGTTGATTTTGAAAATTACTGATTTGTTATATACATAAGCCCACGCCTTCTTCGCATGGGGGTAGGCAGCTTATACACGCCCGCTGGTGTGAGTACTACGCATCTGGCCTTTCTGAAGAACATCACGAAAAAGGTGTGTACGATGTCCTCCTAGGGCGTCCCCTCCCGGGGTTTCCACTCACATATGCCTTGTTTTACCTTTTTTGACCGGGTATTGTCTTAGGTTTTTAGAAAATCTATTGTTATTTGTCGTTGTTTCTTTGGCTGTTTTCTGTGTAACTGCTGTCATACTGGAGGAGCCTGTTAACAGAAGACCTGAGGGGTCACTTATAAGATAGTTGGTTTATCAGTAAAAAGTATACACTTCGACGAAAAAACACAGTACACGGGGCTCAAACAGGTAAATATTTTTTTTTTTTTATGAATGTTGATTACTTCGTAAGTTTCACATAAAATTCGTCCGAAACTAGATTTTACAGAGTGTCACAGACATATGGACAGACACGTAGACTGAAAAACAGACAGCCATGATTGTGACAATACATATATTATCTTGTTTAACTACAGAACCCTAAAAATACACTCTTCCTCCCAACTGTATTAGATAGAAAACCTGTTGAAACTACCAGGAGACTAGGAAACTAGGATGCAAGTTGTCTGCAATCACTCGCCTTAGCAATTTACGAGAAAGGCTTACCCTTTATTCACTTTAGGTATTGCTACTTGCAGAGAGAATGACGGGAGACTGATTAATTCTAGTTTACATAACTTTACATCTGTTTTCCTGATAGGGGTGTAATTCAGTTTATACCGGACAGTTTTAGTATGTGCTGCTAGTGCCCAATACTGTGTGACCTCTGAGTTTGCTGCGGCATGCGCCATGTTTTAAATAAAATACTTTCAACCAAAATAAATAATAATGTTGAGTAAAAAATTAAAAAACAATTATGAGTCGTGCACTTTTGGATTTTCCAAATTGTTTTTTTTTTTTTTAACTAAACAGTGTTTTATTTCGGAAACATTTTGAAGAATCTTTATGACGGAAACGTTTTAAATTCTGACCCTTTCCATGTCAAAAACTTGATTTAAAACAATGAATTCATTGGAAATATAATAATGATATAAAACCGAACTCATGACTGACTGAACACGAAATGGAATTATAATCATAATGAGTCCATAATAAGTTTTGTTGGGGTGTGATGCCCAGCAGTGAAGATTATGTACTTGTTATGTAGACTTGTAAGGTCTTGTAAGGTCTGTTGTTATGTAAATGAGTAGACGAGTGATTCCCTTGATGGATTTATTGCTACTAAATTATAATAACACGATTACATGCTAGGTTGAGGAAATGCACATCTAAACAATATCGATATGCATAAAATGAGTATGACGTACAAACTACACAAAGGTCAATGTACAGCGTAGCTCGTACAAGTTTATACAGTCTTTTTTATAAGTAGGTATTTTTGAAAGTTATGAAACCTATTTCACTCTCACCTAGATTTTTTTTTTTATGGAAGCTCGTTTTAAATATAGTAATAATAAGTCTATAATAATAATCCCACTGCTGGGACACAGGCCTCCTCTCGGTGAGAGGGAGTGGGCCGTAATCCACCACGCGGGCCCAGTGCGGGTTGGTAGATGTCACATGTCTTTGAATTTTTGGTTCTAGAACATGTCAACATGTATACTGTCATACTTCAGTCAGGATGACACCTTAAAATTCTCCGATTTTTTTTCCATTTTTATGTATTTATTTTGAAAAATTGTGTTCCAAAAATTCGCAAAGAATGTGCGCAATATGGAAGGAGTGATGGGACAATGGAGAAATGTCTTGACGATGCGTGAGCGTACGCGATCCATCGCCTCCCGTTCGATGTCCACCGCGCACAGGATGGATGGAAACCAGCACATGAAGTAATTTTCTGCTCTGTTGGTGTAATTGCTAAATGGCGTTCCAGTAGAGGATAAATAAATAAATAAACAAATAAATGCCGGTTTACTCACTCTATTTTCCTTCACCGTTTCGACAGCAGTGGTGATGACATAATTTAAACAAAGTTAAACGTCTGTCTGGGTTTGAACCAAGAAGCTTATAGATAAAAGTGGAGGCAACACTAAATACTCAAGTGAAGACGACTGTGGTCGGACACTCTCTTTCTGAATACGTAAATATGACAGAGAAAACATATATCTCTGTCTCGTTCTTATGTGTGTGTTTAGAAAGAGAGTATCCAACCACAGTCGTCTTCACTTGAGTATTTAGAGTGTTGCCTCCACTTTTATCTGCAACCTTCTTGGTTTGAACCTATGACCACAACTCGTAAGTCGCGGCCGTCACCACTGTGCCACCACTGCTCAAATAACGATTATGACGAAATGGAATGAATGGACGTAATGTCAAAATTTTCTCAATCAACTTTGAACCTTATGCTTTAGCGATAAAGTTGAAAAACTATTATAGAAAGGAGGGAGTATAAAAGTAGTCAATTTTTACCCAATGAGCGGCAAGTTAAATAATAATTCGTAATTCGAGTTCGCGTTCTACAGAGTATTAAAATATCCGTTAAAAACATTTTACGTCAAGTGAACATTTTAAAAATTATTACTCAACTACTTGTGGTAATAACATGAACAAACTACCAATTTCAACTGCTTGTATTCAAAAATATATTTTATTAAAAAACCCAGAGATACATGTAAAGTGAGAAATGAGAGAAACAAACACTAGAATAAACTGATATAGCAAAAATAATTGAAAACTAGCACTAGACAATAATTATTGGTTTAGATAGAATAATATAAGTTCACCAGTATATTATTTTACAAGAGAATTGGTGTGAGAGCTCTTAATAAAGTAATCTGATTTTTGACATAGAGTATCAATAGAAACGAACGAGTGCATACGGTCCGATACCGTTGCGATATAGATAATAAAATAGTTGAAATTGGTAGTTTGTTTATGTTACCATCACAAGTGTGTATCATCACAAGTGGTTGAGTAATAATTTTTAAAATGTTCCCTTGAAGTAACATGTTAACAACTTATATTTCTAAATTCTGTAGAATGCCAACTTCAATTACCAATCATTATTTAACTTGCCGCTCATTGGGCAAAAATTGACTACTTTTATACTCCCTCCTTTATTGTAGGCCGTAGGAACCTAGCTATCTACAATTTGCTTGGCCGACTATCCCCATCAAAACCCTCAAAATATCTCGCCTAGTTCTAACAGTAACTTTAACAGCACAATATCACCTATCACAAAGCAACATGAACAATATATTATTCCGAGCGTACAAAGACTTGTAAAACAATTACATTCATACGTTCATTCCCATTCATTCGAACGAATGCATTCATACCACACACCGCAGGGAAACAATGAAACTGCAGGTTTATTTTCGAAGCCCGGCTTCAAATTGTAAGCCTTACAATGGCGGTGTCCGCTACACATTAACTTGGAAACCGGACGATGTAAATTATTTTAGTGGACTTATTTATGGAGAATTTAATTCATATTGTTTATAATGAGAGGGGCTTGTGGCTAAGTTATAACAGCCGCACGGGTCGATTAAAAATGCGTCTGTGGTGGTTGAAACAGTCTATGCAAGCTAAAATAAACTTAAGAAACTTTAACTTTAACTTACTTACTTTAACTTTTTGTTTTTTTAAGTTTCTTTGTAGTTTTACAACTGGGCAAATTCGAAAATTATTATGTACAGACGCCAGCACATCAAGCTACTACAATCTGTCAGATTTCTTTAATAAATTTTCAACTTTATCGCTAAAGCATGAGGTTCAAAGTTGGTTGGGAAAATCTGACAGTTTCGGGTAGCTTGATGTGCTGGCGTCTGTACATGCATATATGTATCTTCGGGAAAAAGCCGTTGGGCCGAGCTCAAATTGTGCCGAGCCGACCCGAATATGATTCACCGAGATACCGAACGGACTATGCGCCCGAGCCAAATGAAAGCAGAATATCTCCGAATCGAATGTGTCGACCCAAAAAAGTGTGGAGCATCCCTTGAGGCCTTATACGACAGCCGAAACGACCACATGTTGAAGTAAGTCCTTATATGCGAAAGTTTCACGGTACAAAAATTTAGAGTTTGAATTTTTGAACAGTTGTGTCTACGGTCATACTATTATAGGAATATACAGTTTGAAGTTCTAGAGTTTATGTCTAATCAACAACAGGCCCTAATCGAAAAAGAAATATAGAAATATCTACTTACCTTATTAAAATTTCACTGATAGAAATGCATTATTTTCGTGAGCTACCTAAACGCGTCCCCTTAGACTTAAATAGTCTCAGCGTTTCGTACATTCATCCAGTCAAAGCTTGACGTCTCCAATTGAGGAAGGAAAGCCTTTGACCTGCAAACTCTTTTAAAAATTCCCTCTTATCAAATAACCTCAAAGCAAGTGAAATAAATTACAATTACACAGGTTCACAAATAAATCCTTTCTCAAAGCAATGTTTTTCCTCAAGTCAGTCTTTATGGATTATGGTAATAAAGGATTGTTTGCACTCGCTCGGATGAATTAGGTCACGTGTAGTTCGCGTATGAGTGTGATTTTAATATTAAGTGAGTGTACACAGTTTTTTCAACTCTTTTTGTCAGTAACTGACTGTAGTTTTACATTATGGGAACACTGGTTGCCTAAAACTAACCCCGGAAAAAATATTGTATCCACTAGCAGAATTAGCGCCACCAGTAATTCGCAGAGCGGTGGCAAGCTCCAGCGAAAGAACCAAAATGGTCTCAGACACACGACACCCTTTGCATGACGGCATCCTTCTGTGACAAAGGCTGGAAAGCTGTAACTGTTTTTATAACACATTTGCTCGTAAAAGGTCTCTTACGGCACCAATTTCAATATCGTAATGTATCTCATTACGTACTTGTGCGTAATTGTAATGTAAAGCGCACGGTTTATCAAGATGCTCCGTCTAAAACGAACGGTACTTTTTTTAAATCTTAGCAAAGAGTTTTTATGTCAGAAAAGTGGTCAACATTTTATGAACAAAATTAACTTTGGGAGATAAAATATAATAAATAAACATTTAATTCTTTAATTTCATTAATTTTGACAATTAATTACAACCATTTATCTGTAACAAAAACACAAAAGTATTAATTTACTTTATTAGTAATACTGGCTGTTTTTTGTGCCTTTGCAGAACTCTGTGGTCTCGTTTCTCCTGCTTTCACTCAAGAGAGTGAGAGAGAGACTGGTGAAATTGCAACTAATAATACGAGTAATAGCTTGACAACATTAAAAATGCCAACTGGCAACGTAATAATTAATTTTACAAATTGTTCGAATTTTAATAACTGTTTTAACAAGTAATTAAAGATTTATTCGTTTAAGAAAGTCCGAGTTTTATTTATTTCCTCACAAATGTGTTATAAAACGTCGTATGACATACGTGCGGTTTGATAATTACAGCCTCTGCTTTCTTATAGCCCTCACCTACGGCTCGGGCTAGCAATATCGCCTCAGCTGTAATTTTCAACTTACCGCACTTATATCATAATGTACTATTAAAGTGTGTCGTCCCATTCACTAGCGAACAATGAAAAAAAAAAAGACTGAAGCTGTAGCGAGGCGGTGCTTCCTTACCCAAGCCATTCGTTCTACCTACTGAAGATCTCCCACCTGGACATAATTTGCCTTGGGTAACTAGTAAGTCTTTAAACAGACTCCTGACCCAGGTTAGTCGAAGCAAAGGAAACCTGTTCAGGTGGAGTTTCATAGATGACTCCACCTTGGAGTACAAATATGGTGTTGTTGCACAAACGATGGGGCACTTTATATCATGTCCTACGTGTCCTGTCAGCTGCACGTTACAGGAATTGATGGACGCAAGTGATGGCGCCAATCTCGAAGCCGAATTCTGGGTCGAGTCCATTTAGACTGCCATCGACACGTTAAGGAGAAGACTGGGGGAAAAAACCACTATTGGCCGTAGACAGTGTAAATGTGATTGGGTGAAAGGTCGATTGTTCATATTTTGTCTTCATTCTGTTACCATTTTCTAGATTCAAGAAGTCCTCAGAAGATGCAATGACATTCCACAGTTGCGATCTTGATGTTTTCGATGGTAAAATATTTATATTTAAGAGAAATATCTTTTATAAAATGTAAACTTATATTGTAAAATAAACCAAATAAATAAAATAAATAAATAATTTGTAAGCTAAAAAAATAATTTAATAATTTAATTAATTTCTTATTGTTTTATTATTATTTGTTTTATATAATGTCTCGTACCTACGCTTATTGAGTGCCGTGCTTTACTATAATTTTGATACACGCGATCTATATTACAAAGACTTATGTGGTTAGTTGGTAAGCCTTTAGGTAAATACACATGATACAGGTAAAAACACTGAGATTTTCGGTCCGCTTTTGAACTTGACCTCGACACATGGTAGGTACAGTCAGGGAAATGAATGTTTGAAAAATACTAATATTTGTATTGGCCTTCTAGCAATCGAGAAAGACTTGAATATAAGTAACGATATTCTCATACAAGTGGGTTTAGTTGACCGCGCCCCAGTCGGACGTCTGGCCTGTTCACTATGTATGGCTCTCCAATGTCTAATCTACTAGACTGATTTTGACAAATGGAACTTTTATTGATCACACAATGTATTTAAGTACTGTAAGCCTAGCATTTTCAAGGCGCGTCGAGGCGAGCGGAGTAAACGTAACGTTAATTCGAACGATGATAAAATTGAAAATAGTCGTGTCGCACGTAATATTCACTCAAGGGGTTTATTTTTATAAATGTTCCCTAAAGTCACGTATTGATTAACGAGTGTCTTAACCATCAATTATTACCATTTAAACGTCTCTAAACTTTAAGCAAAGCGTTTATAGATAAAGGGGTTAGTATTAAGACTTTATTATACAGACTTTATATACAGGGGGGAATTTTCGAAGCGCACTAAGGGGAAAGTACTCTAAATACTGAAGACAGCAAATTTTAGTCAAAAGAAACATTCCTTTATTTATAAAAAGAAAAATAACTGCATTTAAAGATTTTTGAAAATACGCTTGCCATACCCGGGAATTGAAGCGACTAAAATCCGAAAAAATAGCATCCTGTACTTTTATGGCACCAATCGATAGGGACAATCATAAGGAGAAAATGTCCAAACTTATAAATTCAATGGGACAAGATGAAGCACTTTTACTCAAGGGTCCGTCGAGTTTACTTATGTTTCTAATTGGCAATTGGATGATTCTAATTGTGTCGCACAGTGACCGCGTGGCATACGGCCTACTCGCTCTAAGAAGAGTAGGCCGTACCAGCGGTGTACCAGCAGCGGGGAAATTCTGTACTCCGGACTCCTACTGAGAAATTCCTGATTGAAAAACCCAATAACACTTCAGCCGACCTGGGAATCGATTCCAGGACCTCGCGCTCAGCAACACTAGACCAACGAGACAGTAAAAACAGTTTTTTCTTAATAAGCTAATTTTCACACAAAAAAAGAACTGTAATAAGAAAACTAATAAACGTACTGTCTTGAAAAGCTGTCGTAACGCCGCCCAAAATAAAATTAATGTTGAAAACTGACGTTGAAATTAATGTTCCAAGTGACGGTGAAATTAGCGGCTTGGCTGACAGATGGGACTCGTAATTTATTTATTATTAAATCCTTTGTATATAAGACCCATTGTTTAGTATTTTTAGGTTTTTTTTGAGTCTTCGCAAATTATGATAACCAATTTACTACTATATTTTTAGTACCGATTCTATTCCTTCTCGTATAACTCTTGCCGGTATTAGAAACATTTATCCGCTTGTTTTTTGTTTTTTTTTATTGCCAAAAGGTGCTTTCCGTTGACCATCAGCTTCAGTCGCACTCAGATGAACTGTCAGTATTT
This sequence comes from Eremobia ochroleuca, assembly GCA_949629135.1. Lineage (NCBI taxonomy): Eukaryota > Metazoa > Arthropoda > Insecta > Lepidoptera > Noctuidae > Eremobia > Eremobia ochroleuca. Next base: position 12,328,775 of record OX451407.1, on the reverse strand, counting down.
TAAACTCTACAACTGATTACTGTTCGGCGACATAAATGGCGGTATTATGTACTTCCTCAAACGAATTTTTTTCCCGAGGACTTATCTGATACAAGTACCATAGTAAAGTAAAAAACGACTTCTAGCTTTCAAGGAACTGACCCAGTAGACATATATTACTACTTTATATCGGCTATTTAAAGACTATTCAGGGTCCCATTAAAATGGATGGACAAATTTTAACAGAGCGCTCAGTACGTCTAACCAAAAATACCCAAGCAAAAAAAAAAACACTGATTAAAGTGATTTTATTTTGACCTAAAATAATAAATTGCCGGCACATTACTGTACTTTCGTTAGCTGATTATTTTTCTTGTAAGTATCTAATGCGTTTTTCTTATATATTTTTTTACCATTGTCCTTATTTTGGTGGTCTAATTATTTCTAAAAGTTTGTCATCTATTTTAATGGGACCTATATAAAAAAAAAACTGATGGACCTTTTTTCTATAGGATTACATTTATTGAACAGGACAACATCTGTCGGCCAACTAATAATCAATAAATAGTCTCTTAAAAAAAACTATAAGAAATAAGGTTGTATACATATTTACGAGACTCACATGTAAAGTCACGAGGGTAGGTTGTGACCGTGGTTCTGACAGAGATTTCCTGGAACGTGTCATTCCCGTAGTGTATGTGTCAGCTTCTAAATTAGTGTTTGGAAGGTACAAAGGCAAGTTATGCGTTGACAGGCGATCAAGTATCTTGAAACTCTACTTACGTATAGGTACTTACGTCTTTGCTTTGGTAAATGGATACGTCCTCATCGTCGTACGTTATCTGTGTTAAAGATAATATAATAGCAGAAACATCGACGCGAAAACTGTCACCATGAATTCAGAACATGATTCTAGTTAGACTACCGGTATGGAAATCTTGCAATGGAATGTTTAAGCTCTAAATCAATCTGCCTAGCTTTTTCCCAACTGTGTTGCGGTTGGCTTCCAGGCTAACCAGATGCAGCAAAACTCCAGTGTTTCACATGGAACGACTGCCTGGCGTCCACAACCCAGTTACTGGGGAACACAACACCAATGAAATGTTCAACCAAATAAAAGAAATTGTAAAAATACTCGTCGATAACGCTCCTTTTTTCTAAGTCCTTTAAAAAATAAAAGAGAAAGAAAGAAAATGATTTCATTTGGGACACACAGGAAATACAAATAGTAAAAAAAAAGAACATTTAAACTAACAAAGTTACAAGTTACCAAAGACTAGAGATCCACCAGTTTCTGTGACAAATCTTTTACTGTTCAAGCAGTACGGTTATGGAATGACTTGCCCGTGTCGGTAAGGCGTGCTCAATCTTTGTCCACTTTTAAAATTATGATAAAAAAGCACTTCCTCTCTCCTTAAACAGCATCATTATATTTTCTTTACTCCTGTTTCATGTCTGTTATTATATGTATATATTTATTTAGATTAGTATGATATACTTTATGTATGTATTCATTGTATCATGTAAATAGTACACCACAGACTACCTACAGTATTTGTCTCTCCTTACCTTTTCAATCCATCCAAAGGCTTTCTTTAAAATATCACTCTTAGCGATAAGACCGCCCATTGTGTCACCCTTTGTAAAATTTCTATACTTATGTCTGTAATTTATATGGTCTACATAATAAAGAGTATTCTATTCTAAATTAAAAAAAAGAACTGGGCGAGGCCAAAAGGCATAATGCTCAGCATAATGCTGCGATATTTAAAAAATAAATACTGCAGTGCTGGTATTCTGAAATTGCTATTTCGACAACTCAATTTCTTCTACATTCAATTTGATAAGTAATTTTCTTGAACACATCAATAAAAGAAACCAACCTTGTAGTGAAAACATAAATGAAAAAGACAAATTAAATGTTTATTTATTAGACGTTTACGTTTGAGGATATCCGTGACCAGGGGTTGTAAACGTTTGGGTAATGGCCGAACGTAAAATAAACTTAATTTTATATTTCGTCTTTATTGGTTTTAAGCGGTAAACAATGCCAAGTAAACCTATTACATTGACTGTTCAAGCCTTGGTTTATTCAGGGCTACTTGAAACGGAGCGCAGTGGTGTCCCAGTGGTAACGGCCCCGACTTACGAGTTGCAGGTCGTAGGTTCGAACCCTGACAGGCGCTTTATTTTGTGTAAATTCTTTCATTACCACTGCTCTCCAAAACGGTGAAGGAAAACATCGTGAGGAAGCCGGCATGTCTTCGAACTAAAATTTAGAAGACATGTGACATCTACCAACCGTCACTGGGCCCGCGTGGTGGATTACGGCCCACTCCCTCTCACCGAGAGGAGGCCTGTGTCCCAGCAGTGGGATTATTATAGACTGATTATTACTATATGTAAAACGAGCCTCCATATAAAAATATTTCTAATTAAACTAAAATAGGCTTAATAGCTTCCAAAATCTACTTTTAAAAAAGACTGCATAAATACTTTAGCAGTGGTACGTTAATTTTAAGACAAGAAGTAATTTAAAGTTTGTCGAGCAAACGTTGGCAGTTTTTATAATAAAAATTTAAGAGTCTGAGATATTTTTGGAACTACCCTTTATAAAAGGTCTACACAAACATTACAAAGAGCTTTTAAAGAGTTTTTAATAGCTCCAAAAAGTACTTAAATTCTTCTTGTGAAATCAAATAGAAAAACGGGAATCGTCCATTTTGACTTTTATTTTAAGTAAAAACTCTCTTGTTTGTAATCAAACGCACACAGTCAATCTATGTCTATATAATAAATCTCATCATCTGCTTCGCTTTTCCCCAACCACGTTGGGGTCGGCTTCCAGTCTAACCGAATGCAGCTGAATACCAGTATTTCACATGGAGCAACTGTCTAACTAACCTCCACAACTCAGTTACTGGGTAATAAAGAAATCGGAAGAAATCGGATCCCTTGGTAATACTGGAAAACTTGACTGGACTTGGTAATATATAGAAGTACTCTCACTGAAATTTTTGATCCTGACCACCAAAATTCAAACGCTATCATAACCGGCATATTTTGCTTCACTTAAAATTCTTTTGACAAGCACCGCATATGTTCGCTCGTGCACGTAATCCACAACACTTAATATTAAGTTCCTCTTTTGTGTGGTTCCGTGCCGTATATGGGTCGTACGTATAACCGGACCGGTTCCTACTGAAACAAGGTCAAGAGGAAAATTACGGAGTTTTAAACGAGTCTGAATTTGTTGCGCCCGTTCGTATTTAGAGTTTTGAGAGTAAGTATGTTATATATACTTTTATATATTCGTAGATGCTCGGGTTAAACTTTTTTGCGTAGAGTCACAGCACGGTAATTATAATATTACCGTGGTCAAAGGCTCGTTCTCATATTGCATGCGGAATTTTATCTAATATACGTATAAAATTCACTTTGAGAGGAAAAAATGGGACACGTGGTCTGGCGAAAGAGCAAAGCACCTTATTGCCCTCGACAATTCGATCTAGGAAAAATCAGGAAATTGAATTAATAATAATAATAATAAACTTTATTTGGGAACATAGATACAGTTAGCACTTGTAACAAATGAAAACGATGATAGCTGCAAAAGTTAAAGAGTGTGTGAGTGTGCGTGCGCGTGTGTGTGTGTGCGTGCGCGTGTGTGTGGCTAGAGGGTGTGCGTGTAAGTACTACTTAAGTATCCACAATTTTCTCAGTATCATTGTACGAGAGTGTTTTTAACCATGCAGTCAACTTATTTTTTAGGTCATTTCAATTTAGGTGGTAAATATTAACTAATTTATTAATTGTTAAACCAATACATAAATAAGATATGGAGACGCCGTCAAAGATGAAGTGAAGGCAATAAACAAGAGAAACGTAATTCTTTATTTTCATGAACCTGCGTTTCGGCTTGCTCAGTGCCTTTTGTCTGTTTAATAAGCTTTGACTGCAATTCATCATCATCTGCCTAGCCTTTTCCAGTTTTCAGGGTTGGTTTCCAGTCTAACTGCATGCAACTGAATATCAGTATTTTACATGGAGCGACTGCCTATCTGACCTCCACAACCCCGTTACTGGGTAACACGATACCCCTTGGTAAGACTGGTTGTTAGACTTTCGGGCTTCTGACGACTCGTGACGCTTTCTGAGGCACAGAGCGGTCTCGGTATGTAAAGATTGTCACCCATTCACGGACCGACTGCGGCAATGGTAGCCTGATCGATCGACCAATGCGGCTGTCATTACTTAACCAGGAGCCCCTCTACTGGATAAACTTCTAATACTAAATAAACTAACAAACTATTAATATTAAAATGTATATATCCTATCCTAACTAAAACACACACGCTGTCTACATCTCTCTATCTAATGTCCTATCGCAGGTATGCTGGAAGAGATATCTTATGGAATAAGCATCACCTTTGTACCTATTTTTCTGTTCTGTTTTTTCTTGTCTGTGTGCACATAAATGGTAAAATAAAGATATAAAACTACTAACAAACTAAATTATGGCAAATATATCCTTCAAAATCATTTAGATTGTGATTGATCATGTGTTACGCAATTAGCGGGTTCCATATTTTTTTCAACAAAACAATAAATCTAAATTTGTTCCTTTTCCCTCCTTTTTCCATTACTCCAGGTGCACCACCCAGCCCTACATTTTAATTACGGAACAGCTGGACTTATTGGCTACTTGCGACAAAGTTCACAGTCGTACAGAGCCAATGGAACCAATATCGGCGCAGTGATTGTCAATAAAACCGCAACCGGTATTACTTCGCCTGCTCCGTACGAGGAGATAGGAAGCTGGATGTGGCTCGTGGTTGGGAGCTAGGAATTTATTAGCGTGTTTTACGAAAATGTTACAGACCCAGAAAACGCAGGAGTATCGGAAAACAGAGTAGGATATTCCAAGACAGATTTTTCACTACAGTACCATCATGTCGATTCTGTAAAAATCTCACCGTTAAAACTTGCGTGGAGTGAGCTGTCAGCGTCATCCCACTGATGCTAGGGATTGACTAAGCAAACATTTACAATCATAATCGAGATTTTAATAGTATTTTTGATACTAATTCTATTGATCATTTATGTAATTTCAAAACTAGTATTTTAGTTGTCTAAACATTACCATTTTGTACGATTTTAAAATAAAATAACAAAACAGGAACTTAGTCAGATTATCAACTTTATTTGGCAGGCCTGTTGGTCTAGTGGTCAGTGGCTCTGACTGCTATGCGCAAGGTCGTGGGTTCGATTCCCACCTAGGACAAATGTTTGTGTGATGAGCACGATCATCTGTTCCGTGTCTGGGTGTAATTTATATATAAAATGTATGTATTTAAAAATATATATGTATGTTTATCAGTTGTCTAGTACTCATAGCACAAGCTCTGCTTAGTTTGGGACTAGATGACGTTGTGTGAAAGTTGTGGAATGTTATTATAATTAATATTGTTTTTTTTCCCTAGATTAAAACCCGACAAAACAGTAATGTTTTCACAATTAATATACACATCTTGGCATTCTCGCATCTAACGGGGTCCTGCGGCCTTCACAAGGTCGTCGTTCCACCTTATGGGAGACCTTCCAACGCTACGTATTCCGGTACGCGGTCACCACTCCACAACCGTTGGGCCCCATCGGCCATCTGCTCTGCGAGCAATGTGCCCTGCCCATTGCCACCTTAGTTTGCCATTTTTTCTTATTATGGTAATGAATTATATATTATTATATACATGTATATTATTATAGTTAATTCTTAAAAAAAAATATACTTCATAGAAACTTAGTTTTGAAGACAGGTACCTATATCTTTGAGTAGTTAGGTACGTTATAAAATAGCTTCTGCCTAGTTGCCATGCTGCTTATGTTCTGTCGTGATATACAAAATTCTGTTTCAGCTGGCCTAACTGGTTTACCAAAGACAAAAACTTGCCTAAAAGTAATCAGTGAAATGTCTCTTCCAAAACCTCTACCTACATTCACGATTCTAATTTTACAACTGGACAAAAGGCAAGGATAAAATTTATTACTGACATCGTGTAAGACGTTACGTGGCTTCACATACTTACACGGAAATGCATTCATGTTGTACACCTACAAAGTATAGCTGTTTGATACCAAGGTTCCGCCTTTAGTTGTAAAGATTTATAGTTTTCAATCGCAGGTGGGTAGTGTACCGTACTGACTACTGATTATTTCGACGTCTGAACAGCCGTGCGAAACTGTAACCATCTCACCGTGAAAACTTGGGTGAAGTGAGCGTGGAGTGAGCTGTCATTAGGGATTAACACTATTGTAACTGCTCACTTCAAGCTCACTTCACTTATGTTTCACGGTGACATTTTTACAGAATCGACCGGCAGCTGTATATTTATCTTAGACCTCATTTTTCCATTACCAGATAACTTTTATTTGAGGAATAAAATTGACGTTTGGCAGTTGTCGTATTAAATAACTGTCAAAATTTCAAAATTACTCCTCGAATAAATATATCAGATGATTGAAAAATCAGCGCTTAAAGAAAAAAAAAATTAAAAAAGGGTAGTTTCTGTTATTTTGACAACGTTCACAGTCTATTCTCAGTTTCAATCTGTCAAAAATACCTTTAATTTCCCTACATTGTTGACAAGTTGTTGACATTCACTGTCGCTGAGATGATATTGCGACCGGATTTTGATCGTTTTTAATTACGGGAATTTTTCTTCAGATCTTTATTTGTATTATACTAGCGACCCGCCCCGGCTTCGCACGGGTGCAATGGAGAAACACTGATAATTTTAGAGCCATTATTTCTCGTAAAAAGTATAAGATAAAAAATGGTTATTGTGGGTTATCCCTAAGAGATAGACATATACCATTGCAGACTTTTTTGTAGACCTTTTTAAGGTGTACAATACTGTACTACATTATTTTGATCTATCTCGACGGGTTCAGCCAGCGTTTACAATGTAAGCGCAAAAAAATGTGTTTATTTACGACATTACATTAGAAACCTCTAAAATTACCAGTGTTTCTCTACTATATTATGCATGTATTATACATATAAACCTTCCTCTTGAATCACTCTATCTATTAAAAAAAACCGCATCAAAATCCGTTGCGTAGTTTTAAAGATCTAAGCATATATAGGGACAGACAGACAGGGAAGCGACTTTGTTTTATACTATGTAGTGATTACATCTTTCTCTTTATTGTCCGTAGTGATAATTAGATAAGGTAGACAAGCTTGTACTTTTATAAAATACATAGCATTTTTTCTAATAAATTTTGTCTTCTGTCACCATTCTTTATATTTTCCACTACAATTTTCTATTTATCCAAGGCTTTTGTCAACAAACAAGTGGCGATTCTCGTACCAATATTGCTACGGCGTAGCACCGGCGTAGCAATGTGCTACGAGATTTCTGTTAAAAGAATAATCTTGGTATTACTACTTTTTAGTTTGAAGAAACACATTGTTGTAGGATTTCTTGGTATGAAGGAAGTAGTTTATTTTTCTTGTTTGTTGTCTAGATAAGATAGGATCGTTAGCCAATGTAGTCGTTAATTTGGTGTAAAGAAACGATCTCCGTCAGTTTAAGCATGTAAGTAGTAAAATATTTAATTTTATAAAAAAAATTTTTTTAAACTTTGTCCCACACTAGGAAGTTCTCCTGTATTGTGGGTGCGTTTACAAACATTTAAGCTCGCATACACAAACAGCCAGACCCGGAACAAATACTTGTAGGTCATAAACAAATCATCAACAAACGTCATTAACAAATGAATATGAAATGTTTGGACTGTGAGAGACGCTTTACTTTGTGTAAATTACTTCATCACTACTGCTCTCAAAACAGCGAAGGAAAACATTGTGAGGAAACCGGCATGTCCTAGAACGAAAAATTCGAAGACATGTGACATCTACCAATCGCACTGGGTCCGCTTGGTGGAGGTGGATAGTGGCCCCTTCCCTCTCACGGAGAAGAAACATGTGTCCCAGCAGTGGAAACATTGTAGGCTAATTATGCAATATAAAAGAATTTCGTAAAACGAAACATGAACTTCATCACATCGCTTATTGAACAATTCATTGTATGTGAAATGGTAGCCTAATTATTGCACAATTCGTTCTTGCAGACCGTTCATTTTTAACCGACGAAAAAAATTTTATATATAAAAAAAACAACCGACTTCCAAAAAAACACTACAAAGTGAAAAATAATTTTAATTTTGGAAGTCGGTGTCGTTGGTTCCGCATTTTGGTTTTTTGACACCGACTTCCGAAATTAAAATTATTTTTCACTTTGTAGTGTTTTTTTGGAAGTCGGTTGTTTTTTTTATATATAAAATTTTTTATTTTTCACTTTTTAGTTATATCTACCCCAATCAAATTCATATAAACACTACTTGCTATGTAAATATCAGTGACAGGAAGCTGCATCTGCGTTTATAGGGTACAGACGTGATGTTATGTTGTGCGATTGCGTAATTATTATTATCATAAAAAAAAAATTATAACCTTTGTAGTGAGTACAGGCGTGATATTATGTTGTGTGATGGTGTAAACAACGCTTAGATATGCTATAGCAACAATCGCGGTTAATCTGCTGTTATTTATTGAAGAGTTCCCCCGATTTCTACAAGATCCCATCATCAGATATTGAAATTACAATGGGACCACACGGGAAGCACCAGCTTTCAAATAAAAAAAGAATCATGAAAATCGGTTCACCCAGTCGGTTATTATGAGGTAACAAACATAAAAAAAAAAATAAAAAAAAAATACAGTCGAATTGATAACCTCCTCCTTTTTTTGAAGTCGGTTAAAAAGGAGAAGCTTTTAAATTTGACGCGTATATATATTTTATTTAATAAATCCTTTCATCAAATTTTTTATGGAAAGAAAGAAAGAAAAAATGTTTATTCTGCACAAACAAAACGCACGTTACAAAAAAAAAAGATATAAAATGTACGCATACAACGTAGTCAAAAGCCTCCTCCTCGTACTCAAGCATATAAAATGTGGACAATTGGATCCATTGCTTGATGTCAGGGCCAGGGACCAAAGACAACACACATTCATTGACATTGACAGTACATTCGTCCGCATTGTCTGCAGTAGACCATAAAACATTATTTGAAGTTGACACATTATTTGACGGCACGGTTGGCGCATTGGTTAAGCGATTGACTGCTGCGCTGCGTGTCGCGTGTTTGATTCCCGCACTGGACAAATATTTGTATGACCTACAAGTAGTTGTTCCGGGTGTGGCTGTTTGTGTATGTGGCTTTAAATGTTTGTGATCGCACCCACAATACAGGAGAAATTCCTAGTGTGGGGCAACGTTTAAAAAAAAAATACTTCGACGTCAACTAACTGAGAGAGTAGCGCCACCTAACTGACTTTGGCATTAATGTAATTCCCACTATTCCGGCCATCCCTCGAGTGTATTTGTTCCGCTCATGGTTGCTATCTATCTCTCAAATAGGCCTGTCAGATGCCATTTAGTTTTTTTTGTTTCAAAATTCGTCCTTGTTTGATACAAAGGATCTGAATCAAACGTATGACGAGGCAGGCTAACCATATCATTTTAAAAGTACCGAGGACAAACTACGGTAGAAACACTGTCGTATAAGAGGGGGCTCAACTAAGTAATTATACGAATACGGATTAGGTCAACGTACAGACGCCAGCACCTCAAGCTATCCGAAACTGTCAAATTTTCCCAATCAACTTTGAACCTTATGCTTTAGCAATAAAGTTGAAAATCTATTAAAGAAATTTGACAGATTGTAGTAGCTTGAAGTGCTGGCATCTGTACATTGAAAATTAACAATATCTATGACTGCTACGAGTAAGTAAAACAGTTAAATTTGCAAAATATGTAAGTTATCTACAAGTTTTTTTTTTTCATTTAAATTTTTAAAATGGAAGTGTCTGTTTGTAATATCAAAACAACAGCTTTTTACTAAACACATATGAAAGTATATACGCTACTTATTACAGAAATCAGTTTGTAAATGTTTTGTCTGTCTGTGTGTTTGTTTAGGCTAATCTCCGAAACGGCTGGACTGATTTTGACAGGATTTTCACTGGCAGATAGCTGATGTTACTTATAAGAAATTATATAGGCTACATCGTCCTGGTAGAATCATTTCTGAAACCCGCGCGGATGGAAGCTGCGAGCAGCGGCTCGTAAGTAATAAATATGTGATAAGTCTATGTGGCTTTCAAATGAAGTAAACCAATGTAATAAAAACAGTTTTTGTCTCATACTCCACGTTTGTCCACCGTATAACCTTTATACAACGTGTAACGTTTAATGCGCAATGCCTCAGACACCCCCACTGATTTTTAATTCAATTGACCTATTTCAGAGCGAAAATAAGTAATTTAAAAAATTGTAAAGGTTTTATGTGCTGTTTTAGTTTTACTGGCCATTCTGATGGTTTCTTGCGTCTGCGACGACGCTTTACCGAGGGAGGAGACGTCACCGGGCCGCTGCGCCGCGCTGACATTGGCTTGCTTGACCTATTAATAAATAGACACGGCAACGTTTTTAATGAAGATTTTTTTTAAAATGTGACCTATGTATGTATATTAAAAAGTGGTTGAATTAATTCTGCTCGTTAATCTGATCAAACCATTTTCAGGTTTTGCGCATTTAACGTTACACGTTGTACGAGTATATTAAAGAGCCGCCGACCCATCATTATCGCATTATCAGCCATAATTCCGATCCCCAGTAGTAACAACATAATTAAACGTTTTACCAACCCGGGCATCCAACCCGGAACCCCGCCGCGCTAACTAATTTCCAATGTTGCGGCTTCTACCGGATGCAACTCCGGTCAGTCACTATCTCTCTACGAGGAGGAGGGTTGGCACGGAGTTCATTTGTTTTATTGCTGGAGTATGTTGAGTTTAAAATTGCAATGTTATATTTTTTTATATGAGGAACTAGTGACCCGCTCCTTTGCACGGTTGTTAAGACAAAACATCGAGATTTCCTTATTAGGAGTAAGTTTAATAATAACGTTTATTCACATAAATACCTTTCGGAATAAATTTTCTAAATGATAGTGAAAACCGCATCAAATTCGAAAGCGACTTAAAAAAATAAATTTAAAATATACAGATATTTGATTAAATAATTAATTATTTCTTGAACACTGAATAAATAAGTTCTTAAAAAAAATGGAAGAAATGTGAGTTCATTTAGTTTGGTTTGGTGTGTCTTTAAATGAATATCAGTGCTTAAAAATCCAGAGTTTTTGAATCATCAAACGTTATTAACTTCAAAACATTTGCTGCATGATGTTATAGAATGAAACTGGATCTCTCTAGCATTTTCTATACAGCAAGTTTTACATTCTAGCATTTTTTTTTTCGTTTCACATCGCAAAAGACACTAATGTCTACATTTCTTTTTCAATTCTCCTTTTGCCGGTCTGCCGGAAGAAGTTTCTTAACAAATAAGCAGTACCTTTATACACAATACTTACATATGTCTTATCTGTATCTGTTTTACTGTGTGTACAGACGCCAGCACATCAAGCTACCCGAAACTGTCAAATTTTCCTAATCAACTTTGAACCTTATGCTTTAGCGATAAAGTTGAAAATCTAATACCTAAAGAAATTTGACAGATTGTGGTAGCTTGATGTGCTGGCGTCTGTACATATATAATAAAATAAATAAATAAAAATTCTGAGAATGTACAATACGGAACACTCGCGTATGCTTCGCATATTTTTTTATCTCTTTCAAGTGCATCCACCATTTCAGCTTTTGACATCCTAGAGCAGATTAGCCAGTTATTTGTAATACATAGTTCGCTCGTAAATCCAAGTTTATCGCTCAACTTATTTTTTTATTGTCACATCTGGGAAATAAGGATAGTCACAAATGAGTTTAATGCTTTTTCCAAACGAAAACTTTTGTGGAGATTTTATTAGTTTTTGATAAGTTTCGATAGGTTTTGCAAAGTTGTAATCAGAGAGCCGGATGACTTTGTCTAACCTTGTTTTTGACTTTTTAATCGATATGTTTTAAGTTGATGTGGATCACGTGGCGTTCTCTTAAAATTACCGATTTTCTGTATCATTATTATTTATTTTACTAAGGGCTGATTTTGCCCAAGTCATATATCTTTCAAACGTGAAATGAAATTGACGTCTGACAGTTCTAGTAAGGAAAACCCATCAAAAAATTTATAAAATATTCTCAGGATAAGACTTTATATTTGAAATTCGCTCTTAGTGTCTATGTGATTATTTTTTTTTACTTATTGGAAGTTGTTTGTCGTTTTTTTTTTTTTGAAAATTCTTTTATTTTTTAACTTTTCAGTTGTTGTAGAATCACGTAAATCGGCTCAGTAATCTCGGAGAAATCGATGAACGTACACTTTTTTTTAATATATACAGACAAACATAGAACGTTTTTAAAGTCGCTCAAAAAAGCCCAAAGCCTCTTCTCATAAACAAAAAGAACAACCATTAATCACCGCCTGTTCACGATTTCAAACCATTAAAACCCTAAAAACGTGCCAACCAAAAATCCCAAAAAAAGATTTAATAATACCATTATAAACCCTTTAAAAACGTTCGTTACCAACATTATAAAATTAGGTTTCCGACAGCGGACAGAAAACAGCCTATGTTTAACGGATCCCAGTTGAATAATTAAAAGTGGTTAGCGGGCGAGGGTTGGTTCATGCGTCGCTTACTCGCAGGGTTAGGACGGGAGCACATTAGTGAAAAATGCGCGGGAATGTGAAACGCGTTGCGTGGAATTAGAGCTTTGTTTAAGAAAGGGTTTTGCGATTAGGGGGTTTAAGGCCAAGGGTCGGACACGCTTGGACAAATTTTCGCTTTAGTGACGTTTGACAGTGACCCAACACATTTCTTTATCCATAATAAGCAACGATGTCCATAAATAGTCCATAAACATACCAAGACCCGTGCCTCGGAAAGCACGTTAAGCCGTTGGTCCCAGCTGTCATTCGTGGATCTTTGACATTCGTTACGGGTCGTCAGTAGCCTGAAAGTCTGACAACCAGTCGTATCAAGTGTTATCGTATTACCCAATAACTGGTGTTGTGGAGGTCAGATAGGCAGTCGCTCCGTGTAAAATACTGGTATTCAGCTGCATCCGGTAAGACTGGAAGCCGACCCCAACGTAGTTGGGAAAAGGCTAGGCAGATGATGATGATGAAACATACCAAGATTCTTCACCCCGAAGGGCAGCGGGCGCCTCTACAGTACTTCGTTTATCCATTAAAGTACCTACTTTTGATTTTTGACCGTACAACTTAAATTTTGAGTTGTACGGTCAAAGGTAAAGGCTGACCGTACAACTAAAATTTTGAGTTTTACGATCAGCCTTTAATATTTCGAAGTACACTTCGTAATATTAAAGGCTTATGTGGGCTTATGTGTGGGTGAAGCAAGAACCAAGCTAGCTCCCAATTACCTTATTATGTGAGCCAAAATTCCTACGATTTTTCCTGGGAACGACTTACATTAAACCTCGGATACATGATTAAACCTTTAACGAGTCCTTGAAAGCAGTTTTGCAATCCATCCTATAAGTCTTTTCAAAAAGCCTTCTGGGCAATAATTTCACGCTTGCAAAACCACTGATGGAGCTAACACCTATATTATACACCCTTACATACAGATGGCGCCACTCCAAAGGAAATTGTTCAATTGATTGAGACGGAGCAATCAGAAGGAATCTTTCCCCTTTCTTCCTCCATTCCGATTTGTTTCGGCATTCATCCTTCTTGTGATGTCAGAAACAATAGGAACCTCCTTTCTTATTGACAGCTGTAGGAAAAGTTTATTATGGCCATTGTTTGGTGCTAAATGGTTTTGTGCGTGTTTGTTTAGACAAAAAGAAGAATGGTGGAATTTTCACATTATGTAGCATTGTAGCATAACATTTTTGTGTGGCACATAATTTATCACGTTTTTTTGTTTATTTATTAAAACTTTATGCACAAGTAAAAAAATTACTGTACAAAGGCGGACTTAATGCCTGAGGCATTTTCTACCAGTCAACATTAGGGTGATGCAGAGACAAAAAATGGTAGCAAAATACGGGATAGATAGCTAGGAAATGACTATACAATACAAGAATTAATAACAATACATAGATAGATACATATATACCTACATACATATAAACAAAATGAACTGTCTGGAGAAAAATGATCGGTAGAGGAGAAAACGAATCCAGCATATCAGCGCTGGGATGTTACGGCCAACTTCTGACGGATATGTTCACGTGCCTTCACTTTAAAAGATAACCGACTGGTTGCCGTCCTGATGTTCAGAGGGAGCGCATTCCAAAGAAAGACTGCCTGGACAAAGAAGAAAGAATGAATGAAGCCAGAACGGTGAGAAGGACATCGTAGAAGACGATTGTTGGTGGAACGAAGATTTTTAGCATGGGCAGAGCATAAATATTGAATTTGGGAAGTCATGCAAGATGGAGCAGTCATGTAAGAAGGAGCAGAGAGGAGCCCATGGCTAAATAATAACAGCCGCACAGGTCAATCGATCAGGTTAAGCTACGCTTGCCGCGGTTGGTCTGTGGATGGGTGACCATCTTTACATACCGAGACTTTTAGAATTCGTCGATAAAACTGTTTTCCTGGGGATCACGCTCGACTAAAAGGTGCAATGGGGTCCTCATATAACATCTCTTGCAGGACGGCTAAGCATATGCTGTAAGAAAAATCCGTCAATTTACTAATGTAGATACCGCGAGACTAGTCTATTTCAGTTACTTTCATAGTATCATGTCTTACGGTATTTTACTATTTGGACGGGCTGCAGATATCGAGTCTATTTTTATTCTGCAGAAAAGAGCCATCAGAGCAATATATGGCCTCCGCAGGCGCGATTCTCTAAGGGACTGTTTAAGGATATTAATATCATGACGGTACCTTGTCAATACATCTATGAAAACATCATGTACGTAAGGAAAAATCTTAATCTTTTCACTAAAAGAGGTGACAGACACACCTATAGGACCAGAAATAGGGACCAATTAGTTCAACCAGGTTTCAGACTGGCTAAAGTAGACTCATCCTTCATGGGGTACTGTTTAAAATGTTACAATAAAATACCACATACTCCAACTCAACGAAACTAAATTCAAATCTTACATAAAACGCACACTATGCAGCCAAGCATATTATAAGTTGGGGGATAACATCGCTGACAAAAATGCTTGGTTCACCGCTGGTCCAGCTCCACAAGGGCGCATAAACTAATTAATTAGCATTCGAAAATATAGTTGTGAGCTGCTGAAGATTGAAAAAACTATCTTTGTATTGTATAAATTCAATCTCTTAATATTGTATAATTGCATAACACACGTGTGAGCACTATGCACCTAAACTCTAAAGCTACCATTTACTGGGTAGTGGGTACGTCTTTCATTGACTTGAATGTGCCCTGGCGGCTGAGGGTATGTCATGCTCACTCAAATGTCTCGCTGGTGGTGGCGTGTGTGTTGGATCATTGAGTTACCTTCAAAATGGTTGAGCTAAATGGTGCTGATCCATACGTCATGTTCGTGAACGGGCGCCGCCAGTAGGGACTGGTCATCTCTTGGCCGCCACGGCTTATTTTAATTTTAATCTAAGTATTTTCATTTCTGAATTGTTATTTTTTTGTTTTTGTTTTTATCTTTTTTAGTACGGACGCTTTTAACGTGCACGTCTTTCTACATCGTTCTCACATGTATAATTTCAACTTGAATGATGTAACCAAAATTTTGTAACAATTTTTATGATTTAAAAGAGTGTCCGTGGAGATTCTTGCCCGTTCTTCTCCACAGGTACCTACGCTTTGGAATGGGCAACTAGCTTCATCTTTCTGACTGACCGACCCCTTGACAATTCAAAAGTGCCTGTAATTGGTTTACTTGAAATAAATGCTTTGAGTTTGAGTTTGAGTTCCTCCGTGCCTCGGAAAGCACTTTAAGGCGTTGGTCCTGGCTGTCATTCCTGGATATTTGACAGTCGTTACGGGTAGTCAGAAGCCCTAAAGTCTAACAACCAGTCTTACCTAGGGGTATCGTATTACCCAGTAACTGGGTTGTGGAGGTCAGATAGGCAATCGCTCCATGTAAAATACTAGTATTCAGCTGCATCCGGTTAGACTGGAAGCCGACCCCAACATAGTTGGGAAAAGGCTAGGCAGATGATGATGTAAGAAGGAGCAGTAGGTTTGTCGAGAATAGTGAACAATGTAGACAGAGCCCTTTTGTTGTTACAAAGTCAAGATAAACGCAACCAGAAGGCGAATTCTCGTAATTAAAAACCTTCAAAGTCTACTCGCATTATCATCTCAGCTACAATCAATGTCAAAAACTTGTCAAAAATGTGGGGACATATATAATAGAGGTACTTTTGACAAATTGAGACTGACATTATACTGTGAACGATTTTAAAACTACGAGAATTTCCCCTCTGTTTATAAGTCCTTCCTTTATCATAATCTGCCTAGCCGTTTCCCTACTACGTTGGGGTCGGCAGCCAGACTTACCGGATACAGTCATAAATCTTCCTTCATTACATCAAAATAAAAATCCTTATAACTACAAAATTAACACTAGAAAGACTGAAACTTACTATATACCTATGTTGCCCAAATGAAATAGATAAAACACATATATATAACGGAAATGAAGGAGGGGGGAGGTAACTACAGTTATTAATAAACGTATTTATATTTTATACAAAAAGTCACAGGATTCTAAGAAATTGTGTCATTATATACGTAATTGTTTTTCTAATTGAAATTAAAAAGCAGTCAAAATGACTTCGTTGGGCAACCTAGTGTTAAACATGAAGTCTCCTATTTCTAATTATTCATACGCCTATCTATGAACCTGCATGCTTACAAAATTTGTTTATACTAACATTATTAAACTTCTCATAGAGATATTTTTTAATTAAATCATCATAAGCTTTTAAGTTTTAACACAACTCCTAAACTCCTAACCAGTCGAAAAACCGTCAAAGTAATTTAAGCCTACAACACAATTTGACCACGACTCAGAACTTGTGACCACAACAGTTGGTTTCATACCAAGGGGAGAAGCCAAACTAATCCCTTTTGATATCTCTACAAATATTTGAGGTTCGAAGTTAATGGTAACTTCTTGATGCCTAAAATCAATCCTAATTGTAGTGTATCTATTTAATAGATAAATGTAAACACTCTCATTCACACAAGCGGGGTAGCTCCTATCACTAATGTCATCTGTCAGTCACGAGGAATGGCGGGAAAACAGGAAAGTGAAGCAGGGTCTAAACTATAGCGCTTGGTCTGGTAGTGAGCCAGTGAAGTGATATATTCAACATAATTTATTTATTTATAATAAGCACACCAACAGCACAGAATAGAATAGAATAGAATACTCTTTATTATGTACACCATATAGATTACAGACATAAATATAGAAATTTTACAAAGGGTGACACAATGGGCGGTCTTATCGCTAAGAGCGATCTTGTAAAGACAACCTTTGGATGGATTGAAAAGGGAAGGAGAGACAAATATTGTAGGTAGTCTGTGGTGTACTATTTACACGATAAAATAAATACATACATAAAGTATATTATACCAATCTAAATAAATATATACATATAACAATAGACATGAAACAGGAGTAAAGAAAATATAATGGTGCTGTTTAAGGAGTGAGGAAGTGATTTTTTTATCATAATTTTAAAAGTGGACAAAGATTGAGCACGCCTTACCGACACGGGCAAGTCATAAACGTACTGCTTGAACAGTAAAAGATTTGTCATAGAAACTGGTGGAATGCATCGGCATCTCTAGTCTCAGGTTTTCCAATGACCTCAGATATCTATTATGTGTGTCATGAAGGAACTTGAAACGTTCTTTAAGATAAGAGGGGGTTTTAGGGTTAAACAAAATACTGTAGAGCTGAATCAAGATATGAGAATTCCGGCGAAGCACAGCCACTTACAACTCAAATAAAAAAATCATAACAAAAATTGCCATTTCAGTAACCATGCAAATAACAAGTATGCATGACATTAAACTTACAAATATTACAGAGAAAAGAGAACAATAAAAAGTGTGTCTAGTAGATCTTAATCTAGAACACTACAAAACAAAACAAACCAATTTGAGCTACATAGACGTGCACTCTTCACACTGTCTAAATAGGGAACGTCTATATGAAGCAAAACTCATGGAGAAAATATCAATAGGAAAATCTGTCAAGTTGGACCTTTCATCCTTTTTATATTGCCTTGCCATACGTGTTAGTGGGCTATTAAATGTGGTATTTAAGGTGGATGTAGGCAATTCGAAAATACGATGATGACCTTACTACGTTGGCTAGACCTGAAGAAAACAAGAGGAACAAACAAACAACACAGACACAAACAATAGGATTCTACACGAATTATTTTATTTTCGTTACCTCCTAGTTTTAATATCAAGAGAACAGGAGGAGCGGGACTCGTGGCTAAGTAATAATAGAAGCACGGGTCGATCGATCAAATTAAGCTGCGCTTGCTGTGGTCGGTCCGAGGATGGGTGACACTCTTTACATATCTCGTAGACCCCTAAAACTCCTCCGTGCTTCGGAAAGCACGTAAAGCCGTTGGTCCCAGCTGTCATTCGTGGATCTTTGACAGTCGTTACGGGTAGTCAGAAGCCCGAAAGTCTGACAACCAGTCTTACCTAGGGGTATTGTATAACCTTGTAACTGGGTTGTGGAGCTTAGATAGGCAGTCGCTCCATATAAAATACTGGTATTCAGCTGCATCCAGTTAGACTGGAAGCCGATCCCAACATAGTTAGGAAAAGGCTAGGCGAGCAGGAGGTTGTTCAAAACATATAAAATAATAAAACCTATGAAATGTCATACCTTACTACATTCTGTCAGCGCGCATAGTACATAATTTGTAAAATAAAAATGTAAAGGGGTGGGATCCTGGTGACCTGAAACACAGACCACGAGCCTAACTTAGGCACCAGTCTCCCACAATATATACTCAACTGAATTATATGTCATTGTCGAATCTGACCGATGTAAAATAACATGTATATTGTGGTGAGAAATAAAGTTTATTATTATTATTATTATATATTTTTTTGATAAATGTTGAAGAGTCAGTGGCACTCATTCAGTTTTTACTTACCTATACTGATTTTGACGTATTTCTTCGCATATTTTTCAAGCCATATTACCTCTACGTATTTCGAGCTCCTTACACATAAATACGATAGTCAAATAAAAATGAAAACTATTTTTTAAGAGACCTTAACGTTCAGTAACCTATTTCTTACATACCGAGGCCTTTACCGTGTTCTCTTCACTATTTTTAAGCTATACTAGCATTTGAAATAAGATTAGACATTTAAATAAACCTTTTTTACAGTCCGTCAACCGATTTTGAATTCTATTTCGTTGGTGGCATGACACATGGCAACTGCAGTTAACAGTTGGTATTATAATCAGTTTTTAGCGTTTAATGCCATCCGTATGACTACGGTATAGAAGTCAAAATCGGTTGAACGGGCTGTAAAAAAGGTTAATTTAAATGTCTAATCTTATTTCAAATGGAGTATAGTTCTCTGCGTATGTCCCGATTCCTGTATGGAGTCTCGCAACTCTTTCGACGCGCCGTCGTAACCTCTTTTGGTCCACTGAGCCGATCTGTTCGACCGTGAAGCGGATTTCGCTTACTGGCTCTGAAAATACCGTTTTTATAAAAATATAACTGTAGACAATTTTTTTATTGAAATTACTTTATGAAGTTTTATTTTAAAAGCGGTAAATTTTTTAATAAAATTTTATTTACTTGGGGCGTGTAGAATGGCACTTGAAGACAGAGACCAGTAGTGCTATTCTGTAAAAATCTCACCTTGATAACTCGGGTGAAGTGAGCATAAAGTGAGCAGTCATCAGCAGGCCTCCGTCACTCCATGTACTTGCGCGCTATAATTACCTACCGCCCGGCCGAGCGGTCTCGGGCCGTTTGCGGACCAGATTCAATGCGGTTTTCCCAAGCGAAGCGCACGCACGTTGTTCAATTTTAATCGTTAAATTCATTCGTACATAGGCACATTTTAGCATGCAGCGGTTGGCGACGCGACGTAGTAGGCTATTATAGCAGAAGGTATTGAAAATTTTCTACTGAGTGAAGTATCTGGTAGTAACTATTTAGTAATCTGTGTCATTAGTGTCAATCTCCAGCATCGGATGGAATAACAGCTCACTTCACCTAACTTCTCACGGTGAGATTCTAACAGAATCGACCGGCTGCCGTGCGATTCTGTAACCATCTCACCGTGAAAGCTTGGGTGAAGTGAGCGTGGAGTGAGCTGTCATTAGCTAGGGATTAACACTATTAAGTGCTCACTTCACTTATGATTTCACGGTGAGATTCTTACAGAATCGACCGGCTGTACTCAACAGTGGCTGAAGTCGGGCTGTGGATGATGGTGGTGAGTTTACAAAGTTTACAAGACGATCTTCGTGACAATAATGATATGATAAAGACATCTCAAAAAAGATTCAACCTTATTTAATAACACCGTTTTGTTTTTTCAAAATACACATTGCAAAAATTATACACGGTAAAGTATTACCGTGTGTAATTTTTGTAATGTGTATTTTATTACGTGCAGAATAAACTATTTTCCTTTCTTTTTCACACTACAGGAG
The DNA here is from genome assembly GCA_949629135.1 of Eremobia ochroleuca. Taxonomy (NCBI): domain Eukaryota; kingdom Metazoa; phylum Arthropoda; class Insecta; order Lepidoptera; family Noctuidae; genus Eremobia; species Eremobia ochroleuca. The sequence goes on along the minus strand of OX451407.1, from coordinate 12,308,065 downwards.
TAATCTCTAGGCCCATATCCAGCATTGGAATCCAAACCCAAAACTGCAGTGCGATTCTGTAACCATCTCACCGTGAAAACTCAGTTGACAAAGTATACATTTACAATTAAAATGACACTGGCAGCTCACTCTACGCAAGTTTTTACGGTGAGACTTTTACAGAATCGACCGGCAGGACGACTTCAAAAATAACTTCAACTTTGAAACAGCTATTAAAATAATATCCTCCGATGTTTATTCACATTCGAACACAGCTCCACAATCCGCTTCCGATTATCTCCATAATTGAACTGAACCCGTTAATATTTCAACGTACAGCCTTCCAATTCAATGGGAATCAATTGGAAATACTCGTTTCTTAATGAAATTCACGTTCATGTTTTGTATTGTAAGCTATTTGGAGAATAAATATAAAGACATCCTAATACACATTTCGGAGTCCAATGAAACCTTTTTGTTCCTATTCTAAAGAGGTTTGAGGAATGGCAAATCAGTACTCCTAATTTAAGGAAATAGATAAACAATTATTTATGAAGAATTAGGTTTTCCTTGCCATTTATAAATGAGGATCTACTACTCCAACAAAGAGTGGTTCCTATACACAACAGAGCCATTCCTATACTAAATCTGTCATCTACATCTCACTTTAATAATTTGAATATGAATGATGTAACCAATATTTTGTAATAATTTTATGATTTAAAAGAGTGTCCGTGGAGTTTCTTGCCCGCTCTTCACCATAAATACCTAATACGCTTTGGAATGGGCAACTAGTTTCATCTTTCTGACTGACCGACCTCTTGACAGTTCAAAAGAGTCTGTAATTGGTTTATTTGAAATAAATGCTGAGTTGAGTTTGAATTATAAAAACATTGCCAAAAAATTAAGGGGTTGTTTTTTTTATGTACGATAATTGAAGTTAAGTGACGTTCAAACGTCAAAAATGTATGGTTAAACGTTAAACAGCCGCTAAGCATTATTTACTTTAAGCATCGTTTATGAATAAAGAGGTATAATGTAAGCTTATGTAAAATCCGAGTTTAACCCACAATAAGGTTCTCTAACTACAAACCTCAGTGCGAAAGAGAGATTTGTATATAAAGACTAGACATGCGCAAAACAGTGCGTTTTAAAGTCATGTAATATGACATTACATTTCGTACCGAGGAATGTTGCATTACACCATGACTTCAAACATGACGCGAAATGACGCGGCACACGGTGGCTATTGTAATGAAATGCTCGCGTTGTAGAAGATATACATCATGCGCGTTATATTATGGTGTGATGTGACCAAGCATTACTGTCATAAAGTGCGACACTCATGATTTAAAACATCACGTACCTACTAGGCAGTCCGCGACGTCAATAAAACGTAAACCTTATTACTTACATGATTCATACGGTTCTAAATAATAGTTCACTTCAGGGCTCGGAAACCGGTTGAAATTCTTAACCGGTTACGGTCATTGACCCCAAACCGAAATCAATTTAGGTTAAGGTTTGCACTTTACCGGTTTTTACCGGTTTTTGCGGGAAACCGGTTTTTCATGAATTTTGGTTTTGAAAGTGAAAATTAACCGGTTAAACACCCCCCGCCCCCTAACTAAGCAAGTCGCAACATGAATCTACCCGCACCATTTAAGTTCTCCGGTTGTATTTGACGTCCTCAGATCAAACATTTTTTTTCCTAATGTTTTCTGGGGTACTAAATGTACTAATGTCACTATAACTTGTTGGAAGTGTTAAAAAAGTAGACGAAAAATATTTACGACTTACGGAATTAACCGGTTAATTTGGGTGTCAAAACCGTTTGTGCTTATGTAACCGGTAACCTTTGTCTTTTGGGTTACATATGAACAGTTCACTTGTTTAACCGGTTAATGAGGGAACGATATATTTACCGGTATTTCATCGAAATTAACCGCTCTTTTTAAACCGGTTCAGAGCCCTGGTTCACTTATTTCGCAGCCAGCCGACCGGTACATGCTCCTTCTCACTTGCACACATCGCGGAAATTACCGAGATAATACGAACACTGAACCGAACAGAGCGCGCTACGCGTCATGTCATGTTTGTCATGTGCAATGCTTAATTTGGTCGAGCCATAGGTAATGCTACGCGGTCGGGTTATATGACGCGCAATGCAACAATCGCATTAATTACACAAGTCTAATGAAGACCATTCGTCCAGGGCCCCAATTCTGTATGGTAATTATTATTCCCCGCGTAATCTTACCACGTACAAGCCACGTGTTGTCAAACTTGGTATTTTGACAGTTCAAACTTCGCGTTCATTTTGCGCGGTTTTGTTCATTGTGTCATAGAGAATACGTTACTAGCAGATATCGTGATTTAAATAAGGAATTGACGTGCTTTCGAAGTAAGGCATCATTAAATTGTCATCGTGAATTAGGGCCCTGTATAGCTCGATCACTGAAACAAGAATGACTTTAATACTTCCTCATACGGCCTCAGGCCATTTTGCTGTCGAAAAACTAGCACAAAAACATAATAACCCCAACATTTAGATAAACAAAAGTACCATTGAACGTACATCTACATTTAGGCGGTTGTTCAAAACACGTTGTTAAACAACCGAAGCGCAAACTAATTCAATATGCACTAACTTCTGGGAGAGAACAGCCTCAGGAAATGTACGCGGTGGGTACTTTAGTATATTATGTATTATATGGTTTTTAGAGTGGCTGGGGGATAAAGGGAGTTCGGGAAATTTGTTATGCCGCATCGCAGCTGTGTTTCAGTGTGTGAGCCCGCGGCAAACTTTTTCTTACGCTACGGTCTCCTAGAAGAACGGTGGCCACCACATCGCGTCTGCAATGTACCAGCAAATGACGTCACTGAAACGTTATTAATGAAATTAAGTGAGTGTGTTTTCCTAGAGAAAGTTTTTTTGTATGGTAAAGTCAAACCCCGCTGCCATCATTCTTATTATATCTGTCGCTGCGGCCGTAGGAAGCAGTGGCTTTACTGGATTTATCTGTAGCTTCCTCATTGATACCGAAAGAAATGGATGTAGGAAAACTTTGCCAGAGATCATTATGTATATTCAATTAAATTTCATTGGTCTAGTGATCGCAAGCGCGACTGCTGAACATAAGGTCCTGGGTTTGACTCCCAGGTCGAGCAATGTGCTATTGGGGTTTTCCATTAGGAATCTCTCAGTGGTTAGCCCGGCGTCTGGATTTGTGCCCGGGTGATGGTAATGGGTCGCCCCCTATTGCGAAAATGTGCAATGTAGGTGTTAGCATAAATTGATAGATAAATAATAAACGGGACCAGCCGTGCGATTCTGTAACCATCTCACCGTGAAAACTTAGGTGAAGTGAGCGTGGAGTGAGTCGTCAATAGTGTCAATCCCTAGCATCAGCATGACTCAGAGCTCACTCTAAGCTCACTTCACTTTAGTTATCACGGTGTGATTTTTCCAGAATCGACCAGCTGTTTACAGATTTAAGGATTTCAGACTTAGAATGATTTAGGTACCTAATTCCACAAATTCCTTCAATATTGTAGCTCAAAGTAGTGATTCCAGCTGTAATGGACAAAAACTACTAAGTTATAAAAGTCAAATGACTAGGAACACATATTTTGTCGAAGCAATATTGAGAAAGCAAAGTTCTTGTTTGTGAGGGATTTACGCGAAAATGTAAACGGAAAAACCGGCTAATTGGGTGTCGGACCACGCAAAATTAAGGGTTCCGTAGTTGGAATGAATTTATACCAAGAACAAACTTAACATTGTAGTTGAAAATCATGTTCTCCCATACGTTGCAACTGCAAATGTAAGTTAGTCGACTATTACTTGTAAACTTGTAAAGCCTGCTTAGCTGTGATAGTTTTCTTTTTCATTTCGATATATGTACTACTGCCGTGAATTTTTTCATATATCCAAAAACAACTATTTTGCTGGCAGGGGGGGGGGGGCGACACTTGACTCTAACAAAAATTAGCACTTTAAAGCTTAATATTTCACAAACGGATTCCTTGAATCGAAAAATTGTTTTACAACCCCGCAATATTCATAAAAGACCTATCCAATGATATCCCACACCATGAGGTAGACGAGAAAAAAAATCATACCCGCTTTACGTGTAGAGGACCTTAAAAAAAACATGTTTTTTTTTCATGATTTTATTTTACATCTTTGTCGTCGTGATTAATATGTACATATTATATTCATGCCAAATTATAGCTTTCTAGTACTAAGATTCTCTGAGCTAAGCTGCGGACGGACCGATGGACATGTCGAAACTATAAGGTTTCCTTGTAGACTACGGAACCTTAAAAATGTTTGTATTCAACATTGTCATAATATTATTCAGAATGTGCTGGTTTATTTTTGGGTTCCTAGGATGTTGGCCGGATTGGATGGGATGCCATCAAATCTGTGTTATAACATAAAACATTGCATCACGCCTCTATTCCCCGACAGGCTAAGCAGAGATGTGCCTCTAGTACACCCACATTTCGCCAGATATGGTTAAGGGGCTGTCTATTAATCACGTGAGGCTCGAAGGGGGGGACTTAAAATCACGAAATATCACGAGGGGGAGGGGGGGGGGTGTAGTAATATATCACGTGTATTTATTTTTTCGGCAAACGAGCGAAACTGAACCGAAAAGCGGCGTTACGTGTATTTATTTGTTCGGCAAACAGAAATATAAATATTTATAAACATTAAAAAAAAAATTAAGATTCTTTGTAGGTACTAATAAATACACGTGATATAAGGGGGGGGGTAGTCTTAAACTTCACCATGTATCACCAAGGGGGAGGGAGGGTTAAAAAATGCCAAAAAAAAAAAAACATCACGTGTTTAATGGACGGCCCCTAAGTCCCATGTAATAGGGGACGAGCCCAAACCAACACAAACCGAGCACAAATCCAGGCTCAGGGCTGCTACTGAAAAATCCAGATGGAAAAAGACAATAACATAACACTTTTCCCAACCCGGGAATCGAACCCAAGACCTCAAGATCAGTGACACTTGCGACCTCTAGACCAACAAGGCAGTCTGATCCTGCGTGTCGATTCTGTAAAAATCTCACCGTGAATACTTGCGTGGAGTGAGCTGTCAGTGTCATCCCACTGATGCTAGGGATTGACTAAGCAAACATTTACAATCATAACTGAGATTTGAATAATTTTTTTTATACTAATTCTATTTTTCATTTTATACAACGTGTAACGTTAAATGCGCAAAACCTGAAAATAGTTTGATCAGAATAACGAGCAGAATTAATTGAACCACTTTTTAATAGGTCACATTTTTCAAAAAATCTTCATTAAAAACGTTGCCGTGTCTATTTATTAATAGGTCAAGCAAGCCAATGTCAGCGCGGCGCAGCGGCCTGGTGACGACTCCTCCCTCTATTTTCTCTGTGAAATAGGTCAATTGAATTAAAAATCAGTTGGGGTACCTGAGGTTTTGCGCATTTAACGTTACACATTGTATAATTTCCAAACTAGTATTTTAGTTGTCAAAACATTACTATTTTGTGGGATTTTAAAATAAAATAGCTAAACAGAAACTTAGTCAGAATATAAATTTGTTTTTGTTTTTTCCTAGATTAAAATCCCACAAAATAGTAATGTTTTGACAATTAAAATACCTACTAGCTTTGAAATTATATAAAATGATCAATAGAATTAGAATAAAAAATTTTATTAAACTCTCGATTATGATTACTTATAAAAGTATGCTTGGTCATTCCCTAGTATCAGGTGGGATGTCACTGACAGCTCACTCCACGCTCACTTCACCCAAGTTTCACGGTGAGAAGAAGAAGAAGTTACAGAATCGCACTGCTGGTTAAAAAATAATAGCATTCAAACATAGTGCCAAGTCTCATGTACAGACGCCAGAAGAGCAAGCTACCCGAAACTGTAAATTTTTCCCAATCAACTTTGAACCTTATGGATAAAGTTGAAAATCTATTAAAGAAATTTGACATGTTGTAGTAGCTTGATGTGCTGGCGTCTGTACAGTCAGTTATAGAATTAGCTGACCCACCTTTGCATAAATAGTTGAAATTCTTTAGAATACGAATCGATAGAATTTTATAATTCTTTTATATTTTATCTATTTGAGCGAAGTAAATAAGTTATAAAATTCGATCGTGTCGTATTTTAATAAATCTCAATCATTTATGTAAAGGTGGGTCAACTCATTGCCATAACTGACTGTACAGTTGACCGCACGTCACTGGTTTTGACAATTTGACCTAGAATTGGCCTAGCGTAGCACGGAATTTAAACACAATAAGATTTTGTTACCGTGACGTTACCTATGCAAGTTATAAATGTAAGTACCTACTTGCTTTTAGTTGCTTTGAAAACACTACAATCAAATAAATAAATGTTTAACTAGCCCACAGCAGGGCATTCATCCTCTCTTTCCTATTTGGGAGCTGTAGGCGGATCTTCTTCTGTTCTTTGCTAATGCTTTTTTTTTACAACTAAGCCGAGTATGAAATCGATACTCACCTACTTTAAGATGGGTAATTGATACTAGCAGAATAGCCGACATCGGCTCAGTTTCCAGCATCCTACGAGATGACAGATTATTTTGAAGCCGATGCAGCATTTTGTATTATGGCGTCACTTGTCTCGCCAGATAGTTTTGGTGTTCCTTCGATATCACTATATTTAAACCACTTATTAATCCTTATTCTTTTATTTCCCTTTTCAATCCATCCGAAGGTTGTCTTTAAAATATCGCTCTTAGTGATAAGACCGCCCATTGTGTCACACTTTGTAAAATTTATATATTTATGTCTATAATTTAAATTCTATTTATATTAATCTTGACGACAGATATTAATGAATGATTCATGAAATCAGATATTATTGCCGAGATTATTGTTCATAGTAATATATGTATTTTATGTGTACTCGTGACTGTACGGGCGTAGCCGCAGCCAAAAGCTATACAAATCACTACATAGTATAAAACAAAGTCGCTTCCGTCTGTCTGTCCCTATATATGCTTAGATCTATAAAAGTACGCAACGGATTTTGATGCGGTTTTTTTTAATAGATAGAGTGATTCAAGAGGAAGGTTTTTATCTATAATACATGCATAATATAGTAGAGAAACACTGATAATTTTAGAGGTTTCTAATGTGATGTCGTACATTTTTTTGCGCTTACATTGTAAACGCTGGCTGAACCCGTCGAGACAGATCAAAATAATGTACTACAGTATTGTACACCTTAAAAAGGTCTACGAAAAAGTCCGCGATGGTATATGTCTATCTCTTAGGGATAACCCACAATAACCATTTTTTATCCTATACTTTTTACGAGAAATAGTGGCTCTAAAATTATCAGTTTCTCCATTGCACCCGTGCGAAGCCGGGGCGGTTCGCTAGTGTAAAGAATATATTAGAATAGAATAGAATACTCTTTATTACGTACACCATATAAATTACAGACAAAAGTAGGTATAGAAATTTTACAAAGGGTGACACAATGGGCGGTCTTATCGCTAAGAGCGATCTTTTGAAGATAACCTTTGGATGGATTGAAAAGGGAAGGAGAGACAAACTGTAGGTAGTCTGTGGTGTGCCATTTACACGATACAATCAATACACACATAAAGTATATTATACTAATCTAAATAAATATACCCATACTCGTATAATAATAGACATGAAACAGGAGTAAAGAAAATATAATGATGCTGTTTAAGGAGAGAGGAAGCGCTTTTTTTTATCATAATTGTAAAAGTGGACAAAGATTGAGCACGCCTTACCGACACGGGCAAGTCATTCCATACGCGTACTGCTTGAACAGCAAAAGATTTGTCATAGAAACTGGTGGAATGCATCGGCATCTCTAGTTCAGGTTTTCCGATGACCTCAGATATCTATTATGTGTGTCATGAAGGAACTTGAAACGTGAAATAGAAAATAAAGCGCCATCATGAAAGCAAGCAGCACTTAACAACGGCTCAATACATTGGCACTGATGCTTAATGTTCCATAAAATATCTTTATGTGACACTGCGCCGATTTGAGAGGGTGCCCACATGTTTTTATACTCCGTTAAATCTCATGTTTAGTAGCAGCAATGCGATTCTGTAACCATCTCACTGTGGAAACTTAGGTGAAGTGAGCGTGGAGTGAGCTGTCAGTGTCATCCCACCTGATACTAGGGATTGACTAAGCATACATTTACAATCATAATCGAGATTTTAATAACATATTTCATGCTAATTCTATTGATCATTTTATATACATTTAAAGCTAGTATTTTAACTGTCAAAACATTACTATTTTGTGGGGGTTTTGATCTAGGAAAAAAAAGAAAAAAAAATGTTGATATTCTGACTAAGTTTCTGTTTTGCTATTTTATTTAAAAATCCCATAATATAGTAATGTTTTGACAACTAAAATAGTAGTTTTTAAATTATATAAAATAATCAATAGAATTAGTATAAGAAATATGATTAAAATCTCTATTAAATGTTTGCTTAGTCAATCCCTAGCATCAGTGGGATGACACTGACAGCTCATTCCACGCAATTTTTTACGGTGAGATTCTTACAGAATCGACATGCTGATGCTCTTTTGTTTTGCATAGTGATTTTACTAAAGATTACTTATACCCTTGACTTAGACCACGTGGACTTTCTTGTTTTAACAAAATATACATATAATCCTGACACTGCAACACTGTTGCTTCCTATTGGTGAAACAATTTACAGAATCAGATTAGCAATTCCGAAGTTCCGTTTGTAATATTTGTATAGATTTTAAGCAATACGGGTTGTACTTTACTAACTTTTGCACGAATCTTCGTGACTTTACCCTTCAGCCAGTCATAGACAAACTCACGATTGTAGAGTGGGTAGCCTTTTATTTTCTCACAGCACATAAACAAATGTATAAACTTCAAATAAATTTCATACTGTCAAGCAAAAAGGTCTCTGAACTCCATAGTCAATTGGTCTGCAACGTGTCTCTACAAATAGGAGTAAATTCTGGCACCAGTCCAGCATAATGCTGAGCCAGTGAACAAGATTGGGTTGGAAACATTTTGCAGGGGAACGAACAAGACATACGCATTTTCATTAGTGGTCGTGTTTGTCTGGTCATATAGTTTTGTTACATGGAATGTAATAGAAAAAGGGGTTATAATAAAATTGAAGAGGATAATGATTTTATTGAGACAATAATCTTCGCTCGTAGACACATTGTACTACAGTCGAGAGTTGTAGAGAGAATGCGTTAGGTACACTTGTCAGTGCGACAATAATAGTAACTAATGAAGATCATATTCGTAAAACACATATTCGTTTATATGAAACTGAGAGTTCTGACGTGTAAATCCAAAACACTGTATCTCAGAAATACCTATTTCGTGAAAAGTGCTTTTAAAACTTCAATGACAGTGTTATGCCATATCAAACCATAAATGTAACTAAAATACAGTGTTTTGTATGTAAGTACAGTACGTATATGATAACTATATACTATAGTAAATAGTATGTATGTATATTATATATATTTTGTATTAGTGTACGTTTCTTTTCGTTTATGATTCAACAATTTTAATAGTTTTTTTTATCATTGTTCGGTTCAACCAAAGCACCTGCCATCTAATCTCTTCACCACCCTTGGTTGAGTGGTAGAGAATACCTAAGGCATTAAGTCCGCCTTTTTCGCACACAAAAAGATTGTGTGCGAAAAGTTTAAATAAATAAATACTCATATCTCCTTCTACATACCATAAAATGAAAAATATTAATATAGGGATATGTAACTGCCTCGAAATAATCAAATGAATGCTATTAAGGCAAAACACTGTAACTCGAGTTACAGTGTATTGGATTTACACGTCAGGGGTGTCAAGCACGCATCCTTTTGACGTTTGGACTATAACTTAGTTAGCAGCCCCAGTGCTAGGACTCAGCCTTCCTCTCTGTGAGAGGGTGTGGACCGCGTGATCCATCACGCGGTGCCAGTGCAGTTTTACACATGTGCCAGTGTTACACATGAATTTTTGGTTCTAAGATATGTTGAATTGCTCGTGGATTTTTCTCGTGATATTATTTACAGGTCCCATGTTTTTGCAATGCACTCAAAGCGGGCAGTAATTCAAACTCCAGGCTGCGACTGAGACATAGTAAATAAGCCGAATAGCACTTCCCGAATTGAGTACCCCACACTTAACAGACGCCCCTGCATAGCTGCAGGGGCGTTTCATTCAGGCTATATCATTTATTTTTATTCTTAACAACATCCATAAACACACACACACACACTAGCAGTAACTAACCTACGAAACTAGAACCTCTGACCCTAAATGGATATTCACGTCCACAGAATTTGCAACTCGAAGTTCAATTTAAATGCATCCGCCAGCTTTGAATGGCGACGAGTGTTTGAGCTGCAACTAGCTCGTTTGAGTTGTCAGCTGCCCGCATGTGATAGGCACTGATATCAACTGTGATTCTTTGAAATGAAACTGTCGTGTGATATCAGAATTCAAAAGTAGGTTTCAACAGTGTGAATGTGAAGAGAAAGATTATTTTTTTATTTCCTTATTCATTTTTTATTTATTCTATAAGTTGGTGCCAACAAACTCTAATGAGTTTATCATTAGAGTTTTACCGCGCACCAAAATCATCGTCTACATCATTTTGAGAATCAAGACCACTTAAGTGGGAGTCTTTGCGCGTACTTTGGCTAAGCGTACTACACGATGAAGATGGTAACATGTTTAAGTCAAAGCACGAGTATCGTTTGTAAATCTAGGGCTAAGACAAAGCGTTAACAAAACCATAGACTTGTCATAGGCAGAACAGTTTTGTCTTATGTCTAAACTGTTTTTGTAGTAGGTATTTTTTTACTATTAGTCTGATTTCATACAGCGGTAATCTGACTAAGGGTTGATTTTTCAATCGACAGATAATTTTTATTCGTGGAATAAAATTGACGTCTGACAGATTTCGTATGGAAGAACTGTCAAAAATTAAAAATTATTCCTCGAATAAAAATATAATATCTGGCGTTGGAAAAATCAGCACTAAGAGATCTGAGCACATCCTTAGACTTTAATGACTAGAGTTACAAGTAAGGGGTTGAATTATTATTTGCGTCGCTATCGTTAGCAAACCCCAATCTCACAGACTATCCCTTATTGAAAGCTTTAATAAAGACTTGTGCCCTTTGAACTGGATCAAAGAAGTGAGGGAATTATTTTTTTGGTGAAAATTTCCCACTGTGAATACAGATCAAAATTTCTCAAAAAGTTTAGAACAGTCTCCTAATAACGTTTTCCTGCAGCTGCAACGGTTAAGGTACCTACCTTTATTGCCCCGTCTCAAAAATCCACCCTGTATTTGTATAGATTCTACTTGATTGATATAAGTAGGACACATACAAGTTTTTAACACTTTCACCGCCAAGTACATAGATTACTTGCTTACTTTTTGTTTATTTTTGGCAACCCTAGTAACACGATTTCCACCCGGTAGGCGGATGATGGGCATGGTCACATGCCACATATATCCATTTATATGTAGGACGTGGGAGGCAAGTTCTGGGCACGCAGACGAATTATCTTTCTACCCGGGAGCCGGGTGCTGGGCACTGAAAGTGTTAACAAAGAGAAGTTCAGTAGGCCTCTCGTCAGTGGAACAAAACCAGTATAAGTTGTCCTCGCATTCTATTGAAACTCCGTATTATGCTAGGCGACTTGAGCTGGCTGGTTGACTTTGACTTGGTTACAGTGGTATCACTTAGGGCCCTTTCCCACGCCGAGATCCCGTTTTTTGCAGGTACGGTTTTTTGCTGGATCCCGCTCAGTGGTGTATGTGTTACGTCAATTGTTATACATTTTATTTTGCTGAAAAAAAGGCTTCATGACGTCATGTCCCCGTGACGGCTGGCCGCACAGCAATTGACCGTTTAGTAAAAGGCTTTGCATGAGTTGACCGGGTCAATTAATCCGATCTAGCCTGTCCTTTGCTGCCCTGCCCTAGCGACGCCCTAAGCCGAGGTACGTAGATCACAGGTGGTGCCCTTAGCGTGTAGTCACTTAGTTCAAGCCCCGGCTGGAGGCCTTAATTTATTGAGGCACAGAATCACAGGCAAGTTGGCAGTTAATAATATTTTTTTTTAATTTAGTTTACGGACAACAAAACGGTCCACACTGCCAAAAAAAGGCCGCCTTATGCGTCCGTGTCTGTGAAAAAGGGCTACAAGTATCAACCTGTGCACAAAACAAAACAATTTTTCTGCTTGTACACTTGCTTATATTAAATGAATATGATGACGCAGTAAGTGGCGCCACCTAGTTTGGTTACGAAGTTACTGTAATCACCGAAAAGGTCGGATAAGAGTGACACTGGCTGGTGACAGTCACTTTAGCAGAGCGTCGCATCGATGGTTGCGTGGCATCAGAAGATGTTGTCAGAGTAGCCGCTGTCGTACTACGTCCATTACGAACTGCTATGTTCCGGCACAATCCTGATGATATTGAAGCTGCTGTGACAGCGCTGGGGATCTGACCCGCATAGGGTCGTAGCGTTATGCTGAGCGATGGCTGTTTTGCGCGGATGAGGCGCATATTTTTCGCCAACTTGTTCTATTTGTGTTTGTGTTCTTTTTCTACGACATGTTTACCACAAATAAATGTATTTTCTTTCATTATTTTCTTTTCTTTGATACGATTACCGCTTCTGGTAAAGCTATCCTGTCCCGTTAAATATTATAGTAATCTGTGCTTCTTTCTACACAATTGAAATCGAACTGAAATTCATTTCACCTAAAACCTATCAATGTTCAAGTTCAATTATTTCAATCGTCACATTTATATTCACTACGCGTTGTAGAGATTTGACGATAAAAAGCGACGTAAAATCGTTCGTGTCAGCAATTCAGCATGACAGATATCGTCACAGTATAGGCTAATAGCAGTAGACTTAGCTTATGGTTTCACCCACGGGAGATGTGAGTTTATGTATGTGTAATCCGACCAAGGGAGAAAAGAAAACGAACCTTTTTTTTTTTTCTTGACTGTATTCCGGCAAAGTGAGAATCCGATCTATTGCAAATCCGACCAAGTGAGAACAAATGTCAAAAAAAATGCGCGAAAACTTGTAGCGTGGCATCTATTTTATTAACATACGGAAAATTAATGCCATAATTAACATGCTTGGTAGGCATACTGTTAGCTTTTCACGAAGAGCAGCCGTGCGATTCTGTAACCATCTGACCGTGAAAACTTGTTTCAAATGAGCATGGAGTGCGTCGTCAATAGTGTCAATCCCTAGCATCAGCATGACTCACAGCTCACTCTAAGCTCACTTCACCTTAGTTATCACGGTGAGATTTTTCCAGAATCGACCGGCAGTTTTTATATTTGTACATTCTAACAATATAGGATTTCCAGGTCAACATGAAACCCTCATTGCGTGATTATATGGCTATGTTCATGTTATCTATTCATTATCTTTAAAAAACACGATATAATATTAGAGTTATCAGATCAGCATGTTATTTGAATCTATTTTTTAAGGTTCCGTACCTCAAAAGGAAAAACGGAACCCTCATAAGATCACTTTGTTGTCCGTCTGTCTGTCAACGCCCTTTTTCTCAAGAACTGTGGAGTCATCAAGTTGAAATTAATATTAAATATTCATCAGGGCTGCAATAAAAAAAACAAACTTCTAAGTCAACGCAATCAAAAGATACGGGCGTTTATGTTCCGGAATCAAAACCTATAGGATACTTCCTGTTGACCTATGGTTACAAAATCGCACTGCAGCACATGAAACTAATAAGTATTTTATTGTAAAACAAGACATTTTGTCGCGAATGAAGTCGCGGACAAAATCTAGTATTATAATAAAATGCAAAGGATATTAAAATCAGTCACATTCACGTCCTTCCATTGAGAAGGGTCACAGTTATAGGTATAACAACAGCCATTTGACGTGAAAGATTACATTTATACAGGTGTGTATTCATAATTATTTGTTTTACTTAAGGCTGATTCTTTGAGGGGCTTATGGCTAAGTAATAACAGCCGCACGGGTCGATCGATCAGGTTAAGCTACGCTTGCCGCGGTTGGACCGTGGATGGGTGACCATCTTCACATACCAAGACCCCTCCTTGCCTCGGAAAGCGCGTTAAGCCGTTGGTCCCGGCTGTCATTCGTGGATCTTTGACAGTCGTTACGGGTCGTCAGTAGCCCGAAAGTCTGACAACCAGTCTTACCAACGGGTATCGTATTACCCAGTAATTGGGTTGTGGAGGTCAGATAGGCAGTCGCTCCATGTAAAATACTGGTATTCAGCTGCATCCGGTTAGACTGGAAGCCGACCCCAATATAGTTGGGAAAAGGCTAGGCAGATGAATGCCTTAAGGCTGATTCTTCCAACGCAAATTTTCGAAGCGGACCCTAAAATAAAGATATCTGAGGGGGCAATTCTCGTAATTTTAAGAACGTTCACAGACTGATCTCAGCCTCATTCTGTCAAAAACTCTTAATTTCCCTACTTTAATGACAAGTTTCTGACTTTGATTATCGCTGAGATGAGATTGCGACTAGATTTCGAACGTTTTAAATTACGTTAACTGACCTTCTGCAGTTCGATTCTGTAAAAATCTCACCGTGAAGTCATAAGTGAAGTGAGCACTTAATAGTGTCAATCCCTACCACTACGGAATGACAAACCTCACTTCCCGCTCACTTCACTAAGTTCTCACAGTGAGATTTTTACAGAATAGCACTGCTGATGTTTATTTGAGGAATCATTTTGAAATTTTAAACGACATATGGAATAGTCATACTCAGCGCTTCTCCTCCACTTTTATTATGCGCACGGACCAAGTGTGAAACTCTCTGGTCTGTGTTTTCTTCCACGTATAACCTGTCAGCCTTCGAAGCAAGAGTAAACAGGCATCTTCTGGGTACGCTCGTTCCCTCGTAGACTTTTTTCCATCAGGCGAGATTGACCTCAAGAGCATACCCATTTCGCGATAAAAAAGGAACGTCAATTTTATTCCACGAAAAGATATGTATCTGACGTTGAAAACAAATGCCCTTGAATTATTTTGTTTTTGCCCAGGTCGTAGTAAAAACATTTGACAGTCGGCAAGGTGGCAGAGGACTAGATCATCCAGACTGCTTGCATTAGCTAGACAAATATTAGGTGAATCAAATATAAACAGAACTTTTTTTATTACTGGTCACTGAGTGAAGTGACGCGTTTGGTGCTGTTGTGTGTGTTAGGGGGGATCATCTAGGGGAGCAGTATACCCCCCGGTATACTGCTCCGGCTCACTTTAGTTTATTGCGCACCAGTAGCATCATGTATGAGCAGGAGGTATATGAGTCTATTGAGCAACGACTTATCACATTTTTTTTACACGGGAGGGCATAAAACCTTCCGAAATTTTGCATCCATTGACTCTACAGTTCGATAAGAATACGCTTTCAAGAACTCAAGTGTAGGAATGGCACAAAAAAAAATTCAAGTAGAGGACGCCGTTTATACACTGACCAGATAGTGGAATCATTTGTGTGCAATTGGCTAAAGGCACGACCGACTACATTCTTCGATACTGGCATCAAGAAACATCCCCTGCGCTGGAAAAAATGTGTTAATAGAAGGGGAGATTATGTAGAAAAATAAAATATATTCCTTTTTTTTACGAGTATAATAATACGTGCGTATTTTTTTTTTTTCTTAAGTCCGGTTTATATTTTGATCCACCCACGTAAATAGGAATCGAGAAAATAATAGTTGCACGTTAGCACAATCCGTTGTAAGTGTCCATTGAAACTGGCAAACAAAAAGAACCAGAAGCATTTTGTACTCCGTCGAGGTATTTCGCTATTTCGTACGATTTTTTTCTCCATTTACGTTCAGGTTGGTACTTAAACTAACCTAGTGGCCTATATTTCAAATCGAGTACAAAACTGCAAAAGCTTTTAACATAAATATGTATAAACTTATTTACCTGCTTGCCACAACCAGAATTACTGAACCATTTTGACAGCTCGATCAAAACCGCGACATTCTAAAATACTATATTCGAAATTCTGAATTCAACTTCCAAATTCGAATGCCACGTAGCACCTAGTGATGTGCATCGAATAACAAAACCGCCTGAGGTACTTGTCCCACCGCCGGCGAGTAACGAAAAGTGAGTAGAGCTAGAAACTAAAAACAGTCGGAGCAATGAGAAACGAGTGCGCGACGGCGACGAGCGATTACACGCCGGTATGTGTATGTACACCAGCATATCAAGCTACTACAACCTGTCAAATTTTTTGAATAGATTTTCAACTTTATCGCTATAGTATAAGGTTCAAGGTAGATTTGGAAAATTTCACAGTTTCGGGTAGCTTGATGTGCTGGCGTCTGTACCAAGAGCGAGTCTCTCAGCGAGTATACTGCCTGCCAAGCGACAGTCGCTGAACGAGTACTCTCTTTGATGGCTGTTGTTAGCGATAACCGAGTACTCACCGGCGATGTGAACAATCAACGTTAAACTATTTATATATGAGCTCAACTGTCACTAATTTATTTATTTATTTATTTATTTATTCATAGGAGAACCAACAGCTATAACTAATGAATAACGACAGTATAAGAAACATTGAGCCAATTACAGGTTCTCACGGATAGAAATATATAAAGTAATAGAAAACTTACGATCACTAACAAGCACGTTAAAAAAATAACTTAATATATAAGAACATAATAAAACATCACTCAAGTACAGTCAACACTATGCACTTTTGAAGAAGTCCGCATTCAGCTGGGTGCGTACAGAGTAGGTTTTAGTATTGAATGGGTCAAAAGAGAACTCTTTACATAGAGCATTAAAGTCCTTACTCGCTCGCACCATGTACGAGTTTCGCCTGTAGTTAGAAGAGGAATAAGGAATAGAGATAGGCGGATTAAATCTAACCGATCTCTGAGGGACATTAAAGCGTAGTTTATGTAAAAGATCAGAACAGTCTATTTCACTCGATATAATTTTTAGTAGGTAAGTACAATCTGCTAATCGCCGACGATTTATAAGTGGTTGTAAATGAAATTTCTTACAGAGATTTAAGTAATCATCAGAATGGTAAGGGATACGCAGCCGAAAACACAGGAAACGAATAAATCTTCTTTGGACATTCTCAATACGATCAATGTACTTGACATAACAAGGATTCCAAATTTGAGACGCATATTCAAGGTGACTTCTGACAAAAGAGCAATAGAGGATCTTAAGGGTTTTAGCATTCTTGAAGCACCCTGCGAGTCTCATAACAAACCCCAGTGATCTTGACGCTTTAGCCACTATTTGCTCAATGTGCACATTAAATAAAAGTTTAGAATCATGAAACACGCCCAGGTCACGTACACCATCGCATCTTAGCAATATCTGCCCTTTTAGTTTATAAGCTGTAGGACGGGGTAATGAGACACATTGTTACCGAAATTAATGAGCTTGCCGAACGAGACGGGGATATGTATGTATTTATCTTTTAGTTGCACTAGACCTAATCTTTTGGTTCGTTTGTTGAATGAGAAACTCTTTGATAGCTAATCCATACCACGTCAGCAGTGGGACAGGGTGCCTAAACGATACCGATTAAAACAAAATCGAATTGAATCAAATAGTTGTATACCTGCAGTGATCAAATCGATGTACACTTTGAAACATTGGGAAAATTGAACGCCAAATTTCTTAAATACCTTCATAAATAGATGTGTGTTTACATGTAACAAGTACTTTGTATTGTTAAATTATATTATTATCGTTATTGTCATTATCTTTACACTTTAAGATAACTTATTTATTATTTATGTTATTATTTTTAGCCAAGTAGCTCCCGTGGCGCCCGTGGCTAAATAATAACAGCCACACATGCCGATCGATCAGGTTAAGCTACGCTTGCCGTGGTTGGTCTGTGGATGGGTGACCATCTTTACATATCGAGATCCCCTCTGTGCCTCGGAAAGCACGTTAAGCCGTTGCTCCCGGCTGTCATTCGTAGATCTTTGACAGTCTTTACGGGTAGTCAGAAGCCCGAAAGTCTGACAACCAGTCTTACCTAGGGGTATCGTATTACCCAGTAACGTGGTTGTGGAGATCAGATAGGCAGTCGCTCCATGTAAAATACTGGTATGCAGCTGCATCCGGTTAGACTGGAAGCCGACCACAACATAGTTGGGAAAAGGCTAGGCTAGGCATCATAGGCTGAAAATAATAACATCATCATCTGATGATGTTATTATTTTCAGCCTATGATGTATGTGTGATGTATGTGTCCTATGATGTGCCCTACAATGTGTTGTAGGGCACAGACCTCCGTTTCTTCTTTCAAAAGAAGAAACGCAGGCCAAGAAATGGAGGGCTGTCTTGAGCTAGTGTGGACCAATCATGTCTGTGGGCGTCAAGCTCATTCCACCATCTTCTTCTGGGACTGCCTCGATGTCGCTGGACGTTTTCTTGGACTAGTTCGACATGCGGCAAGCATGTCTGGCCCAATCCCATTCAAGCGTGGCTGCTTTTTGGGTGACGTCGACCATTTGCGTTTTGGAGCGCAGCACGGTATTTTAAAGCTAGAATTATTATTATAATTTAATGTACAATTTCTTTGTGCATGCTTAGTTTGCCTGTAAGTTGTTGTGCTGTTGCATAATAAATACCCTTAGAATAGAACCTCTGTAAACAATCGTTGGTGAACCAATAAAATACATTTAAAAATTGTTGGAATAATTACCATGATTGGTGCGACAATAACGTGAAACTGGCATCGGTCAGCTTGTGACACCGTAATCGATTTAAATCGCTTTGCTTGCGTGCTTCGTGTAATAAACAATATTCTATGGTTGAACTAAGTGCGTAATAATATTTTATTGCTGACATTACCGTTTGCTGTTGGAACCTTGTTTGCGTTGATTCTATTTGAGGTCCATTGGGTCTGAAGAGTCTACACAAGTTATACCCTTAAACAGGCCTAGCCATTTTTTTTCTTTTGAATACTGATTTTGGTAGATTATATTATAACAAATATAATTTCTTGTTTTTTTTTTCTGTTTTTGAAAAAAAAAACCCCTGTGGTCTCTATATGACCACTGCCTGCTGCCATGCAGACATGTGGTCTGTATGTGGCCACTGTCCTACATGTTATAATGACATTTTGACAATAATTTACATTTTGTGGTTCCTATACGACATCGGCTCGTCACAAAAAAATAAAAATCCATGTGGTCGCTATGTGACCACTGCCTGGCTAAGGGTTAATAATATGTAAGTGTTAAAGAAAATTTCGCTGTTTTGTGGTAGGTAGGACTACTTTTATTACTTTCACCACTGTCTTTACCTACGCTCAATATAAACCACGGACGGACAGCGGAGCCTTAGTAATAGGGTCCCATTTTACCCTTTGAGTAAGGAACCCTAAAAACATTCTAGCTTGCTCACTTTTGTGTACCAGGAAACCAGGAATAGTGAAAAGTTATCAATTCGAGATCGTCCTCGCGTCGCCATCCACACGGATATTATGTTCGCCACATCACCGATAAGGATTTGCTTACTTAGGGATGCTTGAAAACGCTATGAAAAATGGATTCTCTATCTATCTCCGTTTTTATTGAAGAAGGGAATGTGTTTAATAAAGGTTTGTGTCAAATCTTATAATGAAGACGTTAACCTAAAGTAAGACTATATAATCAGCCTATAATATTCCCACTGCTGGGACACAGGCTTCCTCTCGGTGGGAGGGAGTGAGCCGTAATCCACCAGCGGGCCCATGTTGGTTGATAGATGTCACATGTCTTCGAATTTTTATTTCTAGGACATGCCGGTTTCCTCACGATGTTCTACTTCACCGTTTTGATAATAGCGGTGATGAAATAATTTACACAAAGTAAAGCGTGTGTCACGGTTCGAACTCATGACCTACAACTCGTAAGTCACGGATATTGATTGAAAGTTATTTCGGGCCTGACCTTAGCTGATTTTATACAGTCAATGTTTATAATTTATGGACGATTCCTATAATTTAAGGACTGTTATTGGTTAAAATGACAACGCTCGTGTCTTTACCAATAATGGAGAAATACCTCATAGCTTTGTATAGTAGAACCTCCCGTATCGAAGTAGCTATTACAGGTAAAATTAGTTTACGATTATACAACGTGTAACGTTAAATGCGCAAAACCTGAAAATAGTTTGATCAGAATAACGAGCAGAATTAATTGAACCACTTTTTAATATAGGTCACATTTTAAAAAAATCTTAAGACGTTGCCGTGTCTATTTATTAATAGGTCAAGCAAGCCAATGTCAGCGCGGCGCAGCGGCCCGGTGACGACTCCTCCCTCGGTAAAGCGTCGTCGCAGACGCAAGAAACGATCAGAATGGCCAGTAAAACTAAAGCAGCGCATAAAACCTTTACAATTTTTTTAATGACTTATTTCCCTCTGAAATAGGTAAATTGAATTAAAAATCAGTTGGGGTGTCTGAGGTTTTGCGTATTTAACGTTACACGTTGTATTTATGTGCCCAGTTTGGCAATAAAAAGTGCTACCATTGGTGAGCAAAACGATTCGTGTTTGTTTATTGGACCCGAGCATTAGTCGCGTGTTGAGAAGGTTTAATTAGGAAATAAACAAGTGAGAATAAAGAACAACAAACTTTATTACGACACGTTTCGCTGCCAACAAAACTTTGGCAGTAACATTCAACGTTATCCAAAGTATATACCAAACGACAAATTAGGAGAGCAGACGAAAATCTTTTGTGACTTTCCTTACCTCGTTTACTCATTAGGGACGATAAAGAAATCACGTTTTCCCTTACTTTTCCTTTTACCCAAGACTGCCGTAATTAGGGAATTACGGTTCGGTGTAACAAGAACTCGATGTTCAATGGAGTGTAATTATACAGATATTCGGTTGAGTGTCCGTGACGCGGTGAGATAACCTGCCATTTGGGAAACTGAACAAACCACGGACAGTCATAAATTTCCCATTTACACCTTTCCCAACTAGCTATTTCGAAGGATATTATGGCAGACCACACAACAGTTGGTGTAGTAACGCGAAGCTGTAAATAGCGAGGATTGGCGTAGCAGCCGTAGCGAGGACTGACGTTCCGGCGTAGCGAAACCTGGCTTAACACCCTCAGCGAGGCTCTGCGTAGCCGTGCGTAGCGAGTCCTAGCGTAGCAGCCATAGCGACGCCTGGCGTAGCAATTGGCAACCTCAACCCAGTTACTGGGTAACACGATACCCCTTTGTAAAACTGGTTGTCAGACTTTGCTTCAGACTACCTGTAGGCGAAGCACAGTATTTTTATACAAAGTCTCCGCCTACTACTGCACCGCGCTCCAAATAGTGCCAGTCAGTATACGTCACAAAGTTAGTGTTTTACTTCGTAAGTTGAACCTACTTGTAACTGATTTACCTGTGTCATATCTGTGTATGGTTTGTTTTGTATTAATCGTGTGCCTGCATAGACAATATAGTACTGTTTTTACCTCTGACTAGCTGGTTTTAATGCACTTCTTCGTCACGGGAACACCATCACCCCGCCTACATCGCCTGCATCTACGAATGAATTACGGGACCAATGGCTTACTGAGGTTCCCGAGGCACGGAGGGGTCTCGATATGTAATGAATAGTCTCCTATTCACGAACCGACAGCGTAGATTAACCCTTGATCGATTCGTGCGGCTGTTATTATTTAGCCAAGAGCACGAGTAATTAATGTTGACTAAAACAGACTAAAACATTTTAATAGCAGTAGTAATACTGAAACCGTTACTGTGCGGCGCCTGACACGTACCCAACGGGTGTAAAAAGATACATAACGAAGCCGAGAGTCACTTGTAGTCCCCGTCATTGTAATCATTTTTTTGTACTCATTGATCATACCTTCTGGTTACGGAGATGTCGAAAGACAAAATTCAAACTTTTACTCGTGTTTTTTTTTTTCCGAAAAACAGATTTAATGTTATAACATAACTTTAAATAACCCCAAAACCCCTGCACCGTTGCATACACCTATAAGGACAATGTTTTGCGTGTGTTACATTACCGCAAACAGCAAATTTTCACACCAAAAAAAGTCGTTTCCCAGTGATTATTTTTGTACAATATTACTTAGTTTGACGTACAGAATGCATAGTTGACGTCTATGTGATGGGTCTTTTTACACCCTGTATTTGGCTGGTGAGAAGGTTCTATCCCTTACCAATAACTACCGTACCACGTCTAAGATTGATCACGTTCGTGCAGTAAGTTGGAACAGCCATTAGAAGCGACAAGCGATACGGCTAATGTCTCTACTACCATTAAGCCGTACATTTACCAACTAGAACTATTAAAAGAACATACATATATTATATGTACAAGCTTCTATGTAGTTTGGTTACTAATTCGCTTGAGAACATAGCCTACCTAATAGCTTCAGAAAATACCAGCAACAAGCAGTGATACCCAGCGAGCAGAGGTGGCTTAGTCAGCAGAGGTGGTCCAGCCAGCAGAGGTGACCCAGGGAGCAGTTATTTAACACGTTCACTCCAGCGCGTACCATCGGTGGCCCGGACTCGTACCACCGGTGGTACGCGCCGGCGTGAACGTGTTAATCGCCACTGCTCTCAAAACGGTGAAGGGAAACATCGTGAGGAAACCGGCATATCCTAGAGCCAAAAATTCGGAGGCATGTGACATCTAACAACCGCCACTGGAGCCGCGTATTGGATTATGGCTCACGCCCTCTCACAGAGAAGAGGCCTGTGTCCCAGCAGTGGGAACATTATTGTCTGATTATACTGTGCTGATGCAGGAACAAAGTATTGAAATTATCATCACATTTGGTCATCGCAGCATTTTGTTACTAGTTATAATCTAGCGCATTTATCCGTGCCTTTAAGGACGTTTTCGTGCCGTGGGCTCAAAAAAAAAATCCAAACCTGGCTTACATTTTACATAAAATCTTTTACACACGTTCGTTCGTGTCTGTAACCGGCTCCGGCTTCAATAAATAAGAAGAAAATGTCACCGAATGACATGAAATGGCACGGATATATGTGGTTAAATCTTAATGGGAAATGCTGATACCTATCCTCTCGATACAACTCTCTTGTCATTTACAAGCGCAAGGTCGCCTAATACTTATCCTTTTTTTTTTGTCAAAGAACATATAGTAAATGAAACAATTTTAAAATAACAATAGTTAGTCGCTAAGTAAGCCCATCCGTTACCTTCTCAAGTGACTTCTTATTATTTATTCTTAAAGTGCTTTGAAGGTCCGTGGCATACCTATGCCACGGACCTTCAAAGCCTTGTTTTTGTATAAAAAAAAAACAAAAAATCGGCAGGTAGGTATGCCAGAATCCTTATAAAAATGTTCAATCCCCTTTTTAGTTCATTCACTCACTGACAGACAACGCCTGAGCCGGGTCGCTGGTTATAAACCGCTATGCCGGGTCTAAAAGCATAAAAGTTTGCATAAGAGTGCAGTCATCCGCTAAAGGCGTTGAATAGAGGATGAAAGTTTGTATGGAAGTTCGTCATTTTTGCCAATACGAAATCAGTTTAGTGTGAAAATAAATCTATTGAATCTTTAGAGCGGCTTAACAATTTCCCGTCAAGGACACACTGGTCTACCTCCATCCTACTTCGAACCATTAAGTGTTACAAGCTATTAGGCTAAGGTCTCGAGTACCATTATCCAACACATTTAGTTACCAGAGCGAGATGTGTGTATATGTACACTGTATGTATAGCGTCGAACTGTGCTGGTATCTAGTCAAGAAAAATAATTGTCACCCTCCGTTAATTTTCCGAGTTATTATAGCCATTACATACAACTGTCAAAGAATGACAGTTATGATTTGTATATGTCACCGTATAATTATCAACATTGCTAGTAAGTTTAAGACCGACGGGACGGTTCACAATTTTACGGGTGATAAAATCGGACAGATTGTGAACCCTGTCGGTAAGTGCAGGTTCGTTCACAATTTGACGGTTTGACGTGGATAGATTATGAACTATCGAAAATTAATATATTTTATTGTAAGCAGTATGGTACATACGGTTCACAATTTATCGACATTTTACAATCTCACGAGATAGATTATAAGCTAACGGTGTTCACAATCGGTGACATATGTATATACAAACAGTTGAAGTTGGTGGTCATCTGGCTTAACAAAATTAATTTACACGATATATTGATATTTTGACATTTCTCGGGACCCTGGGGTCCCGGACCTTTGGAAGGCGTACAACTCGCAGAGGCCCGTTAGACGTTTTTAATGAAATACGGCACCAACCGACGATTATCCATGTTCGCATTATGCAAGTGCACCCAAGGACAATCCCCGGTTGGTGTAGGACTATTACAGATATGGAAACAAAGATATTGGATTATGGGTTTGGGTGCCTATAGTGGACTGGTAGCCGAGAACTATGGAAGAATTGTGGCCCCTGCCTGATCAATGTTTTATATATACACGGATAACATGGCAGGGGGTGACTTGCACACTAAATAATGGGCCCCCGAAAACTGTCTCTAGCACATAGTGACGTAGCGACAAGGGGGAAACATACACAACATATTATTATTAATGTTATTATTGCACATCTATGTAAACTCAAGGGAGTTTACATAGATGTGCAATCAATTTATGGTCAGAATACATAGAGCGTCGTAACGAGTTTGTCTGCAAGTAATTTGGATGTCATCATCATTATCTTAACTAGTAGTGTAGTGTTTCTAGCTAAGGAGCAAACAGCTATTCAATTATACGTAATGGCGTATGATATCCTTTACCAGAAGTGGTCATCGTATTAGTGGTTCAGCAGCTTCAATATCATCAGGATTGTGCCGGAATATAGCAGTTCGTCGTGGACGTAGTACGATAGTGGCTTTCCCGACGTCATCTTCTGTCATCAGAAGACGGCCACCACGCAACCATCGATGCGATCTGCTAGAATGACTGCCACCAGCCAGAGTCACTCTTATCTCACCTTTTCGGTGACATCAGTAACTTTGTAAAAAATAAAACGGGTTGGCGCCACTTGCTGCGCCGTCATAATGTACGTATGTGCAGAATCAGCATTTTCAGGTTTAGTGAAATCGGAAAATCATCTCAACAATAAAATACTTGGAATAAAGAAAGAAAATTGCCTTTATTGGAATTACAGCAATAAAATACACCATAAAACTAAAAGGGCCTCAGCTTAGCATAATATCAGATGACAGACAACACGAGGTGTGCCACTTGACGCTGAATTTCAGCTGCAGCCCACGAGTGCCAGTACTAGTATAACAAAGACATAGGAAAGTGTGCGTGCGTTATAATAAAGAGAAGTAATAGAATGTAATAATATAAAAAACCTCATAATTAAAATTAAATTAAATGTTTTGACATACATGTGTGTGTGTGTGTGTGTGTGTGTGTGTGTGTGTGTGTTGTGATTAATGAATTATTTCCCTAATTTAACTAATCATTTCTTTGTGTTGGTTTTAAGCATAGTTTCAAAAGATCCCTACGTAAAATAAACATACTTTCAGCAATATTTTAGACGTCAGATTACGCTAGGACATAAAATAAACTTAATCTAACCAATTCCCTTGGTAACATCCACAAAAGCACTAGCCAATTAACTGAAAACAAAACAAATGTAAGCTTTCAATCTCCCAAAACAATGTTCCAATATACGTATTCTGGACGTACCTTCTTCTTGGAGACAGTGTCATCAATTTCTGTTTCGTCATTGGTGTTGTTTTCATGTTTATCCTAAAGCAAATAGAGCGGTCTAAATGAAAATCCAAGATGGCGGCTGAGAAAATGTTCAAAATGTTTCATCATGGGTGTCGTTTTCATGGTTTTCGAGGGTGCAAAAGCCAATGGTGAGGTTAAAATATATTAAATATCTAAATCAGATTACGCTAGGACATAAAATAAACTTATTCTAACCAATTCCCTTGGTAACATTCTCGAAATCACTAGTCAATTAACTGAAAACATGAAAACAAAACAAAACATAACTTTTAGCTTTCACTCTCCCAAAAAAATGTCTTATAATTATATAAATATTATGTGTACCTACATACTAAGTACAGGATATTAATTCAGATTTGTTACAGCTGTAATGGACATCATGTCATTTGGTTTAAATAGGGTTTATTTTTGTTATTTGATTTATCTTTTAAATAGAGTCTTTTATGTTTTGTAAATGTGAAAACGTTGTAAGCCTTGTAGACTGTAGATTTGTAGACCGTTTTTGTTAGTACTTGTTGACAGGCCTACACAGTCCTTCCATACCTGTTAACACTGTAATTTGAAAACATTGTAAAAGCCAATTATTTTTAAAAGAGTAAAATTGGAGTTTTTTGCCAGCTCTTCTACATAGGAAACGACTGATTGGAACCTTGCACCTAGCTTCTGACGTTTCATAAGTGCGCATGTACGTTTATGTGAAATAAAATATTTTGATTTTGCTTTTGATTTACGTATTGTGGACGTACCTAATTTTACAGTGTGTTCTCAACTCATAAATTTTTGTTTTATACGGTAACATACAACGTGTTTCAAGAACGTGTAGCCATATTTAAGGGGGGTACAGACCATTAAACTGAACAACTTTCTCCTTGAGCCAACATGGCGAACGCGAAAAAATTTTTTCGCTGTCCCATATGGCAGGCCTGTTGGTCTAGTGGTCAGTGGCCCTGACTACTATACGCAAGGTCGTGGGTTCGATTCCCACCCAGGACAAATGTTTGTGTGATGAGCACGATCATCTGTTCTGTGTCTGGGTGTAATTTATCTATAATATGTATGTATTTAGAAATATATTTGTATGTTTATTAGATGTCTATTACTCATAGCACAAGCTCTGCTTAGTTTGGGACTAGGTGGCGTTGTGTGAAAATTGTGGAAGATTATTATTATTATTATATTTTAGTCGAGTAGCTATTGAAGTTTTGTAAGGGACAGCTCGGTCAGTTTATTGATTTGTACCACACCCATTTCTGATATAAGATTTCTAAACTTTGGTATCAAGTACAGTCTACAGAAAATATAACTATACAACCAGCTAAAGTCTAATACATACATTTAATTCAAGTTATGCGTGTGCTCAGTAGTCTTACCTTTGACTTTTCTTGGATATGTGACACATTAAATTGGCCACGTCATGTCCACGGCTATCCTTTGAACATCACTATGAACATTTATTAATTCATTAAAAAATATTACGTGTGTATATGTGACGTGTGTGTTAGTGTGTGTGTGTTTTAACAGACGATAAAAATTTCAGATGAAAATATTTTTTTGTTTCACACATTTTTTAGAGCGTGATTTTTCCGTAGTCGGGTTTATAAGTTTTTGAACTTACTTTTTATTTTCTGTTTCTTGTCTGCACAATTTCTTGTCGCTTTTGTCAACCGTACTGACAGTATTTTTCCGATACGTCATCGTTTGTTTCACTAACTTAGAAACTTCGGTATCAAGTCAATTAGTTGATAACCCTCTTACTTAGATTGATCTGAATATTTTATTGAAGCAATTCGATTAACGAAGGAGTTAGATACAAAGGTAGGAAGGGGGGAATAAATATAACGTCGGGCTTATACTAGGAATAATGAGCGGTTAACGTTAGTGCTTTTTAGTTCAAGTTAATCCTGGTTTAATTTATGCAGCGATTCAGATCAATGGTCGGGTTTGGGAATGTTTATTTTATTTGAGGTCGTGAATGATGTTTGAGTACTGCTGTACAGACGCCAGCACATCAAGCTACCCGAAAAAGCCAAATTTTCCCAATCCATTTTGAACCTAATGCTTTAGCGATAAAGTTGAAAATCTATTAAAGAAATTTGACAGATTGTAGTAGCTTGATGTGCTGGCGTCTGTACAATATGCATAATCAGCCTAAAATGTTTCCACTTCTGGGACACACGCCTCCTCTCGCTGAGAGGAAGTGACCCGTAATCCATCACGAGGGCCCAGTGCGGGTTGGTAGCTGTCACATGTCTTCGAATTTTTTATTCTACAACATGCCGGATTGCTCACGATGTTTTCTTTCACCGTTTTGAGAGCAGAAGTGATGAAATAATTTACACAAAGTAAAGCGCCTGCCTATCTGGATTCGAACCTTCTACACGGAGAAAAAATCTTAGAAAAATGACTGTGCTGTCTCATAATCTGAGTGCATTTGAGTGGTAATGGAAAAATTACCATGCTAGCACAGTAAAATTTTTATGCTGTACAGTAAAATTTATTGGACAAATAGTGAATTTTTCCCAATCTTACTCAGAAAATTTCCTGTAGATGTGACTTGCACTCACTTTATAATGACGAGCACAGTAAATTTTCTAAGAATTTTCTCTCCGTGTACCTACATAAAACTCGTAAGTCGAGGCCGATACCACTGTGCCACCACTGTACTTCTGTTCCAAAAGTTTTTATTTTTCACTTTTTAGGTATAGGTACTTACCCCAAACAAATTCATATAACACTACTTGTTATGTAAATTTCAGTGACAGGAAGCTGCATCCGCGTTTATATGGTACAGACGTGATGGTATGTGGTGCGAATGCGTAATCAATGCATACATATGCGATAGCAGCAATCGCGGTTGTTTTACTGGTATTTATTGAAGAGTTCCGTTGTCTGTATCCGAAACTAATCATCAGATCTTTATGAAATTTAAATAGGACCATTTTGGAATAAACATCTATTGAACAAAAAAGAAATTTGCAAATCCGCCCATATATGACGGAGTTATGCCCGAACAAACAAAAAAAAAAAAACAAAAAAAAATAGAAACATCCGAATTGATAACCTCCTCCTTTTTGAAGTCGGTTAAAAACCGCATTTTCAATTTCGTAAATAACAGAAACAGTTTGTAAAATATATTTGACACTAAAATGTGCTATCACTAGCGTTCATATTTTATTACAAACAACTTATGTATCGATGTTTATTTTTGTTAAAACTTAACAACTTAAAGTATTAACATTTGTTCTCTGTTTGTTTCAGGCGATGAATTCATATTTCGTGACACATTTGGAGGCATCAGTCTCATGTTTGCAGCCAATCAAACCTCCAAAACACTCATGCCGAACACTACATTTGTAAGTACTATTCATTAATTAATAATACCCAAATCATCATCATCGACAATCTTTGCCAGTCCACTGCTGGAGACAGGCGTCTCCAGTCGCACGCCATTGAACTCGATCAAATGAAATCATTTATTGGTTTCCAAACATGGGTATTTCGTTCATAGATGTTTTATTAGATATAAGAGTCCTGCATGTTCTACTGTCACATGGGAATGCTAATCATATTTTTATTTAAATTACACAATGGAGGACCGGACAAAATGGTCCCCACGACCAATGAAAACCAAACATATATGTCATTAGACAGGCGTTTTTATATAGAGCAATAACTACTCTGCCGGTTCATTCATAGATATTATAGAATAGAATAGAATATAATTTTTATTTATTTATTTTTAGGAAAACTTACAGCTAAACAGATACCTACAGTAAGTAATAAAATTATACAAAAATAAGTAAATAATTCAAACTACGAATTGATGTCCAATTGTTTGAATTACAGTAAAATGTCAAATAAGGTTACAGTTACGTTTCTCAGCTGTTCTCGTGTAGGTAATTGCTATACCAGCCATTATTCCTGGTGACACTCAAGAACTTGTCCATCCAATTCATAAATCAGTAGCCTACAAGAATGCCTTAATATACAACGTGTAACGTTAAATGCGCAAAACCTCAGACACCCCAACAGATTTTTAATTCAATTGGCCTATTTCAGACAGAAAATAAGTCATTAAAAAAATTGTAAAGGTTTTATGTGCTGTTTTAGTTTTACTGGCCATTCTGATCGTTTCTTGCGTCTGCGATGACGCTTTATCGAGGGAGGAGTCGTCACCGGGCCGCTGCGCCGCGCTGACATTGGGTTGCTTGACCCATAAATAAATAGACACGGCAACGTTTTTAATGAAGCTTTTTTGAAAAATGTGACCTATATTAAAAAGTGGTTCAATTAATTCTGCTCGTTATTCTGATCAAACTATTTTCAGGTTTTGTGCATTTAGCGTTACATGTTGTATGTAGTGTTTGGGATTTCCAGGAAAACTTCAATGTAGCACAAATCCGTTTATTTAATAAAAATACACCTTTCTCTTAAAACGTCTTTACATTTTCATCGAAATCGCCATCCTCCTTTTTTCCTTCCTTTCACTCGTTCCCTCACTCATACAATCACTCGTTCAAAAACATATTTTTTAATCGTTTAGAAACGCTTAAGTATAGCCTAACAAGTACACATCTTAATAATTAATCCTACATATATCATGCACCAATGTTAAACATCTTGTAGTTTGTATGCTTGAGCGTACAACTAAGTAAAATAATATATCAGCAAAAGTATTAAGTTAGGTCGTTTTTAGTGCTTCCAGCTTTACTGGTAGTTCCAATCATAAATCCTCGGTATAAACGGTTCGACCGATTGAACGACAGCAAAATAAAATGAGACTTAATTTTCAGCGGTTAAAAGAAAATTAAACCCCGCATGAAAAGCCAAGCCACACAAAAGAAAAATAAACAACAAGCTAGCCCGTCAGAAACAGTACTTCAGCTTAACCAGTCAATTATTATCGAAGGAACAAAACTCTCGACTTTAGTACAAAACCGTTTTCAATGGACTGAAAGTATACGAAAACGGCAAGGTCACTCAATATCCTAAGTGTCACGGACAGGGCCACGAAATAAATTGATGTCCGGCCAACAAGTGGCTCCAGGGGGGGTGAGGAGTGAAGAGGGGAAGGTAGGGGGGTTCCGATCCATTGCCTCCTTGTGTATTCGATGGAAAACTTATTTTTGCAACGTACGCGCGATTGAGTTAACATATTGCGGCATTGGCGGGTGCCTGTTTATTTTTGGGAGCTGCCTTTTTTGGGATATTGGTGTGATTGGTGTTTTTGTAAGAGAGTGCGACTTTGAGGCTGAGGAGATGGTGCACAATCACAGTGCTTCTGGATTGATTGATTGGGGCCTTTTAAGTTTATTAAGACAAAAGATGAGACTCGCACATACCAGGGAAGCATGGCACAAAAGGAAGGAGGTCTCTACTCACTAGTGAGTAACCCGATGATAATTATGAAGTCTCAAGACAGGTTTTAGCAACCATCATCGGCCTAGCCTTTTTCCATGTACTTTGGGGTAGGTTTCCAGTCTAACCGGATGCAGCTGAATACCAGTATTTTACATGGAGAGACTGCTTATCTGACCTACACAACCCAGTCACTGGATAATACGATACCCCTTAGGAAGACTGGTTGTCAGACTTTCGGGCTTAGGTTTTTTATTCCAGGTTTTACGCAACCGTTAGTCTACCATAGTCCAGCAAAAAAATAAAGGTTACTCTATTGGTTCTATCTCATTTTAGGATTAAATGACACCCAACCGAGGCTTACAAAGCCTGTGTATATGCTGAAGAAGTTTCAGGCCCCGCTTGCACGACAAATTAATCAGGTTTAATGCTAAACGAACTTAAATCATCGTTCTCTTTCTGTCAGTCGGTTGAAGATGACAGAGACGGATGACGCCTTAAATATGTTTGTGGTAAAAATATAATAAGCCTATAATGTTCCCACTGCTGGGGCGCAGGCCTCCTCTCTTCGAGAGGGAGTGGGCTGTAATCAACCACGTGAGCCCAGTGCGAATTGGTAAACGTCACATGTCTTCGAATTTTTGGTTCTAGGACATGCCGGTTTCCTAGCGATGTTTTCTTTCACCGCATGTTGTTTTTCTTCCTTGTGGTGCAAACTGGGCCTAAAAGGGTCCCCTTTTAATGTATAAGTCGGTAGAAGAACAACATACACCCCCTCCTCTGTTCCAGAAAGGGTTCCATTACTACCACAAACAAAAAAGATTAACAGACGTCGCAAAAAGGTATCGCAATGTAAACAAGCCATTCGTAATTGAAAACAATTACTGCCAGCCCTATCCTCGCAACGTAACTAAAATAAACACGTCCAAAAGGCTAAAAGCTAGCAACTAGGGTTGTCACTAGTCAACCGACAGACGTAAATAAACGGAGACGGTGGTAGTACTGGTCGCAATACAATTACAATGTGGAGCAAACGCCAGTGAAATGTCTCGGCAGTGTAATGGGTGGTTCCGCAGAAGTTTAATTTAGTATGCAAAAGAAATTTTCGGGTAATATTGTGCAAATCTTGTCGTGTTTTACAAGTTTTCATTTGCTAGTTCTTTTTTGTGGAGTTTTTTGGGCATTTTTCAGAGCACTCTGTTGTTTTTTGTAAACCTATACTCCGAAAACATTTGACATTTGAAGAAGCATGTTGATTATGTAGCTTGGATCATCATTTCTAACTTTCGAGCAGGGACTACGTCAGAACCAATTTTCAGAAGATTTTTTTATTTTTTACGGAACGAGAAAAAGTAAGACTTAGTTGTTTATTAAAGCTGTCCCATAAAGGCTTGTAATTCCCTGTGTCTTTGGAATGGAAATGTTGCCAATCATCAAATCAAGCAGTGTTCCTATGACACCTTTTCTTGGCTCATAGTTATTCCTTCTTTTCTTTACAAATTAGTCAGCGCCTGACGTAAATTGACGTTTTATTAAAAGCCAAATTTTTAATCACGTCTAAACTTGTCTATGGAGTATCTTAATTTGACAGGACTAAACTAATATTTATCTTCTGTCCTTTTCTTAATGAGATAGAAAGAAAAAGATGCACTGAACTTAAATTTAGTTTAGTTTGTGAACAACAGAATCGACACCAGTGTTTATATATTTATTTATTTATTTATATATTATATATACTTTATTGTACGCCAAGAAATGCATAACAAAAAAAAAATACAATTTACAGTTTCTTTTTTGTGTTATTGGGGTTTTCCATCATTTGAACAATTTCTCGGTAGCAGCCCGGAATCCGGATTTGTGCCCGGTTGATGGCAAAAGGCTCCCCCCCCCACCCCCTAAAGGGGAGCAAGCCTTTTTGTTATGTTACTATGTTAAGGCATAGTAACATAATACAGTAATGTTAAGTTATTTCCAAATCTAAATCAACAACAAATCGAATACTAGTGCATATTTATTTTCTTTTAGGCTAACTGAATAAAACCCAACATACATTATCTTCATCTCACAAACCCTAAACACTAACTCACCCTCTCAATAACACTTGCCTTTCTTATTCCTCTGTTTTCTATTCTCACAGACCACTGAAGAAGTAAGTAATAGCGCTAACAGTCACCGAGAGATTCATTGAAGCGAGTATTAAGTTGAAGACGCGACCAATTTCGGTATATTCTTGTTGGCCATATACATATATTTTACCGGGGAATATTGAAGGACGGAATGAAGAGGGGCTTGTGACTAAATAACCAGACATAATCTCAGTCAGATTATGGTCTTCACATAATCTGACTAAGATTATGTCTGGACTTTAAAAGAGACTTTGACCTCTGAGTTTGTTTCGGTCTTTCTTCTCAGAGTAGTCAGATAGGAAACGCAGACCACATCTACAATAGTTAAAAAAAATATGGTTGAGGTGTAAAAGTGTACGAACCTACTTACAGAAATAAAATCATTTATAATTTTATTATTTGCCTCGGAAAGCACGTTAAGCCGTTTGGTCCCAGCTGTCATTCGTGGATCTTTGACATTTGTTTTGGGTCGACAGAAACCCGAAAGTCCGACGACCAGTCTTACCAAGGGGTATCGTAATACCCAGTTACTGTATTTTGGACGTCAGATAGGCAGTCACTCCATGTTAAATACTGGTATTCATCTGCATCCGGTTAGACTAGAAGGCGATCCCAACATAGTTGGGAAAAGGCTAGGCAGATGATTGAAGGACGGAATGCTTGGTTTGTTCCCAATTTAATTCGTTTTATCTTGATAGTAGACCTTTATTTAATTAAGTATTCTGCCCGTTTTCAAACGTCCTGAAACAAAATTGAAGTTGGCGTACGCGAGGGCGAATGGTGAGGGTTTTGTGTACGAAATAAGTAAAGTTAATGCAAACATATCTTATAGCGTTTGGTAGGCTATTGGGGTGGTCTGAAACACTGCATGTCTGGTTCATAAATTGTTTATTACGTAAAATAGTCACTGTACATGAAACCAGGCTAATGCTAGCCGAACAATACCGTCACACACTAAAGCAAACGCTAGCGCGGGGAATAACGTGGCACTGCGCAGCGCGTCTCGTAGAGTACTGCCCTAAAAATGCGCGCGCAACCGCGCGTGAGTATCACTGCCGCGCACTCTATTGGCGGCAGAGAAAACAACTACCAGGGTTGCCAATGGCCTCACGCTATACACTCCCCCTCGAGTCGTGAGAACGCCCTCGCTCACGAACTCGCACAACATACAATTTAACAAACAGGACAAACGTGCTTCCGTGGACGTCCTCTGTGTCTTTTCGGTACCACGGGACGAGGAGGCGAGTCACCACGGGAATGAAAACGCGTGAGCTCGGATACATGAAACTTGCCTAGAACACTCTCCGGGTTATCTAATTCTGCGAGGCAGTAAGCTGTAGGACTAACCCTTTTTGCAATAACATAAGGACCATCCCTTTTCGGAATGAACTTGGCAGATATATTCTTAGCTGCATTACTAAGGACATGAGACTTTAAGAGCACCTGATCTCCAATCTCGAAAACTTCGGCAGGCTTCTTGGCCTTATCCGCACATTCCTTGCGTCGGTCCTGCTGAGCTTCAACTCTTTCTCTAACCGAAACAAGACGATTAATAAAACCTTCCAAATAGGGTGTAATTTGAGGAACAAAATTATCCTTGTTAAGAATCGACCTAATGTCGTGCTGCACGTCGAGTGGCGAACGAAGCTCCCTAGCAAACATGAGGTAAGCTGGAGACGAACCAGTAGTTTGACACACCGACGAGTTCATGGTAAACCTTATTGCGGGGAGGTGCTGTGGCCATGACGAGTGGTTGGTATCAACTAGACGTGACAACTGAAACTTCAAATCCCTATTTTTACGTTCAGCTGGATTGGCTGACGGATGGTATAAAGGTAACAACTCTTGACCTATACCTAAAATAAACATACACTGCTGCATAACAGCTGAAACAAACTGCACGCCATTGTCCGATACAATGCGTCGAGGAAAACCGTAACGCAGAAAATAATCTTCAATTAACGTACGGGCGCATACTTCCGAGGTTGCCTCCTTCAATGCGTACAACTCGGTCCAACGGGTCGCTGTGTCCTCTACCAACAATATCCATTTCTCATTGTTGTCCCCTTTAGGGAGTGGGCCGAACAGATCTATGGCCAGCACTTCTCCCCTTTGGTTCAAAACAGGAGTCTGTAAGAGTCCCGACGGCTTCGTGTTTGAGGACTTATACCGTTGACAGGTGGTGCAGGTCTTGATGTAGTCTGTGATGACCCTACGCATACCTGGGAAATAAAACCCCTGAGCGACCCTACTGTACGTTCTATCGACTCCATGATGACCGCCTATGTCGGAGTCGTGACATTCCTTTAAAATTTCTGAGCGGAGGGAAACCGGAACTACCAGCTGCGGCTCTTCACTATCCACATCAGGATTATACTTGTATAAAACGCCTTGCTGCAAGAAATAGCCTCTTTCTGACCAACGCTTAACTCCTATAGACTCAGCATCAGACGTATCTTCCAGATCACTAATGATTTTCTTTAGTTCCAGGTCATCGAGCTGCGCACGCCGTAGATCAGCTGGACTTCTAGCAGGTAAGTCTACGACGACAGAACAAATTCCACACTGACTTTTATCTTCTTCTTTACAGGGCGGACGGCTGAGTGTATCTGCGATCACATTGGCTTTTCCAGGCGTATACTGAAACTGAATGTTAAAACATTGTAGTTTAAGAGCCCATCGAACAAGCCTACCCGATGGCGACTTCAGAGTAAGGAGCCACTTTAACGGCTGATGGTCGCTACCTATAATGACCTCATGACCTTCGATGTATCCTCTGAAACGTTCGACAGCCCACACAACAGCCAACGCCTCTCGCTCTGTAGTACTGTAATTCCTCTCAGCTGGAATAAGCAGACGGCTAGCATACTCTATTGGGCGTTCGTCTTTACCCTCGCCCTGCAACAACACAGCACCTTTGGCGTAGCTGCTAGCATCCGTTCTTAACACAAATGGTTTACTGTAGTCAGCTTGAACAAGAATCGGTGCCGAAGACAACCGCGTCTTCAACTCTTCAAAGGCACGAACCTGGTCTGATCCCCAAGACCATGGCTGATTCTTCTTCAGTAAGCGTGTCAGCGGCTCAGCGACAGCAGAGAAACTGGGAATAAATTTTCTAAACCACGAGCACGTCTGTAAAAAGGTCCTAAGATGACGCAGCGATGAGGGTGCCTTCATGTCCAGGACTGCACGGACTTTATCTTCGTCAGCTGAAACACCATCCTGTGTTATCACATGACCGAGATATTTTACCTTGTCCCGTGCGAAGACACACTTTTCTCTATTCGCGCGTAACTTGAACAATCGTAACCTCTCGAATACTGCGCGCAGATCTGAGACATGCTTATCGAAGCTACCATCTGAAATCAATAAAAGGTCATCTTGGTACGCTAACAGGGTCACGTCTTTCAGTGAGGCACCTGCACGAAGCCTGTCTATGAGCCGCTGGAACGTTGACGGGGCGTTTTTCAAACCAAACGGCATGCGTTTGAAACGAAATGAACCAAACGGCGTCAGGAAAGCTGTTTTGTCCCTATCCTGTTCACGGACGGAAACTTGGCAAAACCCACTGCGCATATCAAGGGTACTCATGAAACAATGCTTTTTTGTAGACTGAACAAGCTCGTCTATCAATGGCATCGGATAGACGTCGGTTTTCGTAACCGCATTGAGCTTTCTATAATCAACACAAAAACGTACCTTACCACTAGCTTTCGGCACTAGGAGCGCGGGAGATCCCCAAGCGGACTCACACTCCTCGACTATATCGTCAGCCAACATTTTGTCGAGCTCTGCCCGCATAACCTCTTTCTTAGCAGGCGTCAACCTATAAGGCGGGACAGCAATGGGGAGGTTATCACCGGTATCAATAATATGCTCAGCATACGGAGTCGCGTCTCCCCCTGGCTCAAAGATATCCTCATATTCCACGAGGAGGTTGGCAAGAACCTGACGTTGTTCGGAAGTAAGCGAAGTCGCCTCATCGTCCCGGAGCACCTCTAAAGCGGCACACGAAGATACAGGTGACAAAACCTTTTCAAACTGTATTTCGAATTTTTGCTTACTATTTTCCGCAAAGTACCATTTACTTTCACCGAAATTAAACACAAGGTTAAATAAGGTAAGAAAATTTATACCTAACAAGCTTTCATTATTATTAGTTTCAGGAAAAATCAAAAACTTTACGACTCTAGTTTTATGGTGTAGTGTCACCTTTACCTCCGTGGTAAG
The DNA here is from genome assembly GCA_949629135.1 of Eremobia ochroleuca. Lineage (NCBI taxonomy): Eukaryota > Metazoa > Arthropoda > Insecta > Lepidoptera > Noctuidae > Eremobia > Eremobia ochroleuca. The sequence continues at coordinate 12,270,557 of OX451407.1, read as the reverse complement.
TACATTCATCTCCCTACTAACACCATCCGCCAACCTAACATTTTGCGTTGACGGCACTAACGGGTGTCCTAACCTGAGTAGGAGAGCGTAGAGCGTGTGACCGGCAATACAGCTAGTAGCTGCAGAATCCACGAGCGCCGTACCACAATTTCCCAGAATGTTTATAATTAACACGGGGCGACGAAAAGGTAAATTACAACTATAACCATCATCTAAACTAGATACACAAGTATTATTAACACACGAAACACTTTTATCAACATTAAAGTTACATAAATCTCCTACGGCACATGTAGGGTTAACTTGAACGAACAAACTAGTGTTATTAAAATGCGAAACATTTTCATTATCATTATTACAATTAAATAAATCACCCCCGGCACGCGCAGGGTTAACTTTCAACGATACACAAGACTCATCGTAAACATCACAATCATTTACAACATGATCAATACAGTAATTTAAATCACCCACGGCACGCGCAGGGTTAACTTTCAACGATACACAAGACTTATCATAAACATCACAATCATTTACAACATGATCAAAACAGTAACTTAAACCACCCGCGACACGCGCAGGGTTACCTTGTACAAACATTCGCGTTGGCGGGTTAACTCGCTGCGACGCGGGGACGACTGCGGCGGCCGAGCGAGCCGAGGACCTCGTTTGCGCGGCAGCGCGGGCAGCGCTGGGCGAAGCGGCGGCGGCGGCGGGTTCGCGCGTTTTATAACAACCGTTGCTGCGAGCCAGGGCTGCGCTATGCGACGTGCTGCGAGCCAGGGCTCCGCTATGCGACGTGCTGCGAGCCAGGGCTCCGCTGTGTGACGTGTTGTCAACTGAATAAAACGCTTGCTGACCCGAACAGTTTTTACACTTGGATTTAATAACGTTCGCGGCCCCACAGCCGTAACACTTTATTTCACTTTTTGGCTTTAGGTTACTGTCAACACTGTTATCACTGTTATCACTATTACGCTTTAGTTTCTCACACGTATCCTTTACGTGGCCTGAACGTTTGCAGTATGCACAGAACTGCTTCTTGTCCTTGACAACGGCGGCGGTGGCTGTCTCGGCGGACTCAGCGGCGGCAGCAGCGCCGGCGGCCTGTACATTCCGCAGCGACGACGACACCACGCGCGTACTCGTCTGCGTACGTGATCTCACGAGAGACGAGCTACTAGCCTGACCGGGACTAGCCTCCTTCAGGGAATCCTCCACGTTACGGCACTTGTGCAGTAATTCTTCGAAACTGTTGACATTTTCTCTGCATACACGCTTCCTAATGCGTTGGCTGAGTAGCCCATACGCCATATCCAGTTGCACCTTTTCCGATAGGTCGTCCTTTGGGAACTTTGCCAACAGTGCACGTACCTTGGCGATGAACAAGTCGGTATGCTCCTCTCCTTGAGTCAACGAAAACAGTTTAACGTAAAGTCGGTGTGGCGGGTCACGGTCGCCGAAGGCACTCTTTATTCGCTCTAGGGCTTCCAACCACGACTCGGTGGACCGCTTTACACCTTGCCACCATACTGCAGCAGGCCCCTCCAACAACATCGAAAAACCACGTAGTGCGTTTTCGTCAGAAGCGGCGACGCAATCTTTATAGGTAACTACGGCATCTATAAAGTTTTCCAAAGATTCGTCCGCGCGTCCGCCATAACGCGTCGTGCACTTCGCAAAGTTTCCATTCGCGCCAAATGCAAAGCCCGATGCTTGGACCTCAGAAACGTTGCTATGCGGCGTTGACGATCGCACCTCGCGTAATAATTGCTGGCAGAATTCTTGTTGGGTTTGCTGCATGGAATTGAGCAGACTTGCGAGCGTCTCTTGAGACATTGTAACGTTGGTGGCGGCGGCGGCGGGCGAGTAGCCATTGTTCGACTTCGAGCGATCTTCAGACCGTGTTTGCGGCATTTTGATACGATAGGACACACGCTACTCGTATAATACCGAAGAAACACAACACAAGGTTCGATATAAGTCCCAGATAGTCACTTGTAGTGTTCGTTGCAACACACGACAAACTTTTCACTACGAGTTTTATACCTACACACGTTGGGCAGCCACTTATAGCGTTTGGTAGGCTATTGGGGTGGTCTGAAACACTGCATGTCTGGTTCATAAATTGTTTATTACGTAAAATAGTCACTGTACATGAAACCAGGCTAATGCTAGCCGAACAATACCGTCACACACTAAAGCAAACGCTAGCGCGGGGAATAACGTGGCACTGCGCAGCGCGTCTCGTAGAGTACTGCCCTAAAAATGCGCGCGCAACCGCGCGTGAGTATCACTGCCGCGCACTCTATTGGCGGCAGAGAAAACAACTACCAGGGTTGCCAATGGCCTCACGCTATAATCTCGAATTCTTTTAGGCCTCACTCAGGCTCCAAGATACCTACAGGCGTTGCCTAGTTTGGGGACCACTGTTCAAATAACTATGATAAATATTCTAGTTACAATAAGCATCATCTGCCTAGCCTTTTCCTAACTATGTTGGGGTCGGCTTCCAGTCTGACCGGATGGAGCGATTGCCTATCTGAACTCCACAACTCAGTTACTGGGTAATACGATACCCGACCCCGGTTGTCAGACTTTCGGGCTACTGACGACTTGTAACGACCGTCAAAGATCCACGAATGACAGCCGGGACTAACGGCTTAACGTGCTTTCCGAGGCACGGAGGGGTCTTGGTATGTGAAGATGGTCACCCATCCACGGACCAACCGCGGCAAGCGTAGCTTAACCTGATCGATCGACCCGTGCGACTGTTATTACTTAGCCACAAGCCCCTCTCAGCCTCTCTCAAGTTACAATAAGCATACGTTATTATTTATATTTTTAATTTATTTTGCAACCATGGACCAATAAATTATTCTTATTATCTACACTAATATTATAAAGAGGAAAGATTTGATTGTTTGTTCGTATTGAATAGGCTCCGAAACTATTGGACCGATTTGAAAAATTGTTTTACCATTAGAAGCCGACATTATCCCTGATTAACATACGCTACATTTTACCGCGGGAAAATGCTTAATTCCTACGGGAAAACGGGTAAAAGGACAACGGGTAGTGTGAATTATCCCTCCGTACTTATCTTTTTCACATTTACTTCTAAACGGCTGAACCGATTGGGTTGAAATTTTATATAGGTATTTCGATGGTTTCTTGGATTATTTTAAAAATACAATTGGACCCGGTAGGTGGCGCTGCTGTCAGCATGTCAACTACTAAACGGCTTCACCGATTGTGTTGAAATTTTGTATGTGTATTTCCATGGTTTCAAAGACACGAATGTATGAAGCCTACCTAATCTATCTTTCTAAACATATAAATAAACCAATCACATTAACCACATTATTTAAGGAGCATATTTTTAAACGGCGGGAATTCCGAATTCTACGCAAACGAAGTTGCGGGCGGTTGCTAGTGTTACATAAAAGGGGAAGTTGGTAGTATTTACATTTAAGGCAAAAGTTACAGTTCATTAAAGTTAAACTAGACTGGTTGGTCTAGTGGTCGCAAACGCTACTACTGCTGAGTACGAGGTCCTGGGTTCGACTCTCAGGTCGTGCAGAATGTCAGTTCGCCGCCCGGACCAGGCCCAGGTCGACGGCGCGGCGGTCAATACCTAATATTATTGAGAACTGCAGGGTAATAGCGTAACACACTATCAGTAGCAATCGCTTTCATTTTGACAGTTCAACAACATTCATTGCGTTATTTACGTTGCTGAGCAGTCACATTTTTCGAACATATGGAGCAATGGATTAGCAATATGCTTCAAAATGATTCAAATCGACAGTGATAGTGTGTTACGCAATTAGGTTGCAGGCCCGGGTCGACGGCGCGTTGTGTTCCACGCGCGCCTCAAAGAGATGTCAGCGCTAATTGACGGGGTTCGCTTGGGGCGATGCCTGTCAGGGTCGCAGGTTGTTCGAAAGAGTTACCGTTACCCCTTGGCACAGGCAACTGAATGAACTCGGGTGGGTTGTAAAAGTCTGACACGCCATCCCACTCCGCCCAGAGCTGGAGAAGTTATTTGATAATTTCCCAAAAAAGGTCGGGCAAAATGTTACTGGATGTTTCCAAACTGGAATGTGTCATTAGCAGTCCGGAGTTTGGACTTGTGCCCGGTTCAAGGCAATAGGCTCCCCCCTATTACATGGTACCTAAACATAACAGGTGAAATGGGGGTCTACCTACTATAGATACAGACGCCAGCACATCAAGTTACTACAATCTGTCAAATTTTCCCAATTAACTTTGAATCTAATGCTTCAATGATAAAGTTGAAAATCTATTAAAGAAATTTGACAGATTGTAGTAGCTTGATGTGCTGGCGTCTGTACACTTCGGCCTTACTCTTCGAGGATTACAGGCGTGATCTTATGTTTGTCTGAAAATGGAATAACAGAATCTAAAAAAGCATCTCCTAAAGTCTATTCTTAAAACATCAGTAAATCGGGGATTCGCGAAAGCTTATTCAAATTTCTTATGAATAAAACAATTTTAACTTTAATTTTATCATTAAAAACAAAATGACAGCAAAGTATTGAATAACAAAAAACTTTTCCCATCACTTTATCATTGTTAATTCGTCTAAAATCGTATAATTCCTTTCTGATGTTCGCCCATTCTTTGGAAGTCCATTAAAAATTATAATAATCTCGTTTTCATGAAAATTTTGATAGGCGCTCCATTTTATTCGTAAAACGTTGTTTATCTGATGTAGCCAAGTATCCATGCACACAGTTCGTTCCTTTTATAATGGGTTAGCAACTTTTTTGCCACGGCCTTAAAACCCCCTTCAATCCCTTGTCAACGCTTCACCCCCATCAAAAAACCACATTTCAAGTCGTCACAAATGCCATTTTGTCAATGTCGGTTACCACGAAAATCGAAAATCAAAATCAATACGACACGAGTACATAGAAAATGAAATTCTCAAATCGGTGAAGGAAAACGTCGTGAGGAAACTGGCATGTTCTAGAACCAATAGATTTGAAGATATGTGACATCCACGAACCCGCACTGGGCCCACTTGGTGGATTACTCCCTACTTCTTCTCATAGAGAGGAAGCCTGTGTCCCAGCAGTGGGACACAGGCACACACAGTGGGTCACATTATAGACTGATTATGTCATGTAATGCTATAAAAAGAAATTAGCCTGACTGCCTCTTGAGCGCCCACTCCTACTTGGGGTAGAAACATTTCTTCTCAACAAGTGTCAAATAGTCTTCATCACATTGAACTTAAGACAAGAATCTATATTGATTTTAGCTCCCGTTGCTATTGAAAGAATTTAGTGTATTTATCATCTTAAAAACGTAAGTCTAGGGGCCGCCCAGTACTCGGGCAGAAGAGATATCGAGTTAGGTAGTAAGAAATTGTTCTATTCTTGGTAGAACAGAGATATAATTGGTGATGCTACGCGAGCGGGCGTAGGAATAGGGTGGTCGAAGTTGCTGGCAAAGTACTTGTCGATAATAAAGCTTGAAATCGCTTTTATTAGACGGTCGTTTAAGGAAACAGTTATTAATTTATAGCAGGTGATAACTGGGAAGCTGCTTGTGGAATATCACTACATAGTATAAAACAAAGTCGCTTCCCTGTCTGTCTGTTCCTATATATGCTTAGATCTTTTAAACTCCGCAACGGATTTTGGTGCGTTGTTTTTTAATAGATAGAGTGATTCAAGAGGAAGGTTTATATGTATAATACATGCATAATATAGTAGAGAAACACTGATAATTTTAGAGGTTTCTAATGTGATGTCGTAAATAAACACATTTTTTGCGTTTACATTGCAAACGCTGGCTGAATCCTACGAGATAGATCAAAATAATGTACTACAGTATTGTACACCTTAAAAAGGTCTACAAAAAAATCCGCAATGGTATATGTCTATCCCTTAGGGATAACCCACAATAACGATTTTTTATGCTATACTTTTTACGAGAAATAATGGCTCTATAATTATCAGTGTTTCTCTACTATAGTATGCATGTATTATACATATAAACTTTCCTCTTGAATCATTCTTATCTATAAAAAAAACCGCATTAAAATCCGTAGCGTAGTTTTCAAGATCTAAGCATACATAGCGACAGACAGACAGCGGGAAGCGATTTTGTTTAATACTATGTAGTGATCAGCATTGCACCCGTGCGAAGCCGGGGCGGGTCGCTAGATATTTTATATTATATTATAATTATTTACTTCTAGCAGCGCCACGCGGTTTCAACCGCATACGTTTCGATCCCGTGGGAGTATCGGGATAGAAATGATCCTCTATGTTATTCTAACGCATAAGCTGTCAAGTTTCATCAAAACCCGTTTAGTAGTTTTTGCGTGAAAGAGTAACAAACACCCATCCATCCATCCATCCTTCCATCAATCCATCCTGATAAACTTTCTCATTTATAATATTAGTAGGAATTAGGACAGTAGAACTAGCAGCGCCACGTGGTTTCAACCGCATACGTTTCGATCTCATGGGAATATCGGAATCAGAAGTATTTTAATTGTTAATCCAGGTTATAAACGATAATGTGTCAAATTCCATGCAAATCTGTTCAGCTGTTTTGCGTGATTGAGTAACAAACATCCAAACATACAAACTTTTACATTTATATTTTTAGGATAGGAAGAAGAAGAAAGATAATACGTTTATTTGTCGCAAACATGACGCAGAGAAAGAACACAAATCAGAAAAAAAAAACAAGTTGGGGGAAAATGTGCGTCTCATCCACGCAAAACAGCCATCGCTCAGAATAATACTATGCGAGACAGAGTACCAGCGCTGGTGTTCCGCGGCAGCCGGCGTTGACGTGATGACGTCATTCGGTGCCGTAGGATTCCAAATAACAACAGATACATAGCTTGTCACATATCCAGAAAAATTATAATCCACCATCTCTGCTTACCTCATGAAGCCACTCCAACTTAACGTTTTCACATTAAAAGTTATCTTGTTTGTTCCTAATTGAATATTTTCTGTTTGCTTAGGCCTCAAGCCAAGGACGGACTTTGTTAACATTTTTAATTTCGTTCCCTTCCTCGGGTTGTAAGGGAATAGTTGAGAGAGAATGGTAATTAGATGCTAAATTACTTTTACTTAGGTACGAGTACTTCTTGTCGCCGGAATATATTCCATACTTTTAAATTTGAGACAGTGCGGTAAGGTGGTATGATGCATCTTGTGTGACGTCTTTTGTTTTGATCTTCGGCCCGTCCCTTGATACTAATGAGGGATTTACCTACACCAGGTCGATTTACCTTCACTAGCACGCTTAGCATGACGTGTCTTTGTCGACCTTCATGCGGGGGGCGATCGCCTGCAACTGAGCATTTTCACGGTCGATTTTAATCTTCCGCCGCATGTAACCTGTCGCCGCACGAAAAATGTCGAAACCTACTCTACTTTGGAGTTTGCCATTTTAGTCACCTGTGGCCTACCCGAATTGCCATTTAGACAGGACAGTCGACAGACGTGCGTAATAAAAAAGAAAAAGTCCTATTACGCTACAGTCACCTGTGTAAAGCCCGCATAATCTAGTAGTGCCTAGTATTAGTGCAAACAGACCTAAGACACTTTAAGAGAGTTTCTTATGCTGAAATGTCTTATAGGCTTACAATTATACAACGTGTAACGTTAAATGCGCAAAACCTCAGACACCTCAACTGATTTTTAATTCAATTGGCCTATTTCAGAGAGAAAATAAGTCATTAAAAAAATTGTAAAGGTTTTATGTGCTGTTTTAGTTTTACTGGCCATTCTGATCGTTTCTTGCGTCTGCGATGACGCTTTATCGAGGGAGGAGTCGTCACCGGGCCGCTGCGCCGCGCTGACATTGGCTTGCTTGACCTATTAATAAACAGACATGGCAACGTTTTTAATGAAGATTTTTTGAAAAACGTGACCTATATTAAAAAGTGGTTCAATTAATTCTGCTTGTTATTCTGATCAAACTATTTTCAGGTTTTGCGCATTTAACGTTACACATTGTATATAACTGATACCTTTCAAATGGAAATACAATAAAGCCAAGCATCAATCATGATGGCACTTTCATAGACGAGCTCCTTCAGGAAGAGCTCCTACAGCTATCTACCGTATATTTCTTATTATTAATTACCTGAAACATCTTACCACAGATATCTACCGCGATCTATTGCCAAAGCTGTGCCGAAACACTTCCTAAAATCTTCAGCAATAAAAATGTGCTTATCTCCTACAATATTAGTTTCTCCATATTCCCTAGCTACCATTATGTAACTCTCAGAAAGTCCTGACTTTACTACACTTAATATTCTTTTTAAAATGCGACACAATTATATCAAATGATAACGTTAACCCACAAGATTTTCTCGTGTGTCTCATGTATAACGTCTTTGGTCCCTGGTCCTGACATCAAGCAATAATAATAATAATATATAATAATAAATTCTTTATTTTCTCCTCACAATAACCACTTATTCTAGGTTTCACAAGGTATTTGTTTTTTAGCAATGTGAGGAGCTGGTGTCTGAGTTAGGCATAAGATGCCTGTATTACAAATCACCAGGTCCCCACCCCACGGAAGGAAAGAACGATTTACTTAAAAAAACATGATATTACAATGTAACGTTATAGGTAAGGAGATTTAAGACTAAAACATGCAAACAACTAAAATTATTATAATTTTGGGGGTAGAAGTTAAAAAGAAGCCATAAACAAAAAGTTAATCAGGGCGCCTGTATCTGTGTGTATGTGTGTGCGTCGGTGTGTGTCTATGAGAGTGTAAAAAATAGCAATTAGCAATGGACAAAATAGATACTTTTTATATGCTTGAATTCGAGGATTTGGCTACTTTTTGTTGTAATGTGCGTTTTGTTAGTGCTGAATAAACATTTTTTCTTTCTTTTTTCTTTTTCTCGAACCAATAAAAAAATCCAATAGAAATACAGTTCCAAAATCTAAAAGAAATAGACTATCCAATTGAGTCCTCGTAAAAATACTAAAACCAATCTATTCTCTTTCAGTCGTAGTAAATTTGTGTTAGCTAAATTCCTCCAGATGGTTGCTAATGAAGATTTCTGCTTCAATTCTGTCTCTACCATTGACAATAACAAATCGCACCTGGCTTATTAGGTGGGACTGTGACGTAATAGGACTTTTTTCTTTTTTATTACTTTTCATCTTATTTAGGTTTATAGCCAGTTACTGTTCTGAAGGTCTACTCTTTAATGATCGGTTCCCATAAACAAAACGAATCGTTTTTTCTTACCAATGGCAGCATTTTTTATTGCCAAACTGGGCATATAAATAAATTCGTAAACTAATTTTACCTGCGATAGCTACTTCCATGTGAGAGGGTCGAGTATGCAAAGGTCTTTGCTTCATTATTGGTAAAAATACAAAGTCTTAATTTTTACCAATAACGGTCCGTTAATTATAGGAATCAGTCATAAGTCCGTCAACGAAGATAGGTGGCCGTCTGAAAGGAATTGATCTGTCAAAACAAGTGTTTAATGATTTTTTTCGGAGAAAGCAAAAACACGTCGGGAGTAGTGACAGCTGTCAAAACGTTTTGTCATTAATTCTTAGGTAAAGCCCCGAACTAATCTTATGTTCGTAAGTGATATGGAGTAGGGAAAGCCCGTAATTTCAGCCGAAGCTACGGAGCGGGAGTAGTCGACCCCCTGATAGGACGAGAGTAGCCGAGAATCGATTTCAATGGATAAAAAGTGTGCGATTGGGGAAGCCTATTTCCGGTAATAGACTGCTGGCTAACGATTTTAATGATAGCCTGTTTCACCACCTCCTGATTCGGTTATCTTGTCTGGCATATATTTTCGTACAAATTTGGTTTCATTGTGAGTTTATTTGGTAGAAATAGGACCTGAGTGGAACTCTTATAATAAACTAACGACCCTCCCCCTTTTTTTTGTTTTCGGGGGAAACCTTCAAAAGGCACCCGACCTCTGGAGAGGGGGAGTATGGGATTTTTACCTCAATAAAACCACCCAGGTGATCACCATCAGCACATTGGGGTGGTCCCGGTTCCTCTTAAAAGACCAATTCCGGAACCCCCACTGTGCAATGCCTGTAAGACACATCCCTGGGGAACGATCCGCCTTTGCTTGCACGAAGCGCCACTTGTTGGGTCCAAAACTATCCTATCTTCTTTTTATATACTAAAGACTAGGTTCTGCCTGCGATTTCGTTCGCGTGAAATATCGACTTGTTCCCGCGACCCACTCCGCTGCATCGCATCACCTGCCCGCGCTATTACTTCGTGTTCGCTTGGCGTTCTTTCTGACTTTTTTCCTTTTTGCCTAACTCCTAAAGGTCATAGCGTGATGTTACATAGTTTATAGCCTTCCTCATGAATTGGGCTCTCAAAAACATGAAGACTTTTTCAAATCTGACTCGTAGTTTCAGAGATTAACGCGTTCAAACAAACAAACAAATAAACTGTTCAGCTTTATTATTTAAGTACATATACTTTATTGTACAGAGGGGCCCTTGGCTAAATAATAATAGTCACACAGATCGATCGATCAGGTTAGACTACGCTTGCCGCGGTTGGTACGTGGATGGGTGACCATACCAAGACCTCTCCGTGCCTCGGAAAGCACGCAAAGCCGTTGGTCCCGGCTGTCATTCGTGGATCTTTGACAGCCGTTACGGGTAGTCAGAAGCCCGAAAGTCTGACAACCAGTCTTACTAAGGGGTATCGTATACCCAGTAACTGGTAACTGGGAAGACGACCCCAATATAGTTGGGAAAAGGCTAGGCATGATGATGACTTTATTGTACACCTCAAAAATACACAACATAAGTATGTATAGATACAACGAAAGCACTAGGAAGTGGTGAAGGGCGGGCGTTTTGGGGGACTGTCTTTTGTAATTTTGACGTTGGAAAAGTGCTGATTCTCAGCCTAGTTTGAATAAATGACTTTTGATTTTGATTTTGAGATATATTACTTAGTATAAGGAGTCTATAAAAATTCTAAGCATGGGTGAGTGACTTATGATGGAGGAACATCCACCCTCAAGGTTGTCGAAGAGCCATAGCAAGAAGCTGCATTACTGCCTTCTGATATAGATGACTAACGACGACTGCCTTCTGATAATAATCGGTCCTTTCTCTCTTGAACCATAATGAACCACAACAAATCTACCAGGACGACATAACCATAAAGGAGTCTACACAAAACCGTCATAAAACAAAACAACCTTGAAGACAAATAAATACCATAACAATATCACCGCACACGACCACGAGAATCGATTCAATCCAATTTGATAACATCGATACCTGTTTTACGATGCTCTTTATAGGCGTAGGCATCGGTTCTCGTTTCCTGGTATCGAATATGGCGTATAATTCGATACTAGTCTCTAATATGGGGATCGCGTGTCGAATGGCATGCGAATTACGGGTGAATGTTGACACAGTGTAAGGAATTCAGTAGGGTAATGCTTTGTTGTCAAGCTGCGAATTTAAATTGTGAACGAACGTAATGATGAATGTAAATCCGAATAATAATTAAATATAATTCCGAACGTCAATTTATAAGATTTTCTTCAATGGTAAAGAAATACTTTTCTATTTGTAGGTTCAACGTTTTTAACCGACTTTGAAAATGTGTAGCGTTTCAACTCGCAAGTCGTGTTGTAAGTCGCAAGTCAGATTGCAACTTGCTAGTCGCGTTGCAAGCCACAAGTCACGTTGCAACTTGCTCGTCGCGTTGCAAGGCGCAAGTCACGTTTGCAACTCGCTAGTCGCGTTGCAAGTTGCAAGTCACGTTGCAACTCGCTAGTCGCGTTGCAAGGCGCAAGTCACGTTGCAACTCGCTAGTCGCGTTGCAAGGCGCAAATCACGTTGCAACTCGCAAGTCGCATTGCAACTCGCTAGTTGCGTTGCAACTCGCTAGTCGCGTTGCAACTTGCTAGTGACGTTGCAACTCGCCAGCCGCTTTGCAAGTCGCAACTTGCTAGTCGCTTAGCAACTCGTAAGCCACGTTGCAACTCGCCAGTGGGTTTGCAACTAGCAAGTCCGGTCTCGTTATAACTCATATTTATATCCTATCATTTGTTTCAGAGGGTGCTAGAGCCAGCCTCGTTCTCCGTGTCCGCCGACCGTCGGTTCCTTCTACTCGCTCAAAATGTGCGCAAGATTCACACGCACTCCTACCTCGCACGGTACACCGTTTACGATATACTGACCACGTGAGTATTAAATTTTTAATTACTTATTTATTATTAAGTCCTATGCTGTTCTTCTTTCAGATTCGTTGAAAAATACTCACCTCTCGCTTACACCCATAAAGAAGTTGTGATACGTTTACGTATTACGTAAAACATGTGTCATACATGTATTGACGTTGTATCAGACACGTATTTTTAACTATTTTGTTCACCATTTTGACATTTTTGAACTATTCCGTACAACTAATTTAGTTGTAAACGATTAAGAAACAGTAGAGTAGATCTATGCGACATGTTTTATACTTTGGTGTACACGCGGGTTTGGGTACATAGATTATTTGGCTCAGTAGTTGGCCATGTTAATCGCGGCTTCAGTGGTATTTTTTGAAATCGTCAAGTTTATAGGAGTAGGGGATACTTTGAATACTCCAACAAGTGGGATAAAGTCTGCTCATTGGCATCGATTCACACTGGGTGCGGGAAGAATCTTGTAATTAGCAATTTTTAACAATAATTTAATTTAATAAAATAATTTAATTTTTAGCAATAGCAATTAATCTACCGACGTAGATTCTGAGGGAGGGATACGAATTCAAATAGCGTTAGTCTAGTAATAATCTGAAACCGAAAATACTACTCATATCTCATATTCTGGCCGAATCAAGCTAATAAGAGCATGCTACCTACTGCAAAATATTTGCTCAAGTTGACAAATTAGATGAAACCATATACTTGGAATCGTTTTTAGAGGAAATTGGGTTTTTTTCCTGAGGGATATGCCGCCTCAAACACGTGTTTGGTCAAGATAAATAACTTTGTGATCGATGGCAGGACTGTTGGTCTAGTGGTCAGTGGCCCTGACTAATATACGCATGGTCGTGGGTTCGATTCCCACCCAGGACAAATGCTTGTGTGATGAGCACGATCATTAGTTCTTTGTCTGGGTGTAATTTATCTATAATATGTATGCATTTAGAAATATATATGTATGTTTATCAGTTGTCTAGTACTCATAACACAAGCTCTGCTTAGTTTGGGACTAGATAGCGTTGTGTGAAAGTTGTGGAATATCATTATTATTATGCAAATAATTTTTGTCTTTATTATATTATGCTAATCATATTATAATTAATGCCTACTCATATATTCCAATACACTCATAGCAACTAAATGATACATATTAACTATTAAAATAACAAAATATAACATAATGTACCCACAGCTGCGGTAGTAAAGTTATTTCTCTAGCCAAGTTATTACTTATGCATGACTGGTCCTCGTTAAATCGTATAAAGTTATATTATTTTAGGTACCGCAAGTAAAGACTTGGACACACTAGGTGAGAACAATACGTCTCTGTACCGTTGACCGTTAAGTTTTTCTTCCTTTGGAGCCAATCCTTGGCATAGAATCAGGTCACGCATCATAAAAATGCATTGTCTTCCAAACAGATTCAACCAGTAAAATTTTAACTACTTAGAATAAGAGGAAGTGGTTTTAATTCAGCTTGCAAGATTTGACCCGTACATAGTAACTTATTAACAAGACAAGTTAAATAAAAGCTTGTAATAAAAATATCAATTCTGTACCGAAATATTTAGTTCAATGATAAATTCTCTAGCTAATATGGATTCCATTTTTACAAAAAAGATCTGGTAACCTATCCAGCGTAGACTTACGACTCGCAATTAATGATCTATTCATTTGTAACGAAACCCCTGAAGGGTCAACGTATCAATAAAATAAATGAATTGACGAGGCGTTTAGAAAAAAATGCTGTAATCAACCAGAAAGAGATTTAACTTAATGATACATTTACTTGGAGGACATCGTCGTCGAGGTAGACCGCGACGAAGGTGGTGTGACAATCTAATCAGGTTTGCGGGGCCAACATAGCCAGAGATCGTATAAAAAAGACAGGTTTGGAAGGAAAACGATGAAGCCATAGCTGACAAAAAAAAAAGTCTGTGACAAACAGAAAAAAAGTCTATATTACATTTAGTAAGACGGACTTCTTGCACGAGAGAAAAAGAGAACAAAGGTAGACAAAACGCGGGATAGCAAATTACAAACAAAGAAGGACTTCTTGTTACTGTTGTAGGATCTACAAAATTATTTACCATCGGTATTGTTTATGTATAAGGTCTGCCAATCCCAAGCCTTATTGTTATATAAAAAAAAAAAAATTAAAAAAAAACTTGTTATCCTGACAAATCATCGTACTAGCCTATAAAGGTTCAGTAAACGTTTGGGCCTCTAGCGTCAAAAGTTAACCAAGTCCATTTAATCGACGCAGTCCAAAACTCCTCCAACCGATTCATGGTTCTTTTCAGTGACATTCAACATCGCTCACCAAACAATGTGCCCTATCCTTTACCCAAACATTATTACAGTATACACCACGTCTCAGTACTGTGGCATAATTAATTATTAAACAAAATTAACAAAGAGCTAACGAGCTCGCAAAGTTGAAGGGAGCGCAAAACTCTCGTTAATTTGTTGTGCTATTTATTACTCTTTTTGGGCGACTCACTTTTTGTTCTGTGGGCAGTTATTAACGCTTTATCGAAGTTGTTAATTATAGTTTGCTTGGCTGTGGAATTACTATATGGTAATTTTGACGTAATCACCTCACTTGTTAACTATAAAATCTACCCTCAACTGATGAACCTTCGATGTATCTACTGGATATGAGGTTCTTAAAATAATTGAAACATTGATCGGTGCTACGATAAACCTTATATACTAAGGGCTATTTGTGTACATAATGATATTGTAGCGACATCTACATCTGCATGCGAACTACGCATCATACTGATGTAACGCTCGCAAAATCCTGCATCGCGCAAGCAGTGTTTACCGCACATCTATCAGTGATAGATGTGCGGTAAACACTGCTTGCGCGATTAGGGAATGCAATCTCGTTATCGCGAGATCTCGGCTTAGCGAGATTGATCTCGGACGAAAAAAGAGCAAGATCTCGCGTCATCACCGTGCATTTGTTTTGTTTACTAATAGTTGTTGCTAGCTAACTAATTTTTTTCCTAATTTATTCAAATATTGTGATTATTTGCAAAAAAAACACACAAAACTGCCAATTACGCAAGATCTCGAAATTGGCGTGATCTCGCAGTATTATTATTCATAAACTCGCGGGATCTCGCTTGAGCCCCAATCTCGTGAGATTGGCATTCATTGAATTAAACTCCCAAGATTTCGTCCGAGATCAATCTCGCTAAAAAAGGCCGAGATCTCGCGAGAACGAGATTGCATTGCCTATATATCAGGAAACCAGCATGTCCTAGAACGAAAATTCGAAGACATGTGACATCTATCAGCCCACACTGGGCCCGCGTGGTAGATTGTACCCTCCCACCGAGAGGAGCCCTGTGTCAAAAATTATAGGCTTATTATGCTATACAGAACAAAACCCCAATGAAAGGCATCTCAGATTATTAGATATGTAATACGTTACAACACAAGTTTTCAAAGTTCTGAACCATACGGTATTTACGTTGCTCGTATTCGAAGTAGGATAAACTTTGTTCTAATTTTAAATTATGATTAGGACTTTAGGTAACTAAGTAGGTCAAGCAAAGATAGTTTTGTAATATAATTTTGCATAAGGTATTACAACAACTTTCAGAATATTTATTTCGCTTATGACATATTTCAGACAGATTCTTTTTACAGCATTTTTATAGACTTTTCATTTTGGTGGTAAAAGGAAATCAAAGTATTTCCGCACTTAGCGTAAACGCCTTTTCGCAACTGAAATCCAAATGTTTCTATAAAAGGTTTTGTGTCGAGGAAAAAAATCTCATTTTAAATATTAGAACACCCGCTTGATTCTTTTGAAAACCATTTTGGATCTTATAATACATATCAAGACCCGTCCGTGCCTCGGAGAGCACGTTAAGCCGTTGGTTCCTGCTTTAATTCGTGGATCTTTGCAAGTCGTTACGGGTCATCAGAAGCACAAAGGTCTAACAACCAGTCTTACCAAGGGGTATCGTACCTAGTAACTGGGTTGTGGAGGTCAGATAGGCAGTCGCTTCATGTAAAATACTGGTATTCAACTACATCTAGTTAGACTGGAAGTCGACCCCAACATGGTTGAAAAGGCTAGGCAGGTAATGATGTTTGGAGCTTACTTTGGTAATCATTTTTAACCGACTTCTCTTCGGAGGTTATCAATTCGGATGTTTCTATTTTTTTTTTTATGTATGTTCCGTCTCTGTTAACTCCGTCATATATGGACGGATTTGCAAAATTCTTTTTTTGTTCGATAGAGGTATATCCCGAAATGGTCTCATTTAAATTTCGTAAAGATCTGGTGATGAGTTTCGGAGACAGACAACGGAACTCTTCAATAAATACCAGTAAAACAACCGCGATTGCTGCTATCGCATATGTATGCATTGTTTACGCAATCGCACAACATAACATCACGTCTGTACCCTATACACGCAGATGCAGTACGCAGATGTGTTCAGTTTACCACCGTACACCCTCATTTCTGTCAAAGTTCTTATTGGGGTACCTCTAATTTTGCAAGTAAATTCTGGCATAACTTAGGTATACTTACTTAACTAAAAAATGAAAAACAAAAAATTAATTTATAAAAAAAAACAACCGACTTCCAAAAAACAGTACAAAGTGAAAAATAACTTTAATTTCAGAAGTCGGTGTCAAAAAACGAAAATGCAGGACCAACGACACCGACTTCCAAAATTAACGTTATTTTTCACTTTGTAGTGTTTTTTTGGAAGTCGGTTGTTTTTTTTTTATAAAAAAAGTTTTTATATTATTGAAAATCCATAAATTGTAAGTTTACATAAAACTTGATAGCTATGTTAGTAAATATGCAAGTTAGACAAATAATTGAACCGAATGAAGCTACTGATATTCTTATAAATACACTTACCACAATTGTACAAAAAAACACTAAAATCAGTATTGTGCCCTCTAGGATACAAATAATTAAGCCCTGGATCACACAGGGGCTACTAAGATGTATTCGAAACAGGGATAGGATGCATAGGAAACATAAAAAATCACCAGAAAATTACATTTTGAAAATCACATACCTCCGTTATCGTAACTTCTGTAACAAATTATTAAAACGACTTAAAACTAATTATGAGAAAAATGAATTTATTAATGCAAAAAATAATACTAAAGCGACCTGGAAAGTAATAAATTGCATTCTAGGTAAACAAGTTTCTAAATCTCCCCCTGTAGATCTCTTGACCATGCCTGGTCATGATGAGAAATCCTCAATAAATGAGGTCAATAAATTTTTCGCAAGTATTGGAAAAAATCTTGCGGACAGACACATAAATACGTACTCTAAGCATGTTCCATTTCTCCGGGATGATGTACAGCCGAACTCTCTCGCGCTTCTTGCCACGGATTTTGATGAAGTTGAGAGAATCATAATGAGTCTTCGTACTGATTCTGCTACAGGATGGGATGGAATTTCAGCTAAATTGATAAGGGTGAGCCGCCAGTTCCTCATACCCCCTATAACACACATATGTGAGCTGTGTATCTCCAAGGGAGTATTTCCGAGGTCCTTGAAGAAAGCGATTGTGCATCCCATTCACAAGGGTGGGGACAGGGGCAGTGTCAATAACTACAGACCCATATCTGTCCTTCCAGCGCTGTCAAAGATTTTAGAAAAGGTTCTAAACAGTCGCCTCATCAACTTTATGGAAGCACATGGCATTTTATCGGCTAATCAGTATGGTTTTCGTAGGAACAAATCTTGCGAGGACGCTGTTGCTGCCTTTGTTGATAGTGCTGTAAGGGTACTTGATAAAAAGTCTAAATGTTTGGGTGTTTTCATAGACTTATCTAAGGCATTTGACACTGTCTCTGTCCCTATCCTGTTGTCAAAATTAGAGAGAATGGGAGTGAGGGGTCCAGCGCTGGCGATCTTTAAGAGCTACCTCTCTGAACGGACACAATGTGTCAAAATTGGCTCATACGTCAGTGACGATCACTTGTTGTCATTTGGAGTTCCCCAAGGCTCAATTTTGGGACGTACCCTCTTCTTGATATATGTAAATAGCCTCTGTAACTTATCCATCCCATACTGTAGCATATATACTTACGCGGACGATACGGCTTTGCTCGTGCAGGGTCTGGACTGGAGAGAAGTTCGGAAGCGAGCGGAGTTTGCGCTGGGCATCGTGATGTCGTGGTTGGGAGCTAATAGTCTTACATTAAACATCGATAAAACTAAATATATCCCGTTTTCAATTACATCTTGTACGCAGCCGGAAGACTCGTTTGTTGTCAGAGCCCACACCTGTAATGAACAGTTAAACCAATGCCTCTGTCCTCCCCTAGTCAGAACAACACAAGTCAGGTACCTCGGTATCATGATAGACAACCTGATGTCCTGGAAAGTGCAAATTGATGGAGCGTCCGGCAGAGTGAGGAAACTCATAGCGATTTTCAAGAGTCTGCGCCATAGTGCAGACTTAAGTATACTTCGGATGGTCTACTTCTCTCTCTGTCAGTCAGTACTCGCATTTGGGATAACGACTTGGGGAGGTGCTCCAAAAACATGTTTCCTTAAACTGGAAAGAGCGCAGCGAGCTGTACTCAAGGTCATGACTTTTAAACATTTCCGGCATAGTACCATACAAGTGTATAAAGAGTGTAAAGTTATGACTGTTAGACAGCTCTTTGTGCTCAATACCATCTTGCGCAGGCATGGTTCTCTGAAGGGCAGTACTGGTCGTCTGGCAAATTTGAGATCAAAATATGTCTGTCCTATAGAACGTTACAAAACTAAATTGGCCGAAAGACACTTTCGAGTATTAGGTAGTCGAATTTATAATAAAGTTAACAAACAATGCAATATTTATGGCTTAAATAAATTCGAATGTAAAAAGAAAGTGAGTCAATGGCTCACCACCCTTACCTACGAGGAGACTGAAAAGTTACTTGGAAAGCTTTTCTAAAAATTTCTGCTTTTTCAAATCAAATTTTAAACAACATCCTACAAGCGCATACATCACACACGACACACACGACACATATACATAAAACATACACACGACACATACACAGGACATATACAGTCATACACTTACACTTTACACCACAAACCTCACCTAATTCACACTATAGAGAGAGGCTATACATTTTTATTTATCTTTTATCCTTTCTATCGTTTCCTTGTTCCTTGTTTTTATAACTTTGTTTTCTTTTTGTACTCAACTAATAGCTACTTACCTAATGTAACTCCGTACTAGTTTTTGTATAAATTGAGAAATGTATGAACAGCGAGAGTCCTGGCACCCATAACACAAGTTTAATCTTAGCTTGGGTGCCAGTGGAGTAATCAGTGATTTATGCAAGCATGTTGTCATAGAATTAACATATTGCTATTGGCAAATTGTAAAATTGGAAATAAAGTTATTATTATTATTAAAAAAAAAAAAAAAAAAATTGACGATCGGACAATCCTAACCCCCTTACTAATAAACGTTGTATAGCGTTTGTATAGTTACACAGCGCTTTGTATTCTTCTTTCGAAAGTCAAATTACTGACGATTGAAAGAGAGAAATAGGTGTGTACTATTCATCTGATATAATACGTTTTGTTAGTAAGGGTGAAAGTATGAATTATGGTCTACAGTTTTGTTTGAAAACAATTTGCTAGTGTTACATCTTTTAACTTTGCTCTAGTTCTCAAAAAACTATCTTCACTTGCCTACTGCACCATTATTGAACAGCACGAGGGGCTTGTGGCTAAATAATAACAGCCGCACAGGTCGATCGATCAGGTTAAGCTACGCTTGCTGCGGTTGGTCCGTGGATGGGTGACCATCTTTACATACCGAGACCCCTCCGTGCCTGGGAAAGCACGTTAAGCCGTTGGTCCCGGCTCTCATTCGTAGATCTTTGACAGTCGTTACGGGTCGTCAGAAGCCCGAAAGTCTGACAACCAGTCTTATCTAGGGGTATCGTATCTGTAACTCGTCACCTAGTAACTGAGTTATGGAGGTCAGATAGGCAGTCGCTCCATGTAAAATACTGGTATTCAGCTGCATCCAGTTAGACTGGAAGCCGACCCCAACATAGTTGGGAAAAAAATAAGATCATTTTTTTCCTCACTTTCTCCTTTCCAGTCCTCTTTGTCTTCAGCTAGTGTGAACCAATCCTGTCTGTAGGCGTCAAGCTTGTTTCGCCATCTTCTCCTAGGCTAACAGCCGCACAGGTCGATCGATCAGGTTAAGCTACGCTTGCTGCGGTTGGTCCGTGGATGGGTGACCATCTTTACATACCGAGACCCCTCCGTGCCTCGGAAAGCACGTTAAGCCGTTGGTCCCGGCTCTCATTCGTAGATCTTTGACAGTCGTTACGGGTCGTCAGAAGCCCGAAAGTCTGACAACCAGTCTTATCTAGGGGTATCGTATCTGTAACTCGTCACCTAGTAACTGAGTTATGGAGGTCAGATAGGCAGTCGCTCCATGTAAAATACTGGTATTCAGCTGCATCCAGTTAGACTGGAAGCCGACCCCAACATAGTTGGGAAAAAAATAAGATCATTTTTTTCCTCACTTTCTCCTTTCCAGTCCTCTTTGTCTTCAGCTAGTGTGAACCAATCCTGTCTGTAGGCGTCAAGCTTGTTTCGCCATCTTCTCCTAGGTCTGCTTCGATGTCGCCGGACGTTTTACAGAACCACAAGGTGGTAGATTTGGCCCATGACTCGTTCGACATGTGAGAAACGTGTCCAGCCCAATCCCACTTAAGCTTGGCTGCTTTTTGCGCGATGTCGACGATTTTTGTTTTGGAGCGCAGCACTTTGTTCCTAACACGGTCCGTTAATCTGACTACAAGAATGCTGCACTCCATTGCTCGCTGGCAAACCTCAAGCTTGAAGTATAAGTGAATAAGAACAAGGCATACACAATATGTACCTACACATTACACTGTACCAAAAAGCGTTAAAACTTTTCTCACATGCCTTTAATTTTAACGTACTTTCCTACTGGTAACTCACTTCGCTCCCTCAGTATATCTAAGCTTCTTGAATAAGATTTTGCTCTCCGCGCCTACTTCTATAAAAACTCTAATATTTCAAAATTCATTATCAATTCAAGTGTTCGCGAGCTCTCCCTTGAATTTTGTTTCGTACAAGTCTGTAAATTATGTAATGAAACATCTGTTCTTGAGTTCTGAAGAAAAGGGATGGGTAATGAGAATGTAGTGTTTGAATTTTCTGTTGGAGGAGAAGCTGTAAGTTAAAAGTATTGAAGGAAAAAGCTCTTAGATTATGATGTGGCCCTGGTGTTGATGTGGCCCTGACAGACTTATGAGTCGGCAGTCGTAGAGGTTATCTGAGCATTAGCTTCGTTGAGCTCCCTATGTTCTGAGTTGAGCTGCATGATTACTGACAAATATGTACTCCGACTGGACAGGTCCACTCAATCTGTGTGGTTCTTTCCTCAAAAGACCATTTTAGACACGGATCTACATGATATTCACTTGGTCACATGACCAAGATTATGTCTAGACTGTGTGACTTCTGAGTTTGTTTCGGCCTTTCTTCTCAGAGTAGTCAGATAGGAAACGCCGATACCATCTAGTTTTTAACCGACTTCAAAAAAAGGAGGAGGTTATCAATTCGACTGTATTTTTTTTTTTTTTTTTTTATGTTTGTTACCTCATAATAACCGACTGGGTGAACCGATTTTCATGATTCTTTTTTTATTTGAAAGCTGGTACTTCCCGTGTGGTCCCATTGTCACCATTTCAATATCCGATGATGGGATCTTGTAGAAATCGGGGGAACTCTTCAATAAATAACAGCAGATTAACCGCGATTGTTGCTATAGCATATCTAAGCATTGTTTACACCATCACACAACATAATATCACGCCTGTACTCACTACAAAGGTTATAATTTTTTTTTATTATAATAATAATTAATAGCAGTAAAACAACCGCGATTGCTGCTATCGCATATGTATCAAAAAAAAACAACCGACTTCCAAAAAAACACTACAAAGTGAAAAATAATTTTAATTTCGGAAGTCGGTGTCAAAAAACCAAAATGCGGAACCAACGACACCGACTTCCAAAATTAAAATTATTTTTCACTTTGTAGTGTTTTTTTGGAAGTCGGTTGTTTTTTTTTATATAAAATTTTTTATTTTTCACTTTTTAACAATATGATTGACGTGTAAAAGTGTTTGTACAAACCTACTTACAGAAATAAAATAATTTATGATTTTCAGCGCAGTACATTTGTGGTTTCCAACAGTGAGAACTGATTAATAATTTTATTAAAAAATCGAAAGAAACGCTTTGCTTAAAAAATATTAATTTTCGCCACCAGTGAGGGCAATTGCTCATAATTAATCGTGATTTCGAGTTTTTATCTGGAACTTGCATCGGCGAATAAAACATTTAAAACAGTCCCTGATAAATAAAACATTTCACGATTTCCATTGAATCATTCGTAGAATTGTAATCAACAACCCTTGCAACAATATTTAAAATTCAACGTATAAATCAAAAATATCGAAGCGGCCTATAACAAATAAATCTCTACCACATTTATGAAACCCTGGTACCCTGGTTACAAATAGCCACCATTACGCACGTGGTAAAAATTGAAAAACGTGAAAAATTGACTCCCTGTTCGAAGCAAGACCTTGATAACTGATTAACAAATTCGTTTCAATATGCTGTGTTGGATGCAAGATTTATTTTAAATAAAAAAAATATTTGTTTTTTCTGTTAACTTGCTAAATGATGACATTATTTCGATATTATTTGGTTCAGCCATCCTCATTAATCTTGATAGCATGATCGGCATAGAGGCTGTCTGAAAGAAAGTCCAATGGATATTTGATTCCTAGTCGGTACTGTGGGGAAAGTACTTCACTCAATGAAGCACTTCTTTGGCATAAAATAATATTTTGACGGAATCGTTTCACGTCTTTAATTTATTATGTTTTACCAGTCTGTCAGTATCACCGTGTTCTTTATCCTCGTTACAATAAGGTCACTTTTGGGTTTCTACCACTAACCAGTCTGTCAGTATCACCGTGTTCTTTATCCTCGTTACAATAAGGTCACTTTTGTGTTGCTGCCACTAACCAGTCTGTCAGTATCACCGTGTTCTTTATCCTCGTTACAATAAGGTCACTTTTGGGTTTCTACCACTAACCAGTCTGTCAGGATCACCGTGTTCTTTATCCTCGTTACAATAAGGTCACTTTTGGGTTGCTGCCACTAACCAGTCTGTCAGTGTCACCGTGTTCTTTATCCTCGTTACAATAAGGTTGCTTTTGGGTTTCTGCCACTAACCAGTCTATCAATATGACAGTGTTCTTTTTTCTCGTTACAATAAGGTCACTTTTGGGTTGCTGCCACTAACCAGTCTATCAATATCACAGTGTTCTTTATCCTCGTTACAATAAGGTCACTTTTGGGTTTCTGCCACTAACCAGTCTATCAATATCACCGTGTTCTTTATCCTCGTTACAATACGGTCACTTTTGGGTTGCTGCCACTAACCAGTCTGTCAGTATCACCGTGTTCTTTATCCTCGTCACAACAAGGTTGCTTTTGGGTTCCTGCCACTAACCAGTCTATCAATATGACAATGTTCTTTTTTCTCGTTACAATAAAGTTGCCGTTGTGTTGCTACCGTAAGAGCTAAAATTGCTATGAACCGTCTGTACTTACTCCTCGCTAAACCTGACATAAATGCCAATTCATGAACAATAGCTATAAACTTCAAACATCACAAACCACAACAGAGTACTCGATCCCAAATCGATCACTACAAATCTCAACTGTAAATATTAATCCCACAAGTACCGAAGTCGTTGATTGTCGGTTAGTTTGTCACAACAACGAATAGATTGTTCGAATTTGACTTAAACTTTCAATCGATTATATTGAAGTTAGCCGTCCTTTGTCTGGACATAGAATAGATAGGTACAGAAGGTGATTTCCATATCAACATCATCATAATCAGGAAGAGAAAGAAAGAAAATACATTTATTTAGCACAGACTATAAGACACACAGTACACCTGAGACAACCATCAGATAAAAAAACAAATAAAAATCAAATAAAAAGCGTAAAGTCCGATGTAAGAAATTAAACGGGAAAGTGTGCCTCACGGCTGCCCCAAAAAGGCCCAGTTCAGCAAAAATGCCAGACAACTGGTGCCTGACGCTGGTTTTGAACTGGACCTGATGTGTGAGGTAACGGATGTAAATCAGTTTTATACTGGAACGTGACGTGTGTATGCATACTTAAATAAATAAAATTTTGTGTCAAATAAAAACGTACCTTTATCACGATATTTATTACGATACTAGGGATTGACACTATTGGCGACTCACTCCACGCTCACTTTACCCAAGTTTTCACGGTGAGATGGTTACAGAATCTCACGGCTGTTTTATACGATGCCTGACTTCCACGTTGCAACACATTGTCATATCATCTGCCTAGCCTTTTCCCAACTAAGTTGGGGTCGGCTTCCAGTCTAACCGGATGCAGCTGAATACCAGTACTTTACATGGAGCGACTGCCTATCTGACCTCCACAACCCAGTTACAGGGTAATACGATACCCCTTGGTAAGACTGGTTGTCAGACTTTCGGGCTACTGACGACCCGTGACGACTGTCAAAGATCCACGAATGACAGCCGGGACCAACGGCTTAACGTGCTTTCCGAGGCACTGAGGGGTCTTGGTATGTGAAGATGGTCACCCATCCACGGACCAACCGCGGCAAGCGTAGCTTAACCTGACCGATCGACCCGTGCGGCTGTTATTACTTAGCAACAAGCCCCTCACATTGCAACACAGTCTGCAACACATTGTCATAATCAGTCTATAATATTCCCTCTGCTGGGACACATGCCTCCTCTCTGTAAAAGGGAGTGTGCTATAATCCACCACCCGACCCCAGTGCGGGTTGGTAGATGTCACATATTTCCGAATGGTATGTTTTAGATCATGCCGGTTTCCTAACGATGTTTTTCTTCACCGTTTTGAGAGCAGTTGTGATGAAATAATTCAAACTAAGTAACGCGCCTGTATTGTTCCAAGACCAAGACCCCTCCGTGCCTCGGAAAGCACGTTAAGCCGTTGGTCCCGGCTCTCATTCGTGGATCTTTGACAGTCGTTACGGGTCGCCAGTAGCCCGAAAGTCAGACAACCAGTCTTACCTAGGGGTACCGTATTACCGAGTAACTGGGTTGTGGAGGTCAGATAGGCAGTCGCTCCACGTAAAATACTGGTATTCAGCTGCATCCGGTTAGACTGGAAGCCGACCCCAACATAGTTGGGAAAAGGCTAGGCAGATGATGATGATTGTTTCGAACTTACCACCTTATAACTCGCAAGTCGCGGCCTTTACCACCACGCCACCACTCCATATAGCGAGTGAAAATGCACGCAAACATAGACACACTTCACGTACAGCGAGTGCGAGCGCACTCGCGACAGGATTTCTCTTGAGAAATAGAGATAGTGTGAGATCGCCGGACGTACAATGTATGAGGTCAAATTACATTAGCTAGGGAAACTCCGCAGACGTGATGATAATTTCTTGATGTGTGAGTTGAGAAATCAGTTTTTGAAACTAAATTCCTCAAGTAAGGAAAAAGCGCTATGCCCCGTCCATGCGACTTTCTGTGTCTATCTCTTTCTATTATACAGCGTGTAACGGAAAGGGGGTATCAACCCTGAAGGAGGTGAATGTGCTCATGAAACTCAACAACTTTCCCCAAAGAACATAGGTCGAAATATGTTTTGTAAGGGAGGGCTAAAATTTTTTTTCATATTTCGACCTATGTTCTTTGGGGAAAGTTGTTGAGTTTCATGAGCACATTCACCTCCTTCAGGGTTGATACCCCCCTTCCGTTACACGCTGTATACGAGTGTGCCTGCGAGTAACGCATAACTTCATTCCCGACAGGATCCCCTGACCCTATACGATACGGTTTTTTTTTTGTATTATCGTGTTAAGATATCGATACTCTTTACGTCTGGGCAGCTTACACAAAAAAAAAAAAAAAACCTTAACAGATATTCCAAGTAACTTCACTACCAAAAAAAATATATCTTCCATTTTTTTTTTAAACAATTTACATATCTATACTCATAACGTTTTCGGAGGTTCACTAGTTTGACCCTGTAAGTGTGACTGCTCATGTTTCATTGTACTGTGCCTTCTGTACCTACTTTATCTACTCTGTGGCCTGTTTTTCGTTGGTTATTCCTCTCCCCATTATGGCCCAACAAAAGAAACTTTTTTATGCTTTAAAAGTATTTCAAAGCCCGCGGTCTCGTGTTTTGCGAATTGCCTTTTTGTATCCGATTTGAGTCGATTGGTAAAATGATGTTCTTTATCGATTTGTACTGTGTTGTGGAAGGCAATGGAAGGTAATTGCTTCATTTCTGTTGAATAAATGTTCGGGTTGTAAGCGTTTGTGTTTGGTCATTTTTTTATATAGTAATGAAATAGTAAACAGTACCTAACTACAATGTGAAACTATAATGGCCACGTTAATTTAACACACTGGTAGAATGGACAGTAATCATAAAAAATATAACAATAATAATAAAATAATAACAATAATAACGTTTATTTTCTCCACCACATAGTGAAAAGTTAGTACAACACATAATTGTGTATACAAACATACTTTGATGTTGTGTAGATCTCATTGGGCATCAAAAAAATGTGCCCGCTTCGCTGTCAGTAAAAACAGTGCCCAAAATAGTGGCAGCATTGCGACGTAGGATGACAATGCTGGTTCCTTGACGTAAGAATAGGCCAGTCATGTCCCGAACTACTCGATGAGCACTCGGATCCCAAGACCCTAGTGTTTCAACACCGTTTGAGGTTTTCTGCACCTGCAGCCGCCCCAGCACAGCCTCCCATGCTTGGAAGATAGATGACACAAGGGTATCAACACAGGTTACATTCCACACCAAAGCCCTACCCAAGTTCCAAGACATTACGCTCATTATAAAGAGTACTTTGCAAATGGGCAACAATTTTGTACTCTGAGCGTTTCGTGTAGTTTTATTTACTTTTAAGAATGTTATCTAGACTGCTGATAAATAAATAAAGATCACTTTTAGTCTCCTCAGCAGTTAAACTGATATTTTACTTTCTTAATATCTGTATATTTTATACATCTATACAAATTATTAAGTTCACTTTTCGTGTCTAGCTGTGTGACCGCGTTCTTCTAAACTACGCAACGGATTTTGATGCAGTTTTCACCATCATATAGAGAATTTATTCCGAAAGGTTTATGTGTATAGTAAATTAATATTAAACTTACTTTATAATTAAAAAAATCTCAATGTTTTGTCAACTCGTAAAAAACGTGCGAAGCTGGGTCGGGTCTGGTGTATGATAATTCTTTCTTTTAAGTATAGAAAATCACTACATCTCCACTTTCTTAACTCTTTCAGTCACGCTTTTACATTAACAATATTTTGAGCATTTATATTAGAGTTTTAGCATCATTTACAACTAAATAATCACAGAAAAGTAGGGAAAAAAATCTAGGTATAAAGGCTCTCGAGGAATGAGGTGGTTAGTGACACTAACCACCATAACTATTGATACAAACAAAACTATGATGAATTATGTATATTATTTATTTAATGAACTTTCCACAGGCAAAACTAACATAAAAATTACTTCTTATGAAAAACATGCTTTTCCTTAGCGTAGACAAAGGGTCACTTTAAATGTATTGCACTGCCATATAGTATGCACTGGAGATATTTAGTGCTACATTTGCAGTATCTTCCCGAAGTACTTCTAACAGGTTGATGGCGACTGCGTCTGAATTCTTTCAGTCAATGTGCATAGGTTCGGCCGTCCGGGTGTGAAGAGAATTGCAGTTCTTTATAAATCAAAAATGCATTGACAATACAACAATCAAGGAAGTGAAAAAATATCCTGTATTTTATTTTCTTGTGAAAACGTATAAAATAGATATATGATAATACAGTGAGT
The DNA here is from genome assembly GCA_949629135.1 of Eremobia ochroleuca. Classification (NCBI taxonomy): domain Eukaryota; kingdom Metazoa; phylum Arthropoda; class Insecta; order Lepidoptera; family Noctuidae; genus Eremobia; species Eremobia ochroleuca. The sequence continues at coordinate 12,242,306 of OX451407.1, read as the reverse complement.
AAAACACTTTAAAGAAAAAAGCATACTTACCCGTTTCACAGTTTTTTTAACAAGCACGCGAATAAAAGTACGTTAGAGCAATATTTAATTCGACGCAAAAGAACTGTCATTTATTCAACATTCCGCCAATCGGTCCCATATTGTCAAGCATGGTTCGAACTTTCTTGATAATTCAAGCGATTGTCGTTATATGCCATGGATTTTAATTTAAAAATTCAGAAAGAGGCGGTTAGTGACACTAACCACCATGACTGAAAGAGTTAAGATAACCGGAGATCCAGAATGTTTATGTAAATTGTGGTACATGATAAAAGTACACAAACTAGTACAAACAATAGTACAACGCCGTAATCGCAGGTACCAGGCAAGCATAAAACGTAATATGTTCATAAATCGGGCCTTTAACACTACGTTCGGCGTACTAAGGCGTTTCGCTTGAATATACAAGACACGTAAAGGATTCTGTACTCTATTGCATAGAGATAAGGTTGGTTATATATAAATTGGGATTATTTATTTACTTGGTTGTCTGGATACGAGTACATACAAATCTTGTAGTTTGGAGGAAGGTGTATATCGTAAGAGATTTTGTTTGTTAACACTTTTCATATTTTAAAGTCTGGTTTCATGCTTTCGCATTTTTCAGTGTCATTCCTCATTTGTGTTGAAAATGGCCCATAATATTTGAGTGCCTTTATGGAATGACTGCCAACGTATAATATAGGTAATAACTAGACAAAATTAATGGAAATAGGCAATAGTCGAAGGTCCAAAAAGAACCGTTTAAAATTTCATAAAATCTGATCACTATTTTGTTAACTGTGCTAACATCATTTCTTAAAAAAAACCGACAGATAATTCAGCAGAAAGCAAAACCGAGATTAGCACCTAATGGACAGGTTATTAACTTAAAAAGCACTGAAAAAGATCTCTATTCATCCATTTTAATTCACAAAGATTACCTAACATTTTCGCGAAATCAATGCCGTGATAAAACATGGCCGAGTAATGTATATTTAAAAAAGAAAGAGACGCAAAGGCGACGGCACAAAAGCCTTCGTCCGCCCTTCAGCAACTTCCCTTGGGCTCATTGTTGAAAAATAAAAAAATATTCGACCGTTGCGCGGGAAAACACGGCTTTGTGACTAATGTCTTGGATGCTAGAGGATACAAGCTTGTTTATTGAAGTTTTTCGCGAACTTGTGAGCCTGGTACTTTTCTTGACTTGTTTAGGAGTATGTGGATATATGATGTAATATTTTGTGCGTGGAAACTGGCTTTCACAAAACACTGAATGTTCTTGTGTAATTATAAATGCTTTGGGTACCTAACTACCTATTTATGAACCATTTAATTTATACAATGTGTAACGTTAAATGCGCAAAACCTCAGACACCCCAACTGATTTTTAATTCAATTGACCTATTTCAGAGAGAAAATAAGTCATTAAAAAAATTGTAAAGGTTTTATGTGCTGTTTTAGTTTTACTGGACATTCTGATCGTTTCTTGCGTCTGCGACGACGCTTTATCGAGGGAGGAGTCGTCACCGGGTCGCTGCGCCGCAATGACCTTGGCTTCGAGACTTATTAATAAATAGACACGGCAACGTTTTTAATGAAGATTTTTTTGAAAAATATGACCAATATTAAAAAGTGGTTCAATTAATTCTGCTCGTTATTCTGATCAAATTATTTTCAGGTTTTGCGCATTTAACGTTACACGTTGTATAATAATAAATTAAATTTTATGTTATTTAATAATATTTATTCATATCGTTAGTTGGCTATGTAGTTCCTTTATATTATAAGTACTGTTCGTTTTATTTTATTTTCATCATCATTTGATCTGACTTGGGTTCTGTACTTTTCGGGTAACCACTAAAAATCAGCGCTGTGCTGTGGGTCCCCCATAGCGCAGCATTATGCTGAGTGGAAGCCTTCTTGTTACAGTCATGACGTGCAGCCGTCGACTATTTCTGCTTTGTGCTCGTAAATATAGATATATTTTGTTTTTATTTTTCCTGTTATCAGAATGAATTATCTTTTTGTATGCACGTGTTTCTGTGACAAATAAAACTATTATTATTTCTTTCTGTTAATGATTTACTCTGTAATTATTAGCTCTGTATTTAGATTAAAAAACCCTGGTATAAATTGTACAAAACTGACAGCTGCTAGCTGTTTTTTTTTTTTGTAAAATATCACGTTCATGCTCATAATCAGTCTATAATTCACGGAACTGTCAAAAATCAAAATCAATCAAAAGTCATTTATTCAAACTAGGCTGAGAATCAGCACTTTTCGTACGTCAAAATTACAAAAGACAGTCCCCCAAAACGCCCACCCTTCATCACTTCCTAGTGCTTGTTATTATCTACGTAGCTTACCGCACAAAGGAGCTTGCAAAAAGCACCAAGTCAAACAAAATTCAGCAACAATACTCAGACTTCCAGTTGCATTACTGAACCGAAGCAAATATTTTTACCTCATTCAAATTCATATATTTCGACGGAAGTTCGCCACCCAAGCTCAAGGAGTAATGGAGCGGGCGTGAATTTCTATCAAGTTTGTCATGGATGCTGTCTTGTTGATTTGTGTGTAGAATCTCTTCGTGAACTTGCAAGCCTGGTACTATTTGATGATTTAAGACATCTAAATAGGGAAAGCGATGCTTAAACAGCATCTGAGCGAGCGGCACCGATTCAAAATTTTGACAGGTGCTATTCGTGTAACGTCAAACGGTAAACACATATTTATTTTATTCCACAACCAGCACAAACATTATTATTGTAATAAATTAAGCCATTTTATTGCGAATAAAAGGCTCAAAGATCAATCCCCTACATATTGCACGGCAACAATGTTCGAATCCAAAATCTGAATCGTTTTTCCATCACTCAAATTCATATTTTCCCGTCAGACGGAATTGCGGGCTGAGCTCAAGGAGTAATGAAACGGGTGAGGTTTTCTATCAAACTTGCCTCGCGGCGAAACCTCGTGTAACGTGATAAAACGGTGAATATTACCATTATATCCACTTTCCAGTTAGGGAGGGTCACGTAAAAGTCATTATTTGGGTAGGTCACGGATTATAATAAATGTAGCTAACATTATAAAGTGACTGGTATTAACGTGGCGTAACTTTAGGAAGGGTCAGGGTAAAGTTTGCGTTTTGTAAATCATGGTTTATTCAGCGTAATTGTCATATTATTAATTATTGTGTATCGTTATTACCCTTTTTTGGGGTAAATTAAATTGCCTATAAGATGATTAAACTGTATAAATAAGTACTACGAGTATAGCGACTGCAAATTCTTACACGCACAAAGAATTCGCAAATTCTTGCGCTTAGAAAATACAATTGCAATTGGTTTCTAATACTGCCCAAGAGCGCTACTTCATCCCTCGGTGGCCATTTGAAAAACCTACTAGAAGAGACTATGTGCCATAAATCGTAATCCAAGCAGGCAAATCTAAGTCAAATTAGTCCAGTTTTTGCACCAAGAATTGAGCTTGTACCTCTAAATGATAAATGATAAATGATTTATTTCCTGTAAGTAGGTTTGTACAAACACTTTTACATGTCAATCATATTTTTAAACTAGATGAGGTCGGCGTTTCCTATCTGACTACTCTGAGAAGAAAGGCCGAAACAAACTCAGAGGTCACAGTCTCTTTTAAAGTCCAGACATAATCTTGGTCAGATCATGTGAAGACCATGTAGATTGGTGTCTGAAATGGTCTTTTGAGTAAAGAACCACACAGATTGAGCGGACCTGTCCAGTCAGTGCACGCATTTGTCAAAAATCGTGCAGCTCAACTCAGAACTTGAGGAGCCTTACGATTCGACGAACAATACCAATGAAAGGACATTTGGGTAGGCCGCATAAATTACTCAAACTGCCAGATCATGCCACGGAAAGCACGTTAAGCCGTTGGTCGCCGCTGCCATTTTTAGCTCTTTAATAGTTGTCACGGGTAAGAAGCCTGACAGTCTGATAACCAGTCTTACCACGGGGTAAGACTGGTTATATTACCCAGTTACCAGGTTGTGGGAGTCAGATGGGTATTCGCTCCATGTAAAATACTGGTATTGGTACTGATTGGGAGAAGACACTGGCTCCTGTGACACAGGTATATGTTACCTAGCGCAGGAGTCAGAGCTTCACTTTGTTTGTACACATTTTTTATGCCAATAAATTATTATTATTATTATTAAGCTGCATCCGGTTACACTGGAAGCCGACCTCAACATAGCGAAAATCCGAGGCAGATGCTGATAAGCATATCCTTATTACTGCATGCAATAGTAAGTAGGGCCGCACGAATGTGAAGGGCAGGTAGGAACGCTGACAGCTAAGATACAGGACATGTCCTAGTTTGGGTGTCAGGAGTTTCACACAACGTGCAATTACTTAGCCTAAATATATAAGGATTATAAGATAATTAAGTTCATAATGCATTGTTGACCCTTTTCTCTCTCCTTATTGTATTAGGCTTATGAAATAAATTATTATTATTATTATTATAAGCTTGTATCATTCCAAAAAGACAAAAAAGATCAACACCAACAGCTCTAATTCTTCCTTCTTTTGTCCTCAGAGAATCCTACCCCCTAACTCCGTTACCAGATGAGGTTGGAGGCGGTGTGATCACAGAAGGGCCCTCACTCCTCCTAGCCACCTGGACGCCGAAGGGTCACGGGCTGATTACTGTCAAAGACTATGACATATACTACAGGCCAGCGCCTCGGTCGTCTACGGGATATCGAGTGACAGAATCGGGGGTTCCGGGGACTATACACAATGGTGTTCCCGATTGGTTATATGAAGGTAAGTGGTTTTTTGTGAAAAGAGTATGATGGTAGATGATGGTTTGGGCATGTTAGGAGGATGAATCAAAGGCGACTAACAAAAAACATTTACAAAGCAAATATGAGAGGTAACGCTGGGAGGGGATGCCTTACAGCTCTTTCTCACGTCAGCTCTTTACCGTCCAGTTCTGCAGTAACAGTTTTTTAGTGAATCGTGCAAAAACCACTAGTGTGCTCACACACAGTAGTTTGCATCCTGTTTTTTGCGGTGGAGCAACGTTCACTGGATCCAGTTTGTAGTGGCAAAACCGAATAGCATAATTCGAATGTATCGGTTTTTTGCCGGATACTGCAAACAGGATGCTTGTGTAAATATATATATATTTTAACCCATACACTACTAAACGGGATTCTGCAAAAAACCGTATCTGCAAAAAACGGGATCTTGCCGTGGGAAAGAGCCCTTAGAATTACCGTATAGGGATGTTATTGGTGATGTTCTTAAGAAAGGTCTATTGCGTAGTACTCATAACCGGGGCGTGCATGTATTACTAGATAAATCATATTAGATGTATACTCGTACGAGGCAAAAGGAGTATGAAAGGATCGTAGCAGGTGGCATTCTGCGGTTTCTGCCTACCTTCAAGGGAAGAAGGTGTACGTTTATGTGTGTTGTTTACTCGTATATACGTGCCATTTAGTTCGATAACGTGTTGCCATTTTGTAGATAGTGACATAATCCCATTGCTGTATAAATTTTGGGACTTCTGATCAAAAAACTGTGACAAGTAGTTTTGATAGTCCTCTCTTGATGTTAACCTAACACTACCTAAATAATTCTGAAGGGACCGAAACAGGTGGAAATCTGAGGGTGGAAGGTCAGGACTATATGTTAATTTTTGCTAAGTGGCTAAATATGTGTGTGGTCTGGCGTTATCATGATGAAAGACACACCCTTTCTGATGATCCATTCTGGCCGTTTTTCTCAATTTCTTGATTGAGTCTCATCAGCTGTTAGCAATAGAGATCCGAATTTATATTTTTGCCCGGCGGTAAATCCCATAGTGAACGATGCCCTTCCAATCTTACCGTACACGCAACATCACCTTATTGCGAGTTAATTCGGGTTTCGCTATAGTCTGTGAAGCTTGACTGCCCCTTGACCATGATCTTTTTCGCACGTTCTTGTCGTTGGTTTTCATTCCCTTTTCATCACAAGTGATCAATCTTTTCAAAAATGTTTCTATTTCATTACCTTTCAATGAAGAATCGCAAATGAGTACACGATTCATTAGGTTTCTTTCAGTGAGCTCGTGTGGCACCCAAATATCGAGCTTTTTTGTATACCCAGACATTTTCAAATGGGTCAAAACTATTTTGTGATTAACCCCTAATTCTTTAGCTGTATTGTAATTACTAATATGTCAATTTTATTCCACGTTTCCGAAAATGGCATCGACTTTTTCCGTAACAGGGCGACTGTAGCGAGCTGCATTTGAGATCAAAATTTCCGGACTGAAAACGCTTGAACAAACTTTGTGCTACTCTTACTGACACTGCGTTAAGTCCATTAATATCACATATTTTTTTCACAGCTTGTGTCGCGTTTCCCTTTTTTGTAACATGTATCGAATTTCTTCGTTACATTCACTCATTTTAGCGGAAAGAAAAACACTTGAAAAGTGGCGGGAAATCGTTTTTACTTTTATTGTTCAATTTTAATCGACTAATAAGCCATTTTCTCGCTCATGAGAAAGCCACGAGTCAACCACCATTTCAATAAATTATTGACTCGCTCCAATACAATACAAAAACAGCTATTTCTTGTCACCATAATCTCGAGAAACAACAAAGCCCACTTTTATCGCTCCTCCCATAGAACAGTCGCCGAAAATTTTCAAATATTTTTCACAGCAAACAGACACTTCAATTTCATGGTTGGGAAGGCGTATCCGTATAATGCTTAGGTACGTCATAACCGTTCGTTTTCACAAAGGAAAATCTGGAAGTCTTTTGGAATAGTAAAGCCAGTGTTGCTGGTCAATTTAAAATTTTCGGAGTCGATGTTATCACTGTGGAAGGGAAGTAGTAGGATAAGTTCGGAGTGCTCTCGAAATATTTTACTGTTTAAAATTATAGCGCTATTTATACAACGTGTAACGTTAAATGCGCAAAACCTGAAAATAGTTTGATCAGAATAACGAGCAGAATTGATTGAACCACTTTTTAATAAAGGTCACATTTTTCAAAAAATCTTCATTAAAATCGTTGCCGTGTCTATTTATTAGGTCATCCCACTTCCAGTGTCATATTTTTTTTTATTATTATTATTTTACAAAAACTGACTACTATACTATATAACCTTGTGACACTAATCAATAATCTCCACCACTATTAATCACTCGCTCCCAGACTGCTAGCAAATCTTGAACACCATTTAAAGTACCACTTTCATTTAATTCATCAATAATGCTCTTTAGTTTAATATCTAACTCCTTTTTGCTATTGTATCGAGTACCCGACAATTTCCTCTTCACATGGCCAAAACAATTGAAATCACAAGGATTCATATCCGGGGAATATGGCGGCTGAATAATTTCAATTCATCCTTTATCTTCAATTAAATTCTGAACTATTTTTGATTTGTGCGGTCTGGCGTTATCATGTAAAATTATAGGACTCGTTATATGACGTTCGTCTGCCCAAATAGGAATATTTTCTTCTAAAAATGACTTATATCGCTCTCCAGTCATAGTTGTATTTTCATCATAAGTTCTCCAAAAAGCAATGCCTCTGACATCCATAGCTACTATTAGTAGTATTTTTCGTTCATGTAGCTCTGCACGTGGTAAATGTTCAGCTGAAGTGCCCGGTTCCACCCAACATCGTGACTGATGTCTTTGACGAGGAGTATAAAATTCGACCCAAGTTTCATCAAGGCATATGAATCTATTAAGTATATTTTTCTTACGGCGATACCACGATAAATGGCTACGCGCAGTTTTAACGAAACTCCTTCTGATCCGTGTTCAGAGTGTGGGGCACCCACACTGCACTTTTATTGACCAGACATAAATCTTCCGTGAGTACTCTATGTATAGTGGAATGAGGAATGTTAAGTTGAGTGGAGAGATCACTGACACTGACCCTACGTGACTGACGAAGTGCTTCCTTGATTTTGTCCCTTGCTTCTAATCTAGTCGATGATAATGATCGAGGTGCTCGCGGCTCATCTTCAGCTGTGGTTCTTTCTTATTTGTACATTTCAAGCCATCGCTGTACGGTTCTTTTATTTAAGGCGTTACGACCAACACACTTTACCAGTAAGTCGTGCGCAACTCCTCCAGAGTAGTTGAGTAAAGCACAAAACTTTAGAAATATACGTTGCTCCACTACATTAATAGATTTTTTTAAATCTTCCATTTTAAATCAATGCACGTCTTGACAATACAACACACCAAATTAAACTAACATGATTGTACAAGACAACACATGTATTAACTATTGCATACCATTGCGTAATACATAAATATTGGAAATAAAAAATATGACACTGGAAGTGGGATGACCTAATATTAATAGGTCAAGCAAGCCAATGTCAGCGCGGCGCAGCGGCCCGGTGACGACTCCTCCCTCGGTAAAGCGTCGTCGCAGACGCAAGAAACGATCAGAATGGCCAGTAAAACTAAAACAGCACATAAAACCTTTACAATTTTTGTAATGACGTATTTTCTTTCTGAAATAGGTCAATTGAATTAAAAATCAGTTGGGGTGTCTGAGGTTTTGCGCATTTAACGTTACACGTTGTATTATGTCTTAGATCCTAGTAAATAAAAATAAAAATAAAAGTAAGTAGCTTTCATACTGTCTTTTCATACACATATTGGATGTCTTCTGAAAAGGTTATACAAATCAAATGGAAATCATGGATGAATGAACGTCCTATTCGTAAAAATCTAATTTTGATGACAACTCAGATAAATACTGGATCGCAATACTTTTTATTTAAGGTACGTAGTTCTACAATATCATATTTAGTACCTCCCTAAGCTGAGACAGTAAAAATAAAAGCAATGTCATAGCAATACATCATCTGCTCATTTATAATATAGTGTCAGGGCGTAAATATGACTTGCCAGAGTCGCGCGTTGTTCGAAAGAGGTACCGTGGCAACTGAAGGAACACGGGTGGGTTTCAGTCAGTAAAAGCCTGACACGCCCTCCCGCTCCGCTCAGAGCGGGAGAAGTTATTAGATAATTTCCCACCGTAAAAATGACACATTGAGCTTCAGAAAGAGACTGTCAGAGACGACGCACAATTTTTTTTTTTTTTTTTTTGTTAATGTCGATGTGCCATATGTACGGCCAGCCCGACACTTGTAACAACCAAAAGATCTTGAAGGACATTCCTAATCCATTGCTTCATGTTTGAAAAATTTATCTGCTGACAACTTAAATAACGCAATGACTGTTGTGGAACTGTCAAAATGAAAAGCATTACAAAATGTAAGTAAGTAACGCAATTAGGCTGCAGGTTCCGAACGAAACTCTTACTTTAACAAAATATAGTTAACCCTACTCGTGCAATCAGATAACTTACAATTTCCAACATCAATGTAAAATTTAACCACTGCCTCTTGAACTGTACGTCCATGAAATTCGATGTTTATCGGACGATTCGCTTTTTCAACATGGCGGACGCTCATTCCGCCCAATATTGTAATTCTAATAAAATTTCGATCGAAGCGCCTGTCGTCTTGCGAAAATTCAATTCAATGTTGAGGGTTTATAGTTGAACGTACGGATAAATGTTATTTTTTATTGATATGAGGGTAGTTCTATGTTAGTGATAACGTTTGTCCAAAGTTTGTGGTCGTTGGGAAAGATTCGTTGTAAGCGGTCGATTTTGAATAGTAAACATTTTGTGGGGTTATTTTTCCCCCACAATTGATAGGAAATCGTTCTACAGCACGTACAGTCAGTGACAAAAGTCAACACAAAGTTATTCGATATATTATATTCTATTTCAGCATTTATACTAAATAACTATAAGAGTTAATATTCTTTACTTCTGTGCTTTAATATTTAGCCCAAAAATTAAGATTAAAAAAAAAACTGAATTGCGAATCGACTTTATTGATGATTTTTGTGATTATAATTATTTTTATATTTAAATTCTTTAAATAAATATTTATTACGGCCGCAAATCATATTTAGATCAACATACCACCATATGCTGATGTGCAAATTGCAAAAAACTAATGATTTAAACTTCGCGGACTACCCTGACGCTTTCGCTTCAAGAAATATTCAGTCAGTTTATCAATAGCGTGCATAAACTTACAAATATAAAATTATGACTGTATTTTCGCTCTCTAGAAGCACAAGTTTTCGCATAATTTATCGATATTTCCCCACACAACATGTCGACTCGCTCTTTACAAAATGCACGTAGGAGACCAACTTCGCGGTAGTCTAGCAAGTTTCTATAAGTTCGATGCGTTAGTGCCGTATAATTGAGGTGAATTATTCATTATTGATTGAACTTACTTATATCGAATAGTCATATTTTATTCCCTAGCCCTCTTACTAATAAACGTTATATAGCGTCTGTATAGTTACACAACGCTTTGTCTTCTTCTTTCGAAAGTCAAATACTGACGACTGAAAGAGACAAATCGGTGTGTACGAGTATCTATACATCTGATATAATACGTTTATTAGTAAGGGGGTTATTTAATAAGATCTGATGTCTGCGGTTTCAATTAAGGAAATGAGACTTCATTTAACTTAAGTACCGAATAGTGGTCAAGGTCTGGGCTCAAGAAACCAGGGCTGCCTAAAAGCACGTGGGTTGATGGTATCGTCAAAGTCACGGGAAACACCTGGATGAGGGACGCATGGGACCGGTAAGTATAGTTCGCGTCAAACTTCATGGCGTTTCTCTGAAGTGCGCTACTCGCTGCGCGTAGTACCTCACCCCTCACCCCCGCTGACCCATGAATTTGTTACTGCGCAGCGACTCGCCTCATGTTCCGAGCCGCCATAAAGTTTGACGCGAACTATACCTATGGTAGAAAAAAGGGGAGGCTTAATCCCAGAAGTGGGTGATTTTGGGCCTAAATAATGACGATGTTGAACTGAATGACCTACATCTCATCCTTTACTTTATCTTCTTTATTTCACTCTTATAAAAAGTACTAGCTGCACCCCGCGCTTTCACCCACATAAGTCTCGATCCCGTAAGAATATCAGGATAAAAAGTATTCTATGTTTTAATCCTGGTTATAAAGTATCTGTGTGCCAAATTTCATCAAAATCGGTCCAGCCGTTTGAGCGTGAAGAAGTAACAAACATACACACATACAAACACACACACAAACATTCGCCTTTATAATATTAGTGTGATATTGTGATAAGCAGTGTGTTAGCATAGGCATAATCAGTCTATACCTACTGTTCCCACTGCTGGGACCCAGGCCGCCTCTTTGTGGGAGTAGGCCATAACCAAAATGTATGAAAAAAAGAGGTATTTTTGACATATTGGGACTGAGATTAGAATACTAACGATGTTAAAAATATAGGAATTACCCCTCTGATAGTAATTGTAAATGAAAACATCGTGAGAAAATCGACATGTCCTAGAACCAAACATTCGAAGACATGTAACATCTACCAACCCGCTCTGGGTCTGCGTGGTGGATTACGGCCCACTCCCTCTCACAGAGTAGATACCTGTGTCCCAGCAGTGGGAACATAATTATACGCTGATTTATGTAAGTTCGTTTGCTCTCCCTATTAAAAGAGGTTCAGTCTAGTCTTACATGGGACAATTACTGTTAAAGGGGCAATTCCCATAATTTTAAGAACGTTAGCATTTTAATCTCAGTCTCGATCTGATAAAAATACCTTTAGTTTACCTACAACTTGGATAAGCACTTCACTGAGATAAAATTGTGACTAGATTTTGCATGTTTTTAATTACGAGAATTGGCTTTCTGAAATGATACCCCTCTCATACCCTACAATTGTGGAAATGTGTTAATTAATTAATACAAAAAGACTCCATTGTCACATAGACTAAACAAAAGAAGAACTCATTTCCTTTTGTGCTTCCATTACATTTCCGAATAATACTGTAGAGGATTACAAGTTGAAAAATTAGTAGTTTAATATTAATAATGTTTCTTTCTTAGACTGTTCGGTTTATTTTTCCGCGTTTCCCTATCAGTAAGACTCCTGCCGGTCGATTCTGTAAAAATCTCACCGTGAAATCACAAGTGAAGTGAGCACTTAATAGTGTTAATCCCTAGCGAATGACAGCTCACTCCACGCTCACTTCACCTTAGTTATCACGGTGAGATGGTTACAGAATCGCACGGCTTGTTTGTTTAATTAGAACGTTTTATTTAACCTTTTAAACGCCAATCACTTGTGTAATACGAACTTGTATACAAGTGATTGGTGTTCAAAAGGTTAAACATCTGCCGGTCGTTTCTGGAAAAATCTCAACCTGATAACTAAGGTGAAGTGAGCTTAGAGTGAGCTGTGAGTCTTGCTGATGGTTTGACACTATTGATGACTCACTTCAGGCTCACTGACCTTTGTTTTCACGGTGAGATATTTACAGAATAAATAGGCTGTACCTCGAATGTATTGTTTTTGACAGCGATTGCTAGGGGACGCAATTCTACGAAAGTTTTGTTTTGCAGCAGATATAATATTAATCCTTCACCACTTCTGCACAGCTTACGTCTCCGTGTAATTCCTAGAGAATAATAAAACATCCCATTCATGTCATAAAAGGTGACTAAGGAGTAAGTGATGGCGTCAACAGGGGCGACATCCTCCTCTGCTAATAAGTAAACTATAATACAAGGAAACACAACCAGTTATTCGTTAAGCAAGCGTGGTGATTGGACAGCAAATCTTCTTGACCTTTATAGCAGTTAAGATAAAACCCGAATATCAGCAACAGAAGTTATTCATAGCGCATTATGCCTAACCATTTAATTCCAAATCCGAGCACACCTTTCAAACCTTCATTCCAACCAGAAATAGCTGCCGAAATTTCGCATAAAACACGTTTCACCCCTCCAAGCGCATCTCTAGTGGCAACCTGGCAGATGCCAAGGAATGTGGCGGTCTGGCAACTGGCACAATCTGACAACTGGCACGCAAATGAGCCGAGTGCAAGCGCTCATTAAGATAAAGGTGGGCCCTCTTTTACAAGCCTGGTAACGGAATAAAATGATCGTTCCCCTCCCTAGGGGGTGTGAAATTAGAACGTCTTGTCGTTACGGGGTTTTAGGGTTCTGTAGAGTGGCTTACATCTCTGTGAGCGATCTTTAAGCTGGCATATAATTATAAAAAATAATAATATTACACAACTTTCACACAACGCCATCTAGACCCAAACTAAGCAGAGCTTGTGCTATGAGTACTAGACAACTGATAAACATACATATATAATTCTAAATACATACATATTATAGATAAATTACACCCAGACAAAGAACAAATGATCGTGCTCATCACACAAACATTTGTCCAGGGTGGGAATCCAACCCACGACCTTGCGTATAGTAGTCAGGGCCACTGACCACTAGACCAACAGGCCTGCCAACATTATATAACATATTTAACATTAAGATGTGTTTTGTTTTTATGAGGTTGAAATAAGTGGGTACCTTGATACACTTACCCCACGTTCCCACTGGCGTAAAAATATCGTGGCAGGATTTTATAGCGCACTGGATTTTTAACTCTCGACGTTGAGCCGAGCATTGAGAATCTAACAGAGTACATCAAAATACCCTGTTGGATTTTCGACTCTCGCATTATTTTCGTGTTTGGTTCCCAGGACAACTGGAATCGTAATTAGTAATCAAAGTTGCCTTGTAATAGTTCAGTGTATCACATGTCGATCTACTTATCATTGGTGGTGGAAACTAGAGGACGAGGGGCCCGTGGCTAAATAAAAACAGCCACACAGGTCGATCGATCAGGTTAAGCTACGCTTGCCGCGGTTGGTCTGTGGATGGGTGACCATCTTTACATACCGAGACCCCTCCGTGCCTCGGAAAGCACGTTAAGCCGTTGGTCCCGGCTGTCATTCGTATATCTTTGACAGTCGTTTCGGGTAGAGTCAGAAGCCCGAAAGTCTGACAACCAGTCTTACCAAGGGGTATCGTATTACCCAGTAACTGGGTTGTGGAGGTCAGATAGGCAGTCGCTCCACGTAAAATACTGGTATTCAGCTGCATCCGGTTAGACTGGAAGCCGACCCCAACGTAGTTGGGAAAAGGCTAGGCAGATGATGAGCGCTAAGCAGTGCGTTTTAAATCCAATGCGCGAAAAAAATCGCCGCAGGAAAAACGCGCCCGTACCTGGGCTTATTATTCCAATCGACTATTACGTCGTCATTTTGTTCGAGGAGTCGAGGAAAACTTTTACGATGAACAAGAATCTAAATTTTTTTTTTCTATTTTATCTAAATTCGGCGAGTGACTTCCCTGGGTTTTTGTGACTGTTTTATTTTGTTCACGGAAATGAATATGTTTGTTGTACGAGTACAACATTTCGAAAGCAACCGCCATTTTTTTTTTTAGTCTACACTGTCCCACTACTAAGCAAAGGCTTCTCCCAAATCCTTCCACGCATTCTTGTTTAGAGCCAACTCGATCCAACCCTTGCAGTACACGTCTAGGTCGTCTTGCCACCTCTTCCGGGCCGGCCTCGGCGGTGCCGTTCATACGTATGTATATTAGAACCAATTGAAGTTCAAATTGTTTATTGAAACAATTGATTTTCATAAATATTTACAATATTAAGACCTTAAACTACCTCTTGGGTAAGGCCCCAATATCGTAATCATTGGATTCTACCTGAATTAACTGTCTAAAATAAAATAAAAAATACGTTAAATTAGAACGTTACTTCATCGTTCCATTCAATTTCGCGGAAACGAACAAAAATTTTCCACAAACGAAAATTCTTCTTTCCATCCAGTTACCACCAACGTCACACCATTGAAAAATCTTTTATTATTATTCGATTTAGAACACATTCACCCACACTCTTTCCAAAGTGTTTTAGCGTAATAAAATCAAACATCCGTCTCACTATCCCCACAATACTGTATAAAAGATGTAGGGTCCTATTCTCGGCCGGCCGGGCATACGGCGACACTAATTGACCGAGCCACATGTAAACCTTGACATTCGGGTCAGATAGATGAAAGTTTTCTGCTATATTTGAATCTAGCCTTGTGTGTTAGTTCAAGTTCAACAATACCTAGTTTTTGTCCACATACCGAGGAACTGCGTCATCATCATTGGCAGCGTTCTTCCCTCCACTGCTCAGTATACCAACTCCTTCGTGCCATGTTTCCCTGGTATGTGCGAATCTCAAGGAAATGTGTAAATAATTTAAATAACTTACGTTTTCAATACTTGCCTATAATTATAATACATTATTTTCGTGTTTGGTTCCAGGACAACTGGAATCGTAATTAGTAATCAAAGTTGCCTTGTAATCGTTCAGTGTATCACATGTCGATCTACTTCTCATTGGTGGTGGAAACTAGAGGACGAGGGGCCCGTGGCTAAATAAAAACAGCCACACAGGTCGATCGATCAGGTTAAGCTACGCTTGCCGCGGTTGGTCTGTGGATGGGTGACCATCTTTACATACCGAGACCGTGCGTCGGAAAGCACGTTAAGCCGTTGGTCCCGGCTGTCATTCGTGGATCTTTGACAGTCGGTACGCGTAGTCAGAAGCGCGAAAGTTCGACAACCAGTCTCACCAAGGGGTATCGTATTACCCAGTAACTGGGTTGTGGAGGTCAGATAGGCAGTCGCTCCATGTAAAATACTATTTAGCTGCATCCGGATAGACTGGAAGCCGACCCCATCATAGTTTAGAAAAGGCTAGGCAGATGATGGTGGAAACTAGAGGACCTAGTCAAGTGGCAAGTGGCAGTCGTGTTCAAAGTGTTTCGTATTTTTACATTGACGCATAACCAGCCTATAAAATTCCCACTGCTGGGATACAGGCCGCCTCTCTGTGGAAGGGAGTGGGCCGAAATCCATCATGCGGGCCCAGTCCGAGCTGGTAACTACCCTTTACTTAGTAGGTCACAAGACAGCTATAAAAATATATGACGGCGCGAGCGTGGGCGTAGCGATAATAGGGCCATCATCATAGTTTCTTGGTACGGGTTCCATGAGGAAGGTGGGTACTCGGGCAAACCAGTAAAACGTAGTTTGAAGCACAAATCACAGTCACGTTTATTCGGTAATTTACCGAATAAACGTGATTCGAACGTGAACGATTTCGGTTTTTTATTTACTTTATGACTAGTAAGAAACAAAGGTTTGTACGGTGAACATGACAGTTCCGATGGTATGCTCTCAACTGTCCGGCGTGCGCTCCGCAAGTCGAATGCCGCCTGCTCTCCAATCGGCTCTGTCCACGTGTAGAAAATGGCGCGAAGTTATAGCGCCACCTCACGGCGTTGACTGTACTAACCGATCAACCAATGACAATTAAGTTCCGGTTTGACCAATATTATGAAATCAACCGGAAGTAGTATTTTGATTATTTTGTCGCCTTGATATCGCTTGCGGCGACATATATTTCCGTCTAGGCACTAGGCACAACAACCGTCCAGAAAATTAAACATGAAAATGTATAGAAGGATCAATGGAATGTCCTCAATAAATTCCCTAAGCTTCTCGACTATTTCATAGTTATTTTTCGCAAACACTCCCAAAAGGGTTCTCTGCTTTTACTTTGAAGAGGCCTCAAAAAGCGGAAAGGTTTCGAATTCCTTTGGGAGTGAGTGAGTAAAGTTACTTTTATGGTAGGAAAACTACACAAATATTGTAGTAGGTACTAATGGGACACACACATATAGTAAGTAAAACAAAATATAGAGTGGCAGGGACATCACACTATCAGTAGCAATGGCTTTCAGTTTGACAGTTCGACAATATTCATTGTGTTATTTACGTTGTACAGCAGAAAAAATTTTCGAACATATGAAGCAATGGTGCTGATTCCATGGATTCAGTACATCATCACCATCCGCCTAGCCTTTTCCCAACTATGTTGGGGTCGGCTCCCAGTCTAAGTGGATGCAGCTGAATACCAGTATTTTACATGGAGCGACTGCCTATCTGACCTCCACAACCCAGTTTCTGGGTAATACGATACCCCTTGGTAAGACTGGTTGTCAGACTTTCGGCCTTCTCACTGCCCGTAACGACTGTCAAATATCTACGAATGACAACCGGGACCAACGACTTAACGTGCTTTCCGAAGTACGGAGGGGTCTCGGTATGTAAAGATGGCCACCCATCCACAGACCAACCGCAGCCAGCGTAGCTTAACCTGATCCATCGACCTGTGCGGCTGTCATTATTTAGTCACGGCCCCCTCAGTACATGATTCTGAAAACCCTTACGTTGAAATTTTTCAGAGAGAAAATAAGTCATTAAAAAAATTGTAAAGGTTTTATGGGCTGTTTTAGTTTTACTGGCCATTCTGATCGTTTCTTAAGTCTGCGACGACGCTTTATCGAGGGAGGAGTCGTCACCGGGCCGCTGCGACGTGCTGACATCGGGTTGCTTGAACCATTAATAAATAGACACGGCAACGTTTTTAATGAAGATTTTTTTTTAAATGTGATCTATATTAAAAAGTAGTTCAATTAATTCTGCACGTCATTCTGATCAAACTATTTTCAGGTTTTGCGCATTTAACGTTACACGTTGTATAAACCCTAGAAAATTGTGAGCTGTTGTATAAAAATAATTTAAAACATGATTTACGCAGTAAAGAATTTTAATTTTTCAATTTTATTTTATGAATATTTGTGATTTATTACAAATGTGTGCGTCAACAAAGTAAATAATTGCGTACAAATTGTTTCAGTCGGAAAAATGTTCATATTATTTGTTGTACTTGTATACACGGCAACCCATCAAGCTGACACATGAGCCTGACAGGATCTACAACGGTTCTTAGCTCTAAGCCTTTTGTTAACATCTTGTTTTACCTAGTGGAACGCAAATAATTGAAAATTAATATGAAGCTATAGATTTCCAGTTTTAGCTGACCTCGCATTGTATTGATTTTTCGTAAAATCAGAATTCAGCTTATACTGGTTGTGTATACTTAATGTGTAGCCGACATCTTTATTATATGAAAATAACATTGTAACAAACGGTAAAACTGAATCTTAAAAAATATTTGCGACTGCAAAATAACCATATTTTACGTAGAATAAAATTGTCCTTGTTCTACACAAATCATTTCAATCCTACAGAACCATCATCATTTCGTTCGCTGTAACAATTTATTCGGCAGATGTCTTCGCGAATTATCTTATCTGTGGAATGTCATCGAGACGTCTCGTGAGCGCGCACCTTAATGATGAAAACCACAGAGTAGCATCAAACTTTTTAATCAAACACTTGGAAATGGAGTGAGGTACAGGGTTTATGGGGCTTTGGAGATTATTCTAGAGTTGATTTAATTTTGGTACTCAATTATTTGGTTTGAATGGATGGATGCCTGCTGTGGGGACAGAAAGCTAGATTCGAAAATGTTTTAGGTATTATAATTATTATTGCGAGCATCAGATTGATTTTGAAATCAAACAAGCTAATATTATGTACCTAATCACTAAGCAGTCTATTCATTTGCTACAGCATATACTCGTAAAATATAAAGGATAAACATTGTTACCAACAAAAGTAGCTTAATAAATATTTTCATAACAATCATCAAACTTTACTATTGGTAATTCTTAGGAAATGACCACTAGTAAACTTTTAGGAACAAAATTTTTTCCACCTTATCTTAAATCTCATACATAAAGTATGTACTATAAACTTTTTGCGTTCCTTTTCTTCAGTTTTCAAACTTCGAGGTGTTATTAAACTTTCTTCAGTCCAGCTGATGTGACGCGGGACCTGGTTTCCTTCTGTATTTGCGAAGCATTTCACTCACCTGCGACAAAAAAGACTGTTAGGGATAAATGCTCAAGAAGCATCATCTATATAGCCACAAAAGATGGGACAACTATCCTTCTGCAATGGAAGATATGCCCTTTTTAATAACAAACAAAAAGATAATTTGAATTAACACCGTACCGCTACCACCACCGCCGTATTACTCTGTATAATTGAAAAAAAATATATATATATATACAGCTGAGAATAAACATATTCGATAGTTGGTAATTATAAATATTTTTTTTTCTCGTTTCGATGATTTATTTATTTATTACTAGCTGTGCCCCGCGGTTTCATGCATGAGTCTCGATCCCGTAGGAATATATGGTTTAAAAGTATTATATTTATTAATCCTGGTTATAGACTATCTGTGCGCCAAATTTCATCAAAATGGAACCAGCCGTTTGAGCGTGAAGAAGTAATAAACATACAAACACACACAAACATAAACTTTCACCTTTATAATATTAGTGTGATTTATCTACACACAGTAAAATAAATAGGGATATGATATAATTATACTTAATTATGATTTTGACGTTTGAAGTTGCGACGGTCGCCATTGTCTCGCCGCGAAAGATTTTTCCACTCACGGACGAAACGCTCGCACTTTCCGTCAACTCGAGTGATCCTGGGAAGTGCATTTGCCCAGAATACTTGTTACAGCCCATTGTGGCATGTATCTCTGAATCGCTACACATTTTGTTAATTTTCGTCTTTCATTCGAAGTGAAATGTTGGAACACAATGTCTGAATCAAAAAAGAAATATACATTCATCAGTGAACCGATAATAAAAAAAACGATTTAATAGTTTTTTTTTTATCATTGTTCGGTTCAACCAAAGCACCTGCTATCTAATCTCTTCACCACCCTTGGTTGACTGGTTGAGAATGCCTAAGGCATTAAGTCCGCCTTTGTACCTTTTTGTGTGCGAAAAGTTTAAATAAATAAATAATAAATAAACCGATCCAAAGATGTTGGATTTCGGCATGAATATACGAAGAGTGAAATGTAAGGAGGACGTTCATTCCTGTGTAATTATGTCAGTGTCAGAACGTGAAATAAAACAAATGAGTTAATCCACAGACAACAGCTACATTGACATAATTTTGCTACACTATATTATAATAGCACCCAACCTCTTACTACCATAGACACATTTTCCACTCCATTATACAAGGCATCCCTCTGATAAATAATATTTATAGTTCCCCTACAATCTATGTAGGGTACCCTGCTTGCTGGAGCAAAGTAAACAAGGTTACCACAGATAGTGTAATAATAGTTCGTTGTGTGGAATTATTGCGAAATGGTCTGTGTATTCTGAAGTAAATATAGAATAGTGAAATGAAGCGTTGTGGTTTTTCGTTACATTTTTTTTATTGTAGCAAGTTTCATAAAACCAAATCTCCTGACTGCCTGCGTTTATAAATAAACACAGACTCCAAACAAGCATATTTATAGACTATAGTATTGTTCGAGCTGTACGAGCTCTCAGTACCGGGACCAGTAAATACAGTGCGAGTCTTTATAAAGTGCACATATTAAAAAGGGTGAAAATATAAACAGTTTTATCGACGGAAAAAATGTCAAAAAAAATCTTAAAAAAATTTAAATTTTTAATTTTTTTTACTCTCGTCTGGGTACCCCATGCAAACAAACTGTTACTACTTTTAAACTAAATGTCATATTAAAACAAAACAAAATTAATAATGATCTCTAATAATAGGCCAAGCTAATAAAGCCATAATTTTTTGAAAAAGAAACCTCATAAATTAATTATTCATGATTTTTTAAAGAAAATTTACCATTTTTACCATTAAAAAAAAATTTTTTTTTGACATTTTTCCGTCGATAAAATTGTTTATATTTTCACCCTTTTTAATATGTGCACTTTATAAAGACTCACACTGTATAAACCACAGTTTTTCACATTAATTCTATATTTATTCCTAAAAGATGGACGTTTTTGCATTTTTAACCTTGTCAGTCGGTTTGTCAGCGAAGTCACGTTCCTACCGTTGTTTATTTTTATTCAATGCTTGTCTCGTATTTCTGCTATCTCACCTTTACTGTATGTCTAATCTTATGTGTTTGTCTTTGTACAATAAACTTATTATTTACTAGCATCCGCCCGCAACTTCGTTTGCGTAGAATTCGGAATTCCCGCCGTTTAAATCCTATTACCCGTTTTCCCGTAGGAATGAAGCATTTTCCCGCGGTTAAAAGTAGCCTATGTTCATCAGGGATAATGTCGGCTTCTAATGGTAAAACAATTTTTCAAATCGGTCCAGTACTTTCGGAGCCTATTCAATACAAACAAACAATCAAATCTTTCCTCTTTATAATATTAGTGTAGATTTATACTTTTATTTTTATTTATCTTATTTTTAAAGTATTCATAAAGAATGCATTTCAGCACCAAATATTTCTCATGAACCTACATAATTTCTGTGCCTTTTGTTTGCTTAAAAAGCTTTGACTGCAATTAGAAAATAAGGAATATTATTATTATTATTATATAGTAGCAAAAATATTTGCAAACTTTACATTAAGTAATAACATTTTCAAGATTTGTAGTCACCCTACAACGTTGGGTAGAAAGTCAGCTCGGTGGCGCAGAGTGAACACTATACAGCTCGTATACAAGCTTATATTTACTTGTTATACACAACACTGTTGACCTTTAGAATACTTTTAGAGCGGGCTGGAGGAACCAAGTGTTTTATTTCGTGGGAACATTTTCCTAATGCAGGCCTGGCTTATTTAAAACTTTGTAAAAAGCCTTGTGAATAGTCAAATCTTCTTCTTCTTCTTTTGTTTCTTCTTTATAAAAACGTTGCCCACAACTAGGAATTTCTCCTGTATTGTGGGTGCGTTTACAAACATTTAAACTCACATACACAAACAGCCAGACCCGGAACAACTACTTGTAGGTCATACAAATATTTGTTCCGTGCGGGAATCGAACCCGCAACAACGTGCTTTTATGATTGCCTTTAAGCCCTATTGAGGTACATAGCATAGTCAGCCTATACTGTTCCAGAATTAGCATAAAAAATATTATTACAATCTCGATTATGGTTGTAAATGTTTGCTTGGTCAATCCCTAGCATCAGTAGGATGACACTAACAGCTCACTCCACGCAAGTTATCCCGGTGAGTTTTTTTACAGAATCGACCGGCAGTTTGCGCGTTAATCTCCCTGCCTCCATTTTCAAAAATGTCTTGACGCTATTTAGTTTTTATTCTATTTACCATGTTAATTTTCCTTTGCAAACCTGGCTTTTTTTTCTATGGCTCTATGACGTAAAGTATTCACAGGCCTATAATGTGATATTCATAACAAAGCCGAGCTTAGAACGATAAGCTTTCAGCACAAGCTAAGTACGGTTCTTACGACCCGTGCAAGTTGACTAGGCACCAGCCGTGCGATTCTGTAACTATCTCACCGTGAAAGCTTGGGTGAAGTGAGCGTGGAGTGAGCTGTCATTCGCTAGGGATTAACACTATTAAGTGCTCACTTCACTTATGATTTCACGGTGAGATTTTTACAGAATCGACCGGCAGTTCCCATGACGTGCCTCGTTCAGAAAGGTAATTGCGTAACACGCTAACAGTAGCAATGGCATTCATTTTAATAAATAGATTTTTCGAACTTATGCAGCAATTCATTCACAGATCCAGTCCTCGGGCTATTACAGAGAATTTCCTGATGGAAAATTGCACAATTTTACTAAAATAAGGCTTTTTCGGATATTTCAAATCTGGTATCCCAATGCTACTCGTCTTTCTAACAGTTTTATTTTCTTTCCATTGGCATTTAGGCAATGCTCCTAAATATAATTTCGGGTACAAAAATGTTTTCGAGACTGATTAAAACAAAACATCCTGATTGTTTTTAATATTTCAAAGGACAATTTTTTTTAATAGGATTCGAGATTAACGTACGTACGTGCGTAAACTTGATACCAAAATCGTATTTTTTTTCTGAGTGTTGCAGCAGGCTAAAACTTGTCATCTTCAACACGTAACTTCTTGACCACTAGGAAGCCATAACGCCTTGTCGGGGGCTGAAATCTGACTGGTCTTTGCGCAGTCTCATATGTTTTACCTCGCACACTCTCTGTTATTAAAGCTCTATTGGATGCTAAGACTGCCAATGATGATGTTGACGACCAACCCATCAAATCTGTGAAGTCTCGCCAATTATTATAAAAAAGAGGCCTTTTTTATAATAATTGCCTCTCGTAGAGCCTATTTTAATTCCCATCATTAATTTCTAGCGAGTAGGTACTCGCTCTGCTAATTTAGTCTTGTCTCTTTTTCGCAATGTTTGTATACACACCTACCAGGCTACCATGTACGGTAGAGAGCAAAGTAAACAGTGCTTCTGACCTTTACAAGACCCGTGTAAGGTCGGCAAACTCATGGAAATGTTTTATTAATTTAACTAACTTTATGCACACGTGTGGAATTTAAATATGGAAGCTTTTTAGTAAAATGGCGACTGGGTAATTCGATCAGTGAGGTACATTGATGTACATACATTTATTCAGTGTCCCGGTCACGTTTTCGTCGGCTACCGGGTCTTTTTATTCCGTACCTAGGCAACCGCACGTCCAATGTTGCAATTTGACTTTAACAGAGGCTTTATTGCGCTGCAGTAAGTTTGGTTTTTCGTAGTCCAAGTGTTAGTTCATCGTTTATATGTTTAAGAGCACGCTTTGCTGCCACCCTGCAGGTTCTAGCTGTCATGTAAATGTTTTTTCTTTTCATTTAAAAACTGAAATATTTCCATAGAGATGACAGGTGTTCCTAGTCTCTGTAAGTGTAACGTCACGAAAACATTATTATTTTAATCCGAATTCAAGAAAAGGTTCCCAGTTCATCGGAATCCGATTACTCGAAGACGGCTAAACCGATTTGTAAAATACTTTTTTGTTTGAAAAGGTAGGTATACTTTCCAGGTGGTCCCATAGTCAACAGGACGGAATCTGATAATGGGATCCTGGAGAAATCGAAGGAATTCTTCAAATATTATAGGCACATCTATAGCGATTTGGGTATTTTTTATAGTATCTGGTGCATTTGCTCTTGGAAAGCACCATTCCGTGAAGTGTAACTGATGATGAAGACCACAGATGGCCACCGGAACTACTCAATAATAAATATTTCACGGGTAGCGATTCGATTACTTTAATATGGTTGCCAAGCAATGTATGCTTGTCACAATGCGAACGGTGAAATGGAGCTGATTGTGAAATACTTACCAGGAGAACTCCTCAACAATTAACGTCCCTGCATCGGGAAAAGCAATATTTTGAAAAAGGCGATGAGCAAGTTGACATTAAGATATTGTAACTTATATAAATTATAAACAGACCTACTAAAAAGCGAGATACATAAACTTTGAAAAAAAAAACGACTTCCAAAAAAACACTACAAAGTGAAAAATAACTTTAATTTCGGAAGTCGGTGGCAAAAAACTAAAATATAGATCTAAAGACACCGACTTCCGAAATCAAATTTATTTTTCACTTTGTAGTCTGTTTTTTTTTTTTTAGAAGTCGGTTTGTTTTTTATTTTGTTTTAGAGAAGATAGTATAATTTTAGTCGAACAATATAACGCACTTGAAATTAAGGCAACGTCTTGATTCAATCTTATTTTCAAGCATGTATGTGTTTTATCAGCTAAAATAATAAAGTGATATTACAATCAAATTATCAATGTATTCGCTTTTAAACAAAAGTCGCAAATATTAATTAATTTTCTCCTGACGCTACGTTCGTTTTTAGCAAACACTGGCCCATTCAAGTGGAACTTTTCATGCTGACGCAACAACATCTCTGTATAGTTCTAACGAGAGGTAACGTTGGAAAAAATCATGGCCGACTGAAATCATACGCTTTTGCATTGACGCGAGTAGTAGTAGGGCGTGAACAATGCATTATTCTCACGCAACGCAATATTCACGGTTTTCACGATGTCACATCTCTCTATCTATTGCCCTATCGCAGGTATGCTGGAAGAGATTTCTTATGAAATAATCATCACCTTTGTAACTATTTCTTTATTCTTTGTTCTTTGTCTGGGTGTAATTTATCTGTAATATGTATGTATTTAGAAATATATATGATGTTTATCAGTTGTCTAGTACTCATAGCACAAGCTCTGCTTAGTTTGGGACTAGATGGCGTTGTGTGAAAGTTGTGGAATATTATTATTATTATTATTATCTGACCTTTCTGAAGACCATCACGAATAAGGTGTGTACGTTCACATTTGCCATGTAAACCATTTTGTTAGTCGCCTTTCAGTCATCCTTGCAATCAAAGCTAGTAAAATTATTATTATTATTATTATTATTGTTGCGATGTTATAATCTGTGACCCCCCAGCAAATGACCCTTGCGCTACAGTTCTTTAAGTACAGATCGCTCCAAGATGTTATTAAAAAAAAAAATGATAATAAATATAAATTTTTAATTTAATTAAAATATGTTCTTAAAAAGAAACTGAAAACGTTTAAGTGTGTTAAATTATTGTCGTCATTAAAGCGCCACGCTGTATATGTGTGTACATAAATGGTAAAATGAATAAATAAGTAATATTTTTGCTAACCGTACTCAGTATGTGTTAGCTTTACAGCATTTTTAGTATAATGAAGGAACTGGCGTGTTCTTTTACATACTGAGTGTAAGAGAATACTCTTGTATAATGAGGGCGAGTTCATATACAGGGTAAAATCGAAAAATTTCAACACAGTATGGTCCAGAATCATTTACTGAATCCATGATAACAGAATGCGCATCTATGTGCACTACTTTTTGACTTTTATGTGTATTTGAAGAAGTTTGACGTTGTACCGTCAGGATCATCATCTGTCTAGCCTTTTCCCAACTATGTTATGGTCGGCTTCCAGTCTAACCGGTTGCAACTGAATACCAGTATATTTCATGGAGCGACTGCCTATCTGACCTCCACAACCCAGTTACTGGGTAATACGATACCCCTTGGTGAGACTGGTTGTCAGACTTTCGGGCTTCTGACTACGCGTAACGACTGTCAAAGATCCACGAATGACAGCCGGGACCAACGGCTTAACGTGCTTTCCGATGCACGGTCTCGGTATGTAAAGATGGTCACCCATCCACAGACCAACTGCGGCAAGCGTAGCTTAACCTGATCGATTGACCTGTGCGGCTGTTATTATTTAGCCACGGCCCCATTGTACTTTCAGGATGACTCGAATTAATGTATTCATTTCGGGTATCATTTCGTTGAAGGCCGCAGGAATCCGCTGGATGCGGGAAGCACAGAACGGCAGGCTAATTGCGTAACACACTATCAGTAGCAATGGGTTTCATTTTGACAGTTCAACGACATTCATTGCATTATTTACTTTGCTGAGCAGACACATTTTTCGAACATATGGAGCAATGGATTAGCAATATGCTTCAAAATGATTCAAATCGAGAGTAATAGTGTGTTACTCAATTAGGGTGCCGGTTGTACTGGCGATGCTCGCATGCTTTTCTTCTCCCACTACAGGACAAACACCTCCCTCTACGATTTCCACTAGTGCCGGCTAGTCCTTTCTGTAGGAGTCAATGATCAGTTCAATTCCCATGATAGTACACAGCTTGAATGAACTATAGAAATCAGTAGATAAGGGGTCGCTTACAATTAGGGAAGCAAATGGAAGGCGTACTGAATCACTACATAGTATAAAACAAAGTCGCTTTCCTCTGTCTGTCCCTATGTATGCTTAGATCTTTAAAACTACGCAACGGATTTTGATGCGATTTTTTTAATAGATAAAGTGATTCAAGAGGATGGTTTATATGTATAATACATGCATAATATAGTAGAGAAACACTAATTATTTTAGAGGTTTCTAATGTGATGTCGTAAATAAACACATTTTTTTGCGCTTACCTTGCAAACGCTGGCTGATCCTTACGAGATAGATCAACATAATGAACTACAGTATTGTACACCTTAACAAGGTCTACAAAAAAATCCGCGATGGTATATGTCTATCTCTTAGAGATAACCCATAATAACCATTTTTTTCCGATACATTTTACGAGAAAAAATTGCTCAAAATTATCAGTGTTTCTCTACTATATTATGCATGTATTATACACAAACCTTCCTCTTGAATCACTCTATCTACTAAAAAAACCGCATCAAAATCCGTTGCGTGGTTTTAAAGATCTAAGCATACATAGAGACAGACAGACAGCGGGAAGCGACTTTGTTTTATTATACTACTATGTAGTGATCAGCATTGCACCCGTGCGAAGCCGGGGCGGGTCGCTAGTACAATATATTTTTCATTTTGCCTAAGAGTTTTTAACCACCATACACCCTAATTGCATAACACATTACCAACCACAATTTGAATCATTTTGAAGGATATTGATAGCCCATTGCTTCATATGTTCGTAAAATTATTCTGCTCAACAACGTAAATAACGCAATGAATGTTGTTGAACTTTCAAAATGAAAACCTACCTACTGTTAGTGTGTTACGTAACTACGCCACCGATAAATATAAGTTATAAACTAAATAAAACTGCCTCAAGTCTCTTCCATTTCTGTAAAAGTATTTAGCGAAACTGAAAACGCAAAAACTTTTACGCAAGTTAAGGTAAGTTTAAACCAAAAGGAACAATTAACATAAATAATTAACTTGGCGATTCTTCGTGAACACCGTTAGGTACTTGGACCTGTAGAGGTTTGTAAGTTACTACCCCAAAATTTTTCGATAATAAAATAGGTTGGTTCACTAAAATGCGTCCTGCCGTGCGATTCTGTAACCATCTCACCGTGAAAGCTTGGCTGAAGTGAGCGTGGAGTGAGCTGTCATTCGCTAGGGATTAACACTATTAAGTGCTCACTTCACTTATGATTTCACGGTGAGATTTTTACAGAATCGACCGGCTGTATTCTGTGTACTTTACTTGGAACCTCATTCGAGTGACCGACTCATTTACACACAGTTCGAGTTTTGAGATGAAGTTTTGAGAAAAAGCGATCTTCGATCTTTTATATGAATACTAGCTGTTGATTATAATTATATTTTCAGGACGTCTGACCTATGATATCTATAAAATTAAGTGAAAGTTCATTATTATTCAGCCTAGTCGAAATGTAGTTATATAGGTGCCGTTCGTGGAATAACAGTAATATTTGTATATTTTTCCAAGAACGGCACCTACCGATTTTGAAGGTGCTGTTTAAATCAGTGCTCTAAGTGGAATATCTCGATTCATCTGACAGTAGTTTCAGTTTTAAAGCACCAGGTTCTCATAACATCTAGGCGTATCATATGCCTACATCATAATAAAATTATGATGTAGTCTAAAATTATGATGTAGTCTGAGTAATTAATGTCAATGACTGCGAGTAGAGACTGCGACCCGTTGCACCACATCTGTGTGGTATTATTAGATGCGCATATACAGGGTGTTTAATGAAGTGATCAGGGTACATTTAATGAAGTGATCATTTGAAACTATGAATTATTTTTACCTACGTTTCTAATTGATAAACCTAATTTTTCTCTTTTTATTATAACTATTTACCATATTAAGTTTGTGTGGTGTGATGCGAATAGATAGAATAAGAAATGAGTATATAAGAGGAAGTTTGAAAGTGGCACAGGTGACCGAAATGTTTTGTGGAAATCGGTTGTCATAGAAAAGGCATGTGATGCGGAGGAATAAGGAAAATGTTGTAAGTAAAGTTTTGAGTATAAATGTGGATGGCCATAAGGAAAGACCAAAGAAACGATGAATGGACTGTATGATAGATGATATTATGGCTAGAAAGGGGGTGTCTACCGAGATCTCCTGCATCGTGAGTGACCGTCAGACTCGCAAAAAATGTCTATAGGTCAAATAAATACATATTTGTTTGGAGCGAGAACCGACCCCGTAACACGTAGCGCAGAATCCATTCACTTGTCCGCTACGTCAACCGTTCCACTCTATTTCATACTAAATATAAGTCACCCTGTATACGCATGACATGAGCCACATTGGCACGCTGCGGTACGCACTGACGTAGAAGCGATGCATCGCTGTGACATCATGGCTCGCTGATATACTCATTTCATTAGATTTGTTATAATCTTTATCATTATATAAATCTACGCGCAAATACTGGATTATGTAAATAATCTTTTATCCCTACCTAGTGAAAAGTTAGCTAGAAAATGAATACAAGAAAAAACTACATACTCGTCGTTTGCTATATCCTTATAAGGCCATGAGATCCTGGTACTGGTGGGGACGCTTGCCTTTGTCAAAAACCTCGTTATGCACGAAACCACTGTTGTAGTAAGCAAGACGTATATTTTGTTTTTCAGTCCCCAGGTCGGGTAGTGTAATTGGGTTTCCTCATGAGGAATTTCTTAGAAGCAGTCTGAATTCCGGATTTTTGCCTGGTTAAGGCAATAGGTTTGAACTCTAACTAACTGGTGGACTTAAAGAAAACTGACGACTGACTGGTGCAGGCTGGCAGTGAGACATCTACGCGAAACCATGAAATACATATGATTCTAGAGTTCCTAAATTTTTTTTCATCAGTTATCAAATAAAAAATCAGCTGTTTCATAGAAAAGTGCAATATGTACGCAATCAAAATGTATGGAACAGTATTTTTTTTTTTTTTTTTTATAACTTACGAATAACTTCAAAGCTAGGGGGTTCAGATTGATGTACTCGTACTGAATCCATGGTAACAAGTTTTGCGTCTTTGGGAACCACAGGAGCGATGTCATGTTTAATTTGTTATATTTTAATGCCGACTTTTATTAACGATTCTGTGGCAACATAAAAAATCAAGTATTTAAACAAAAACGGTGCACCGTACAAAATATTTTGCATCGAACACGAACGTGCCGCATATTTAATTTGAAAGTCATTTCAAAATAAATAGTGTTCAGCTGCAAATAAATATTCAATGCTGGAATGGAAAAAGGGAAATGTCATGTTTGTTATTTCACTTTCAGTTCAGAAAATATTTTTTTCAAGGTAGTATTTTTATTTTTATTTTTATATTAGTCCTCTGTTGAAGATACTTAGAGGTGGTAAAATAAAATAGTGGACTGTAAATATAGGTAGGTATATTATGACTGAAGAACGCGCGCCTCTGGTCCGTGTCGTATATTGAATGGTGCGTGTTAGCAGCGGCAGCGGCGGCGGCGGCTCTCGGCTCTCGTCCCCCGCTCCCCGCAAGCCGCTGTCGCCCTCCGGTCGTCGCAGTAGCTAACGATGCTACGTTTTGTCGCCAACACCTCTGTTTTGAGCACCAAGTTCAGGGTTTTTACCCTGACGGATGTGTTGTACTCGTAGCATAATAAGCCAATTATGTCCCCACTGCTAGGAAACAGGCCTCTTCAGTTAGAGGGAGTGGACCGTAATCTATTACTCGGGCCCAGTGCGTAGTAGATGTCACATTTCTTCGAATTTTTGGTTCTAGGACATGCTTCATCACGATGTTTTCCTTCACCATTTTGAGAGCCGTGGTGATGAGATAATTTACACAATGCAAAAAACCTGCGTCCTGCCGGTCAATTCTGTAAAAATCTCACCGTGAAATCATAAGTGAAGTGAGCACTTAATAGTGTTAAACCTTAGCGAATGACAGCTCACTCCACGCTCACTTCACCCAAGCTTTCACGGTGAGATGGTTACAGAATCGCACGGCTGTTCATGGCGATGATTTAAAATCTGTATATTTGTTGCAGAAGAAATCCTGGGCTCTCGAACAGCGCTATGGATGTCAGCTGACGGCCACATGGTGCTATACGCGACCTTCAACGACAGCCTGGTGCATGAACAGAAATACCCCTGGTATGGGGCTGCACTAGACACTGATGATCCTGCCAAGGTGATTTTAATCCTATTTCTATATTTATAAAGTAACCCTTTCACCCACGTAAAAATTTGGATGTAAATATATGTTGTAGATTAAGGTAAGGGTGTTTTTCAGTGAAAATTTCGTTGGTGTATCATGTTTAGAAAACAATAAATTAATTTTTCAAAAATTAAAAACAAATTAGAATTATCTCAGGTTTTTTAGAAAAAAATATCATGATTTGTTGTCTCTCTAAGTAATGTACAACATATATTATGGGCATTGCTATACTTGGAACTATTAACGAGAAAAAAAAAATTTCTTCAATAATATTTTTTTAATTTTCTCGAAAACCAATGCATATTTTGAAGTAATATTTTACAAGTTAGTTACACTCAGTAAGACCAACATACACAAAAATTGGCAGTTGAAATTTCCGCTGGGGCCGCTACTCCATGCTTACCACGCCATGCTCTTTTAAGAATGTCCTAATTAGTGACTGTCGCGTTTTCAGTAAGTTCTTCCAAGAGTTGATTACTGTCAGATTGATGGGATATTAAATCTACTGTATAAAAAAAAAATTACCAGAAACCAACCCAAAGAAATAGACTGGTTTGTTTGCGGGCCCCCCGGCACCATAACGTCTTAGGTTCCTATACCCGTCTCGATATTTGCTAGTACATGATTAAATAAAGCTTAGAATGTACAGACGCCCGCACATCAAGCTACCCGAAACTGTCAGATTTTCCTAATCAACTTTCAACCTTATGCTGTCGCGATAAGGTTGAAAATCTACTAAAGAAATTTGACAGATTGTAGTAGCTTGATGTGCTGGCGTCTGTACCTAATTAAAAGTAAAGTGGACTACTTGTGCAGTTTTTCAACATTAATCCTTTCATTCTCTCGACCCAGACGTACCCGGAGATCAAAAGCGTGAGGTACCCGAAGCCAGGGACCAACAATCCAACGGTGACGCTGACGGTGGCCGATATTGCAGACCCGAAGCACATCCGAACACGACATCTCACGCCACCTAAAGTTATATTAGAAGAAGGGTAAGTAAACTAGCATAGTACCTATTAGGCCGAGGTTTATAAACGTTACTCACGTATTTTGGCTAAGTATTGTGCTTGTCACTGTCCCTGGTGAACTATAAGTGCAAGACGCGACGGGATCATATGTATCCAAGCCTTGCTATGTAACTTTTATCAATCTCAGCCCTAGTCAGAACATGAAGCTAAGTGTTTGAAGAGATGATTGGATCTGTTGGTTTAGGCGGAATCTTTCGTTACTCTGTCTTCGCGAAAGCCATAGTTGCACAATCCTTTTTCCTCATTTTGTTTTTTTTTTTGTGCGATTGAAAATACCGCCATAACTGACATCTATATTTTTAATCACTTTTCTTATTTTGGTTTGTCTTTACCTTGTGCCTATGTTCAGACGCCAGCACATGAAGCTACTACAATCTGTCAAATTTCTTTAATAAATTTTCAACTTTATCGCCAAAGCATAAGGTTCAAAACTGATTGCGAAAAATCTGACAGTTTCGGGTAGCTTGATGTGTTGGGGTCTGTACCTACGTACCTATGATGCAAAACCAGATAATACGATTTACGCATCTAGCATTCGTACTAGGCGCTTGTATCTCCGGTAGCACAGCATATAAACGTTTTATCCATTAATCTATTTGAGGAGCCCATAGCTAAATAATACCAGCCACACAGGTCGATCGATCAGGTTAAGCTACGCTTGCCGCGGTGGGTCTGTGGATGGGTGACCATCCTTACGTACCGACACCCCTCCGTGCCTCGGAAAGCACGTTAAACCGTTGGTCCTGGTTGTCATTCGTGGATCTTTGAGAGTCGTTACGGATAGTCACAAGCCAGAAAGTCTGACACCCAGTCTTACCAAGGGGTATCGTATTACCCAGTGACTGGGTTGTGGAGGTCAGATAGGCAGTAGCTCCATGTAAAATACTAGTATTCAGCTGCATCCGGTTAGACTGGAAGCCGACCCCAACATAGTTAGGAAAAGGGTGGGCAGATGATGATCCATTAATCTATTTGAAAGCTAACTACATTTTATAACGCCGTCATAAATGAAGATACCAGTAACAAAAACTAAACAATGTTACCCAGAATATGATTTTAATATCTGTTAAGGTTTATGTGGTATAACAAAAACCCTAAATCTATTACTTTGTTAGGTACTACATGAGAAACCCTTCTTCCAATATAATGATAGTCTCTAGATCTCCACATAAAGCGGAGACTGTAAAGCGAACTCGACTGCTTTAAAGCGCTGTAAGCCATAAAGCGAGCTAAATAAATGAGCTGAACCTCATAAAATAAACAAAGTGGGCGGGCTTCGCATCAAAACTTCAATATTTCGAATCGACCTTCATTTACATTGTGAGTTTATTGGTGAACGAGCTGGGATCGTGTTATGTTTTATCGTGTCTTGGTAGTTTGCGCAGGTACGGTCTGATTTCTATAAGTTGTTTTTGTAAGTGTTCGTGAATGTTTGGTTAGTTTTATGTATGTAAAGAATTGTACCAACCTCACCGGAGTTTTGAATGAAAATACTTACCTTAGAAGCAATCTAACGAGTCGTTTACACTGCCCCGCGCAACGCGACGAATATTGTGAACTACGCCAAAAACTGAAGCTTGTCTCTCTATAACTTGTGACAATCCTCCGGTCTCTGAAAGCCGTTGAATGAAACCCTACTTTAGTATCACTTTTTCACGTCATTTATGCTTGTATTATTTTTGTCGGTGTTTTTACTGCAAATTCACTAATTAGAAACTTGAGCAGTCTTCATCCTTGAGATAGTTCCGTTGGTCTCGTTTATCGGCTAGAAGGAAAATAAACTGTAAACTTATACAATTTAGTGTCATTTTTCTACACACCACTACAACTGCTTATACTATTTCTTGCAGTGACTACTACTTCACGAGCGCGCAATGGGTGTCCCTCACAGAAGTGTGCGTGGTTTGGCTGACCAGGATGCAGAACTTATCGGTTGTCTCCGTCTGCAAGAGCCCTATGTGGTACTGTCAGGAGGTAAGGAACAACTTGAATAATTCACTGCCTTTTTTAGCCTTAGCTATGCCATGATTGATGAGTATTAATTTGGTTGTAAAACTGAATTCAGCCGGTAGATTCTGTAAAAATCTCACCGTGAAATCATAAGTGAAGTGAGCACTTAATAGTGTTAATCCCTAGCGAATGACAGCTCACTCCACGCTCACTTCACCCAAGCTTTCACGGTGACATGGTTACAGAATCGCACGGCAGTTGCGTTATAGTATTATACTTGTCACCCGAGGTTTCACTCTCGTGGTCCGTGGTAAACAGGAACCAAGTATTTAACCAGAATTAAAAACACGCACCCGCTTATCTGATATTAACTTCTGCTGAGTTCTGGTAGCCTGGTAGTTTGACTGGAACACTTTGCTCATCCAGATTATATTTTAAACTGGAATGCTGAAAAACCCTGACTTATCAAGTTAGATAAATCGAATTTTCTTTATTATAGAGACGCCAGGACATCAAGCTACCCGAAACTGTCAAATTTTCCCAAACAACGTTGAACCTAATGAAAGCAATAAAGTTGAAAATCTATTAATGAAATTTGACAGATTTTATTAGCTTGATGTGCTGGCGTCTGTACACCATAATAATTATAACAAAGTGAATTTACGACGACCGGTGGGATAGTTGCGTAACATACTATCAGCAGCAATCGCTTTCATTTTGACAGTTCAACAACATTCATTGCGTTATTTATGTTGTTGAGCAGACCACTTTTCGAAAGTATGAAGCGTTGGATTAGCAATATCTAATGATTCAGTTTGAGAACGATAGTGCGTTACGCACTTAGGGTGCTGGTTCCACCTAATTAATTTTGCAAGCGAGGTAAGTCGGTATATTATATTAGATTATTAACTAAAGACAAAGACAAAGACAAAGACAAAGACATTTATTCGTTGGATATGGTAGGTACAAAGTTGGTTGGTATATATGGATAAGTTCAGGACACATCCGCCGCTAATAGCGGCATACAAATATTTACAATGTGAACCTAACGTACACGTGGATATAAAAACCTAACTATTCTACTTATACTCTAATAAACAATACAAAACACTTATAATATGGACATTGTACTCTATTATACTTCGTTGCTTCGTCCTTCGAGATTAAGATAACAATGTAGTAATACGTCTAGGGTATCGCCTTTCATCCACTAAGTTTGAATATTTTTTTTTTTTTTTTTTTTTTGTCGGTACTTTGTCTTCCTGATAGTTATGCCTGTACCGCCACTCATTCGCGTTTTAGTGCGTCGCCGATCACCACGTTATTTTCTTCGTTTCATTTGAATTGTGCAAAAAGATGCCAAAACGTAGTCACAAAAACGACGACAGTGATTATTTAAGAAAGAAGATTCGAAAACTCGAAAGGAAACTTAATAAACGCGACAGAAGGTCGCGTGTTCGAAGTTGTTCCGAGAGTAGTAGCTCGTCGACGAATATTATTATGTCGCCGGTACTATCGGACCATGAAGGTAAGCTGAAGTGTTATTTTTACAAACGGAAGATATTGTGAATAGTTTTTCGGACTATATCCGTATCATAATCTGACATGATGTCATATTATCTTAAATAGTGTTGTGTACATCTTATGGGGATGTTACCTTCACATAATTTTGGATTCCCAATTCATTGGGTATATACTACTAGTGATTGTGTACATTTGAAAGGAATGTTGCCTTCACTTTAGTTAATGACCTACTTAATAATAATTGCATTTTATATCCGTACGGACTAAAACATAGTGTTGTGGGTAGTTTTAAGGACTATCGCCGCTCTAAAACCACTAGTAACACAGAGTCTAACAAACATATTAACTGTCTAGAACTCCTGGCTGCTTTCTTGGGCTTACAAACATTCGCAAAAGGATTAAAAAATTGTCAGGTGTTACTACGCGTTGACAACACAACTGCTATTTCGTATATCAACCGTATGGGTGGAGTAAGATTTCCACATTTAACTGAAATCACAAAATCTTTGTGGCAGTGGTGTGAAGCTCGTGGTATATTTGTATTCGCTTCATACATAAGCTCGGAAGATAACGAAATAGCAGATGCTGAGTCTAGAAAATCTCACCCCGATACCGAATGGGAGATTAAAGATCATGCTTTTGAAAAGATTGTGAGAGCCTTTGGGCAACCAAAAATTGATCTTTTCGCATCAAGGTTGAATAACAAATGTGTTAAGTACGTCTCATGGAATAGAGACCCAGGAGCATGCGCTGTGAATGCTTTTACTTTAAATTGGTCAAATCTTTGTTTCTACGCATTTCCTCCTTTTGCGGTTATATTAAAAGTATTAAGAAAACTTATATACGACCAGGCGGAGGGTATTGTTGTGGTTCCATTTTGGCCCACGCAACCCTGGTTTCCACTTTATCAAAAACTTCTCTGTTCAGAATTAGTTCAGTCTAGACCCTCTGATAAAGTGTTATTGTCTATTTCCAACAGTGTCCCCAAGCTCACGTTGATTGCAGGGAAGTTATCAGGACGGCGTTACGAAACAGAGGAGTACCACCATCATCTTTAGATATTATGATAGCTTCTTTATCTGAAAGGTCAATAAAACAAAATGACGTTGCCATTCGACGTTGGGTAAACTTTTGTAAGACTCACAATATCAAAATACATGAGGCGTCAATTCCGATGATTATGTATTTTCTCACTGAGTTATTTCATTCCGGCTTACAATACGGATCTTTAAACAGTCATCGCTCCGCTCTGTCTTTGATCTTAGGATCGAGAGTAGGGTCTGATGATCGCGTTGCTAGGCTATTCAAAGGTTTTTACAGACTTCGTCCTCCAGCCCCAAAATATAATATCACTTGGGACCCGTCAATAGTTTTAGAATTCTTATCAAAATGGTACCCAAATAATAATTTAAGTTTCGAACATTTAACCAAAAAGGCCGTAACTTTGCTCATACTTGTAACTGCACACAGGGTGCAAACCATTAGCAAAATCAAATTAGAAAATATGAACGTCACTGATAATCTTATATTGATCAAGATAAACGATTTGTTAAAAACATCTCGACCTGGTTTATCTCAACCTTGTTTAAATATTCCATTTTACAAAGATCGACCGGAAATATGTCCCGCTGAGGCTCTTATAGAATATATTGATAGGACAAAACATTTGAGAAACAATGCCAATAGCCTTTTTATAAGTATTAAAAAACCACATAAATCAGTAACCACAAATACCATCAGTCGGTGGATAAAAGATATATTATCAATTAGCGGAATTGACACTTCAGTATTTTCTGCCCACTCCACCAGACACGCAGCCACCTCAGCTGCTCATAGAGCTGGTGTCAATATTGACACGATACGAAAAGCAGCTGGGTGGAGTGGTAGCTCCAATGTTTTCGCTAGATATTATCATAGAGACATTCAATGTGAACAAACTGATCAATTTGCCTTATCAATCCTAACCTCTGATCGATGTTAGATTTAATTACTTAAAATTAATAACTTAAATTTATCTACCCCTAATTAAAGAAAAACTACAATTTAATTACTTTATTACTTGTAAGGTTTGATTAATATACATGTACCTAAGTATAAAAATTCAGTGTTTTAATATTTCACCATCTTTCAAAATCTACATTGTTATCTTAATCTCGAAGGACGAAGCAACGAAGTATAATTGGAGATTAAACGAACTTACCTGAAGTGAAGTTCTATCCAAATTATACGAGTTGCTTCGTCCGAAGAGATTAGTTCCCTCCCAACCCTATGAACCCCATACCTAAAGTGAAATATTAAAAAAGGTTCCAGGCTTTCAACTAAATGAGTGGCGGTACAGGCATAACTATCAGGAAGACAAAGTACCGACAAAAAAAAAAAAAAAAAAAAAAAAATATTCAAACTTAGTGGATGAAAGGCGATACCCTAGACGTATTACTACATTGTTATCTTAATCTCTTCGGACGAAGCAACTCGTATAATTTGGATAGAACTTCACTTCAGGTAAGTTCGTTTAATCTCCAAATATACTATATAAAATAAAAACACAACAATAATAACATTTCTATTATACAACTAAATAAATCTACCTTCTTAAAAAATGTATATATTTATATTATTTACTTGTATTCAAAAAATTCTTTTAGCGTGTAAAAATTATTTTGGAGAAGCCAATTTTTTAGATTTTTTTTTGTAAAAATGAAATGGTAGCTCTCTTATTACCTTTGGAATCACTACATAGTATAAAACAAAGTCGCTTCCCGCTGTCTGTCCCTATGTATGCTTAGATCATTAAAACTACGCAACGGATTTTTATGCGGTTTTTTTTAATAAATAGAGTAATTCAAGAGGAAGGTTTATATGCATAATACATGCATAATATAGTAGAGGAACACTGATCATTTTAGAGGTTTCTAATGTGATGTCGTAAATAAACACATTTTTTTGCGCTTACAATGCAAACGCTGGCTTAACCCTACGAGATAGATCAAAATAATGTACTACAGTATTGTACACCTTAAAAAGGTCTACAAAAAAGTCCGCGATGGCATATGTCTATCTCTTAGGGATAACCCACAATAACCATTTTTTATCCTATACTTTTTAAGAGAAATAATGGCTCTAAAATTATCAGTGTTTCTCTACTATATTATGCATGTATTATATACATATAAACCTTCCTCTTGAATCATTCTACCTATTAAAAAAACCGCATCAAAATTCGTTGCGTAGTTTTAAAGTTCTAAGCATACATAGAGACAGACAGACAGCGGGAAGCGACTTTGTTTTATACTATGTAGTGATAGTGATCAGCATTGCACCCGTGCGAAGCCGGGGCGGGTCGCTAGTATGGTTATAAATTTTAATGGACATAAGGTAGCTGTTTCTGTAGTGAGAGTGCTATTACAAAATTGGTTTTTTTAACTTGGTGGGGTCCCTTTTTGCAAACCCATTGTTTTCGGCTACTGTGGAGAAGAAGTGAGAGTTTTTCTTGACAAATATGGCTATTTCTAAAATGTAAGTAGAAGATAGAGTTAGAACCTTTAGCTTTTTAAAAATTGGTCTACAGCTCTCGTATGGAGGCGTCCCAGTTACTGCTCGCAAGCATTTTTTTGCGCTATGAAAGCTCTTTGTATGTGTGATGAGTTACCCCATAGGAGTAAGCCGTACCTCAACACAGACAAACAAAGTGACACAGACACAATAAACAAAGTGGAATGAAGCGATCATTAATCAGAATTAAAAAAAATATTAATGCTGTAGTATCGTTTTTGAACCGTCGATATTCTTACCCTTTAAATAAAACGGCAGATAGGTAGGTAATATTTACCTATTCAGCTTCAATACAAAGAATAAAAGTTAAATATCGACCCGTAACATCGTGTGGAAACCTGACCTGCGATTCTGTAACCATCTCACCGTGATAACTTGAGTGAAGTGAGCGTAGAGTGAGCTGTCATTCGCTAGGGATTAACTCTAATTAAGTGCTCACTTCACTTATGATTTCGCGGTGAGATTTTTCCAGAATCGACTGGAAAAATCTCACCGCGACTGGACTGGACGCGGCTGGACTTATATTTAATATAAGTCTGAAATCGCCAACCCGTCTTGAGCAAGCGTGGTGATCAATGTTTGTGCCTTCTCTGTATGAGAAGAGGCTTTTGCCCAACATTGGGACAGTAATAAGCTGGTATTTTATCATAAAAAGTCTTTAAATAAACAGTATTCTCTAATACATCTTTGACGATGGACTTTCAATAAAATATTCACAAAAAGATTTCAAATGAATATTATTGGCAAAGTTTTTACAATTCAAAAAGATACTGTTTTCTATTGTAAACTTAATATTATTTGTGAATTTTTGAGCTCGTTTTTTTTAACGAATGGCGTACTAAAAATATGTTTTTATTTTTAAACCATAATAAAAATTTATGTTAGGTTATGCAGTGGTCATACGTTATTTTTAATGTCTGGCAAACTGTTGGATTAACATGTTTTTGTTTCAGCTTTCGTGCCAAACTTCAGCGTTGATTTTACATTCTTAATCCCTTTTCAGAATATTTGAGTGAGGGTAATTTTTCGCGGTTTGGCTTAAAAGTATCGGATTTAATATTCACATGAACTAATATTTGTTTTACCTAAAACTTACTTGATTTTAGCTCGCTACCTTGATATCACCTCCATGTAAAACAAACGCGTGCTAATATAGACACGCACGCACATTGCAGGTTTCGAGGTAAACCCGCGAGCTAAACCGCGATTGCGAGGTATCGCAGTGAAGCATCTTCGGCATGTGATAACCCTAAGAAATGGTCTGCATTAATGAACAATTAATAGTATTGGCACATAATGTCGGCAAACGTTACGTTTTATATGCCAGTATATACAAGCTGTAACTTAAATAACGCACAACCTCATAAGGGGTCATTGTACTCATCATTATGAACAACTTTTACTATGGGACCAAACCTGAAATCACGAAAAAAAAAACAGCTGTTCCCTACATTTATGTTCGCATAACTCGTCAAAATGTAGGAAACAGCTGATTTTTTTTTCGCGGGTTAGTTATTTAAGTTGTCTTGTATACAAGGTGTCTTGTATATATTTTTTTTAAAAATTTTTATTCATTTCCATAGATATGCCAGTATAGAAGAAGGCCTATTACCATATTCAAAAATGTTCAAAATCCATTCGTAATCTCATCTCAGTAGCAATCAATATCAAAAACTTTTAAAAAATGTAGATAATTTAGAAGATTTTTTGACATATTGAGCCTAAGATTAGAATGTAAACGTTCTTAAAATACGGCAATTGCAGCAAAAAATCTTAAATACCTCAATAAGTCGCAAGAAATGTACTGACTTGCCTTAGTGTGGACAAGAAAAAAGTAAAAAAAAGGAAATACCTATTTTTCCTTTTAGGTAATAAAATCTTTATTAAAATTTTATTTTCATTCTTTGTTTATTTTCTTCTCCATTTAACATCGAACTTCTTCAACAGGTATACAGAATATCCTCAGGGCTGGACGGCTGGGTAGAATCAGCCCCCTCCCCCCTCTGGTCAGCCGGTGGCGGTGCCCTGGTAACCCTAGCTCCAGTTAGGGACGGCCCAGCCGGGTTGTTCCGTCATATAGTGAGGACGGAACATAACTCCCATGGGCCCAGGGCGTTGCCGCTGACGCATGGGAGCTTTGATGTCGTCCAGTTGTTGGCTTGGGATCACGCTAATCAGCACATGTGAGTACATATTTTTTCTTCTCTTTCGAATGCAACTCAATTTCAAGATATTGTTAAGTCTCATGCTGTCCCTTTCACTGCAAGGTGTAGTGAAGCGACAAAAATACTTTTAAGAACCTTCTAAGGTTTACTGTCTTTTAAATACGAGTATCCGGGGGTTATGCATTTGAGAAGCACTAATAAAAACTTATTAATCAACTGTTTCCTCAATTCTTGACCTACCCAGCAGATAATGTCACTTAAATTCTTTATATTTTTCATTTATCTGCCGGATAGAGCCTATCTGGAGACTGAAAGAAAACATACTTTTTAGTTTCGGTGGATTTTAACTATAATTTTCTTTCAGCTATTACTTGGGCATCCCAGAGGGTAAACCAGGGCAGCAGCACCTATACAGAGTATCGTCCGAGGCGCCGAGGCCGGGCTCCCCGCAGAAATTACCGTACTGTGTCACATGTAACTCACAGGTCAGTAAAAGTTGCATACCTATCAATATGGTGATACTAGAAGTATATAGTTGTTGGTATACCAGGAGAGCAGAGATGTATACAACGTGTAACGTTACATGCGCAAAACCTGAAAATAGTTTGATCAGAATAACGAGCAGAATTTAATTAAACCTCTTTTTAATATAGGTCACATTTTTCAAAAAATCTTCATTAAAAACGTTGCCGTGTCTATTTATTAATAGGTCAAGCAAGCCAATGTCAGTGTGACGCATCGGCCCGGTGACGACTCCTCCCTCGATAAAGCGTCGTCACAGACGTAAGAAACGATCAGAACGGCCAGTATAACTAAAACAGCACATAAAACCTTTACAATTTTTTTAATGAGTTATTTTCTCTCTGAAATAGGTCAATTGAACTAAAAATCAGTTGGGGTGTCTGAGGTTTTGCGCATTTAACGTTACACGTTAAAGAGTATTTTCCAGAACGAGAATTCCGGGCCCAGGCCTGCCTACTAAACACAATACAGTTGCTTTTCAATTTATAATAAAACGTTGATAAGCGAAGATGGGATGACCGTACTTGGGTCGCAGCAACTATAAAGAGGGCATTCGTTGGAGGTGCTAACTTTCAATCTCAAGTAGATCTATGCGGAAAAATTCTGGAGTTCTTCAAGAATTTTGTCGGACACAGCTTGTAAACACGCCATATTTTATATATATTGTGTCCAAATGATCTATTTAATCGCTTAAACGTTTACTATTTCGATGTGTAGGTAGTGGCTCATCGCCAGAATATTGAAAGTACGTCTTTACCAACATCTGTGCTACATGGGCGACACGCGGAGTCATAATATGACATTTCCATGCACTTATGCCAGTATATTTATGATTGCCTATTGGAAATCTATTTCTGTGTTGCGTTCTAATACTAGTTAGCAGTACGTACCATAACTTCTGGTTACTTGATGTATAAATAATGCATGAAATTGTAAGATTCAAAAAGAGATGGATGATTTGTTTTGGCCTCTTGCTTCATAACGTTTCGATACCTAAACAAATCGATTACCACAAGTCATTCTCATCATTATAATTATAAAACAGTCAAATAAATATTACAGCTCTCAATGTCTAACCTCCCTTTTCTATATTACTCGTAGTAAGCAAATAAACGGCCATAATAAGCTTTCGTAATCATCTGACTAGTCTTTTCCTAACTATTAGGTTGGCTCATAAATTATTGCCAGTTAAAAAACAAATTATTACTAATATTTTTTATTAATAAAAAAATACATTTAATTAATTATATAGTCTCCCTCGTTATCAACAACAGTCAGCCATCTACTGGGCAAAATTTGAATACCTTTCTCCCAAAATGAGGCGGGCTGGGACTCGAAAAATATTTCAAGTTCAATTTTAATACTTCCAGAATTTTCGATTTTTTTTCCTAGTAAATGAAATTTAAGAGCTCGAAATAAATGAAAGTCTGAAGGCGCAAGATCCGGGCTATACGGTGGATGTGGAACAGTCAGCCATCCTAGCTCCTCCAGCTGTTTATGTGTTAACTTGACGCAATGAAGTCGTGCGTTGTCATGCAAAAGTTGGACTCTAGTCATTTTGGCCGCTTAATTTTTAACATCTCCGCTAGTTTGCGAAGCTGCTGCGTATACAGATTGGCGTTAATAGTCTGATGAGATTCGAGGAGTTCCCAGAAAATCATTCCTTGCCAATCCCAGAAAACAAACAACATAATCTTACGACCGTGTTCATTAAGTTTAGACTGGGCTGGTGGGTTTTCCCCGCGAGGAATCCAATAGGCATGACGCGTGTTGGTTTCATAATGTATCCAGCTCTCGTCACATGTAATAATGTCCTTGAGAAAGTCTCGTCTGTGCGGACGAAGTAACAAACTTTGACAAATGGCCACACGAACGGCCCGGTCATGGTCCGTTAACGCATGAGGTGTCCAACGTGACATCAATTTGCGATATCCCATCGATTTGAGATAACGATCTATAGTCGCGTGGGAATGTCCAAGCGCCTTCTCTAAATTGCGCGTACTGTAGTCTGGATGTAGCTCAAGTTCGTGACGCAAAGCATCTTCATCGAAGCTGGTGGGTCGGCCTGGGCGAGGTTGACCTTCGCAGCTTATATCACCGGTGTCAAAACGCTTGTACCAGAAACGAATAGTCCGATCGCTAGTAGTAAGAAACGGCTAAAAAGATTAACACTGCATTTGGACCGGGTCCAAATGCAGTGTTAATCTTTTTAGCCGTTTCTGTTGTAGAGACTTTAAGTCGATGCTCATATAGCATAACAGCTCGCAGTTGACGCTGATCCATTTTCACTAAAGACTAATTATTGCGTTGCTTCCGCGCCTATTTATACCCTCACCATAAAAGATACTCATCCTTACTAGAAAGATCTAGAACTTTCTTGAATTTACTTTAGTTTAAATACGAGAAAATTCGAGAAAAATAAAATATGGCATGAAATTATGAGACAACCTTACAAACCAATATTATATGATGGGATCGACTTCTAGTCTAACCGGATGCAGCTGCCTATCTGATCTCCAAGATCCCGTTAGTGGGTAAGACCGCCTTGATAAGACTGGTTGTCAGACTTTCGGGATTCTGACTACCCACCCGTACCGACTGTCAAAGATCTACAAATGACAGCCGGGAGCAACGGTTTAACGTGCTTTCCGAATCAAGGAGTCTCTTGACTCGGAAAGTAAGAAGGTATGAACACAAATATCAGGAACAAACACTTGGTATCCGAGAAAGCGGTTTATATTGAAACAATATTTGCTGCACTAGCTTCAGATATTGAACGAACAGTTAGGTTAATAGCTGTAGTAGTAGTTAGAAGAGCTCTTTGTAAAGGATCTCTTTCGAGGAAGTTGTACCAGCATAGATACAGTCACGCAAAGTGACTACCAACAGATTGTCCGTAGTTCCTTCATATCACACATAATAGATATCTGAGGACATCGGAAAACCTGAGACCAGAGATGCCGATGCATTCCACCAGTTTCTATGACAAATCTACGGACAGTACGGTTATGGAATGACTTGCCCGTGTCGGTAAGGCGTGCTCAATCTTTGTCCAATTTTAAAATTATGATAAAAAAAGCACTTCCTCACTCCTTAAA
Source organism: Eremobia ochroleuca (assembly GCA_949629135.1). Taxonomy (NCBI): domain Eukaryota; kingdom Metazoa; phylum Arthropoda; class Insecta; order Lepidoptera; family Noctuidae; genus Eremobia; species Eremobia ochroleuca. The sequence goes on along the minus strand of OX451407.1, from coordinate 12,197,693 downwards.
CAGCATTATTATACAGGGTAAAATTGCAAACATGCGACAAATCGAAATGGGAGATTGTACTCATCATTATGAACAACTTTTACCATGGGACCAAACCAGAAATCGCGAAAAAAAAAAAATCTGATGTTCCCTACATTTGGGAACATCTGATTTTTTTTTCGCGATTTTACCTTTTCAATCCATCCAAAGACTGTCTTTAAAAGATCGCTCTTAGCGATAAGACCGCCCTTTGTGTCACCCTTTGTAAAATTTCAATATTTATGTCTGCAATTTATATGGTGTAGATAATAAAGAGTATTCTATTCTATCCTATTCCGTAGGTTTATTTAAATTACAACTGTCATTGTTTGTCGTTTAAAATGGCTATAAACTCGGCAAATTGACGTAGAGTGTCTGAATTTGCTTCATAATTAATTTCCCTGGCTGTATTCATGCACTGGGAGCGTTGTTTTGTTTCAATTTGAAGAGTGTGCCGTGGTATCATAAAAAGATGATGATGCCAGTGTTATTAAAGGTATGTGAGATATATCAGCTCCTGAAAGACATAATATCACCTGAAGGATGGATTGATGAAAATGAAAAACAACAGACCAAGGCGAAAGCGTCAGGGAAACCTGCGAAATTCATTTTTTTTACGTTTTTTTGCATTTCACAGCACCCTAATTGTGTAACACATTATTACTCTCAATTTGAATCATTTTGAAGCATGTTGCTAATCCGTTGCTCCATATGCTCGAAAAATGTGTCTGCTCAGCAACGTAAATGACGCAATGAATGTTGTCGAACTGTCAAAACGAAACTCATTGCTACTGATAGTGTGTTACGCAACTATCCTGCAGTTCAGTATCAGCTTGTATGTTGATTTAAATAAGATTCGCAGCCGTAACAAATATTTATTTATAGATTTATAATCATAAAAATCGTCTATACGAACCACTCTTTAAGTTCATATTACCCTATTGAATGACTGTTTCAAAAAATCATGACATTTGAGCCCAATTATAACCCAATTAAAACTCAATGGATTGTTCTGCTTCTGCAATACAACCCATTGAGTTTTATACGATTATAATTATAATTATAAAAAAAGAATACATAAATATGAAATACAAATATAAATACAGAATTATAATAATCAGTAAAAACTGATGATTATAATTCTGTAAATTTATTATTCTGTCATTTTTTATTTAAATTTACAGAATCATAATCAATCAAGTAGAAACTGATGATTATAATTCTGTAAATTTATTATTCTGTCATTTTTATTTAAATTTACAGAATTATAACCATCAGTAGAAACTGATGATTATAATTCTGTACATTTATTATTCTGTCATTTTTTATTTAAATTTACAGAATTATAACCATCAGTAGAAACTGATGATTATAATTCTGTAAATTTATACTTGTTACGGTCGCGGATCATATTTTAATCAACATACAACCTGTTACTGACCTGCAAATTGCAAAAATCGTAACATAAATGAATTCCGCGAGATACCTGTGCGCATCGCCCCTAATATCGCAACTTTTTAAAATAGTGTTATTACACACATCACTATTTGATTACGTGGTTACCATGACACCATTTCAAAAACGCATCGCAACGTAAATTTTAAGGCGTTTGTGTTGCGCATACCAACTAGACAGTTGGTATGCGCAACACAAACGCCTTAATATCGCCTGCATCAGGTGATGGACGAGAGCTTTTGGCCATAGGATGTGGTATTCCGCCGCCTTCGCGTACAAGTGCCACCGGAGCGCACAAAGACTTAGTGCAACTAAGTGATACTAACATAGTTTTAAGTTTTATTTACTAACACAATTGTTATATTGTTATATTTATACTTAAGTTAAGGTATTTGTCTATGGGTCTTTGTTACCTGAAAATAAATGGAATTATTATTATTATTATTAAACTCACAGTTACGATCTTTTCTAAATTGGTATCAATATAATTTCCACCAGCCATCCCCGTCAATAAACCTGGAGTACTACGGCAACCTGGCATCTTCGGGGGACAGCACGTGGGGTGACAGCGACTGGGATGAGGAACTGCCAGCCACCTCGCCATCACCCAGCAAGAAGAAGAAGAAGAAGTACCCTGGTAAGGAGAAAATTTTATTTAACCCTACAGAGCATGATTTTTCTTATCGGCTTAAAAAAAATACATTAGTCTGCAAATATGATGCCATTTCTCGATAAAATATTTAGAAAAATCATAACTCAATAGAAACGTATGTTTTTTGTATATGGCCCATATATGGCACATCATGCATTATAATGTGAATCTGTGTTACGTAGTATCAATGAAATTACAAGATTACATGTAAAATGACAAATATGAACATGAGCTTACCTCTACTAATTATTTCGACACTGAAAAATTCAATTCTATCATTTATTTGCGATTATTATACGCCGCTCGTTAATCGTATTCAAAGTACCTACCGATTTGAAGAAAACATAAATAAATGTTTATTCAGATCTATCCAAAATATCTGGTACTAAATTCGAAACTCAAATATGTAATAGTTAAGGATCCTTCAAACAGGCACGACACGCGACATAATCGCGCGCGACAGAAAGGCGCCGATCGTTGCGCGACTTGCGGTGCCTTTGTGTCGCACGCGATTGTATCGCGTGTCGCGCCTGTTTGAAGGAGCCTTTAATCTTGTCAACACTAGATCACGCTACTTGGATCGATTTTTAAAATATAAGATATTTTTCGGTATGTCCCATATGTAGGACACTATGCGCTGTAGGGTTAATATTAGCTCCTGCCGGTCTATTCTATAAAAATCTCACCGTGAAATCATAAGTGAAGTGAGCACTTCATTGTGTTAATCCCTAGCGAATGACAGCTCACTCCACGCCCACTTCACCCAAGCTTTCACGGTGAGATGGTTACAGAATCGCCCGCCTGGCTGCAATTTCATCCCCGTGAAATATCTGCCCCCGACCCAACGCTTCTCATCCCCTCTTTCGCCCGTGATATAACTTCGTTTTCGGTTAGCTTTCTTTCTATCTTTCCATTCGCTCGACTCCTTCAGGTTTTAGCGTGACTTTAAATAGCCCATAACCTTCCTCAAGAATTGGGCTGTTAAAAGCAAAAATATTTTTTCAAATCCGTTTAGTACTTCCAGAGATCCCCCCTCCTACATACGAACTTACAAAGAAACAAATTTTACCTCTTTAATAATATTGGTATAGACAAGTTGAACAATTCGTTCTGATTCGCTGTGACAAGTGCGGACACAGATATTGAAGAAGCAGCATCGGCTATGCCAACATTAGAGAGGTATACTTAGCTTTCCTAAACTTCCACGGTTAAACATGGTTATAATATCCTCATTTGGACAGACGTCAGGTTACCACATATGCTGTGCTCGAACATACATAAGTCCCAGAAGACAAAACGGATTTCCTGTGAAACAAGTTCAGAATTAATTGCATATTTGTGAAATGTTGGAAACTGGGGACACAGGAGAAATTCCTAGTGTGGGGCAACGATGTAAAAAAAAAACGATTTTGTATAAGACTATCTGAAATTGATGCTGGTTGGATATCAATTAGCATAATCTGCCTATAACGTTCCCACTTGCGGGACACAGGCCTCTTTTCTTTTAAGAGGGACTGGGCCATAATCCACCGCGCGGGCACAGTGCGGGTTTGTAGATGTCACATGTCTTCAAATTTTTGATTCTATGACATGCCGGTTTCCTTATGATATTTTCCTTCACCGCTTTGAGAGCAGTCATGGTGATAAAAAAAAATACACAAAGTAAAGCGCCTGCCTCGATTCGAACCCACGACCTAAAACTCGTAATTGAGAGTCGTTACCACTGGACCACCACTACTCTTATGTCGGATATGAATTACCGATCGAAAATTATCAGATATGAGCGGACATAAAGACCTTCCTAACGCCACCTTAACGCTATGTCGATCGTCACCTTCCAAAACTCCATTTACTTTCTCTCCTCTCCCCCCAGATGGCGTGCCTCAGAACCTGCCGTGCCTCTACCACGAGGCGTACTTCAGTCCATCATCGGCCTACTTCGTGCTCGAGTGCCTAGGACCTGGAGTACCTACCTTCAGTCTGCACAGGACTGCGCTGCCGGATCCCAGGCTGGTGGCGCATTTGGAGAATAATACTATTGTTAAGGTGAGAATTCGGATTTTTGTTTCATGATTTTTGTAGACATAGGAAATCAGATAAAAATAAACAGTAGTGGCGGCATCTACATCGCCACATGCGAACTACGCATCACACTGACGTCACGCAAACTACTTCTAATTTCTATAAAATCTCTTTAATTATAAACATCATCTGCCTAGCCTTTCCCCAATGTTGGGGTCGGCTTCCAGTCTAAGCGGATGTAGCTGAATAGCGATATTTCACATGGAGCAACTGCCTAGCTGATCTCCACAACCCATTTACTGGGAAATTCGATACCCCTTGCTAGACTTTCGGGCTTGTGACGACTTTTAACGACTGTCAAAGATCCACGAATGACAGCCGGTACCAACGAACGGCTAAAATTTCCGAGGCAAGGAGGGATCTTGGTATGTAAAGATGACCACCCATCCGACCGCGGCAAACGTAGCTTAACCTGATCAATCGACCCGTGCGGCTGTTATTACTTAGCCACAAGCCCCAAAAACAAAAATATTAAAAAAATATTATGTTGAAATCATAAAACATAGGTACATTGATATTTACTATTATGTATAAATATTGTTTATTTATTGAATTACTGATTGTGAGAGAAAATTGTGGTTGTAAATCCACGCACGCACACAGGTGTATACGTATAAGGTTCTAGCGCAGAAGGTACTTCGTTCATTATTTATGGGATAAAAAAATATATAGTAAAAATGACAGAAATTGATTCAGTAAACGATTCTGAACAAACTACTTTCATAATGGTAATTTGTTCAGTTTTACATTGTCTTTTTCGATAGCACGTAGATATAATACTATGACAGGTAAACTTTCCGCTAGACACTTCTATTTTCAGTGTTTAAAGACCATTAGGTTTATAGCCTACTTTTTAAGCATTCATGAACATAAAAACTGCGTCACGCACTTTATTAAACATGTTTTCTCGAAGTTTTATATTCCAACCTCTAAAAGACGTACAAAAAGCAGAAAAATGCAATTTAAACAATAGGTAAACAGTTCCAAAATGATGTTTTTATTATTATTTATTCTTCTTCCCATGGTGGTAGTCAGACACTACAGAAAACCACCTGCCACGATCCTTGCATACTTGTTTTGCTTTTTTTGATTGTTTTATGATTGTTAATGTTTGCTTAGTCAATCCCTAGCATCAGTGGGATGACACTGACAGCTCACTCCATGCAAGTTCCGGGGATATTTTTACAGAATCGCCTTGCAGCACCAATAAGGTCACTAAACATGCTGACATGGACACCGTCGGGTAACCCGCTACCATAGATTCAGTGCATGATTCTGAACCCACGTGCGTTGAAATTTTTCCTCGGTTATAAAGAAATCTTCTTTCTTATTCCTTCTCTGTCCATGCTGTAGGATTGTGGAACTCACTTCCGCCTAGCATTCGTGATTTAAAAACTATATCTCTATTCAAAATTCGATTAAAACCTTTCCTCTATACTGTGAGTATTTCTATACAACGTGTAACGTTAAATTCGAAAAACCTGAAAATATTTGGATCAGAATAACGAGCAGAATTAATTGAACCACTTTTTTAATATAGGTCACATTTTTCAAAAAATCTTCATTAAAAACGTTGCCGTGTCTATTTATTAATAGTTCAAGCAAGCCAATGTCAGCGCGGCGCAGCGGCCCGGTGACGACTCCTCCCTCGGTAAAGCGTCGTCGCAGACGCAAGAAACGATCAGAATGGCCAGTAAAACTAAAACAGCACATAAAACCTTTACAATTTTTTTAATGACTTATTTTCTCTATGAAATAGGTCAATTGAATTAAAAATCAGTTGGGGTGTCTGAGGTTTTGCGCATTTAACGTTACACGTTGTATATATATGTATATATTTTAGCATTATGTATTTATTTAAGCATACTTATTTTAATTTTCGCATTGTATCTGTAGGTATATTTAATATGTTTTTTTATAGTTTTAGACTTCACACATTCATATTTTTCTCCTTTTGTTTTCACACACTACTGTCTACATTTATTTTTTACTTCTCCTTTCGCAGGTCTGGAAGAAATTTCTTAAGAAGTAAGCAGTAACTTTGTACTCAATTACAATAATGTCACATCCATATGTATTTTACTATGTCTACATAAATAATAAAATAAATAAATTAAGAATGAGCTGTTCCATACATTTTGACCGCGTGGGTATCGCATTTTTCTATGAAAAAACTGCTTTTTTTTTGATAACCGACGAAAAATTTCCACGCAGGGGGGTCTAGAAATATGTACTAAATTCATGGTTACTGTTTGTCCGTTGATGTCCCCTGCCATCCTGTACATCCCTCCTAATTCTGCTTCGCCTTTTTTCCAAAGGTATTTCTGTAGAAAATTGTTATTTATTTTCAAACTAGCTGCACCCCGCGATTTCACCCGCATAAGTCTCGATCCCGTAGGAATATCGGGATAAAAAGCCGGTGGTGGTCACGGTGACCACCACTATACTTTCCATATGGGCTGACGCCGATTTGCGATTTCGACAAATTTTACACATTATATTTTACTAGCTGCGCCCCGCGCTTTCACCCGCATAAGTCTCGGTCCCGGAAGAACATCGAATAAGAATATCATTTATTTTATTTTATTTTTATTTTATTTTATTTGGGAAAAAAAACGATATTACATTACATATAACACTTATCAGTAAGGTATCTAAAACAAAATCAATGTAATAACCACAACATTTTCCACATGTTAACAAAGAGGTATGCTATGATGATGAGGACTCATTGGTAAGCGAGTTACCATTATTCAAGGAAACATTTTATAATGTTACAAACTAACAATCTAGTCAGTTACCACAAGATATGTCCAAGTTTTCTAGTACATTAATAACTTTACTTCGAAAAGCATTTTTATTTAGCAGAAATATATCAACATCTATGAAATATTCATTGTATATTTGCATGAGTCGCTGAAGGGGTGCACGCTTACCTGCGTTTGTCCGATGTGATGCTTGATCAAACAATCGGTAAACGCGCACTCTACGATGATGAATTGATCTAGGCACTACAAGTTTAATATCACTACTGAGGTCTATACAATTCAGCTTATTATGATAAAGGTCGTGCAGTGTCATTACTTGCAGAAGCATTCGTCTCTTCTCGAGCGAGAGTAAATTATACATTGCTAGAAGGTCTTTGTAAGGTAAGCGTGGAAGTTGGCATCTGAATTGCATAGTTCGCAAGAACTTGCGTTGCACTTTTTCAATGGCTATTTTATATTTATTATATAATGGATCCCATATCAGGCAGGCATATTCAAGCTGAGAACGAATAAGTGACCGATACAAATGTAAAAATGTACAGGGGCGCCTAAAGTCGGTAGCTGTTCTTATAACAAAGCCGTACATTTTAAATGCTCTGGTTATGATGTTTTCTATGTGCAGATTCAAGTGCAATTTACAGTCAAATAGTATTCCTAGGTCTCTAAGGTTCGTCACTCTGTTTAGCATAGTACTACATAAGGTATAATCAAATTTTATAATACTTTTGTTTTTAGTAAAGCTGATGATATGGCATTTGGGTATATTTAAATTTAACTTATTAATTCTACAATATTCAGAGAGTCTGTCAAGATCGCTTTGAAGTTCTGAGCAGTCATTAAAATTTTTTATGGGTTTATATAATTTTAAATCGTCAGCATATAAAAGAAAATTTGTGTATTGAAAGCATGTATTTATGTCGTTTATGAATATAACAAAAAGTAGAGGACCTAATATAGAACCCTGAGGAATACCGGACGACATTCTAGCACTTCCCGATTTGTACCCATTAATCACGACTATCAGGCTGCGGTTAGTAATATACGAACAAAACCACCGCAAAAGATTGCCCCTAATTCCATTAAACGCTATTTTATTGAGAAGGATTTCATGGTCCACTCTATCAAATGCCTTCTGAAAATCCGTATATACAGCGTCCACCTGAATTCCCTTGTCGATACTATGGAAGAGGAAATTAGAGTAGATTGCTAAGTTTGTCATGGTGGATTTTTGTTTTACAAAACCGTGTTGTTCAGGTATGATATAATTATGGATGAAGGGGTAGATGGCATTATGAACAAGCTTCTCGAAAAGTTTTGATGTTGCACTTCATCATTCATTCAGATCATTCTATGTGTTAATCCTGGTTATAAACTATCTGTGTGCCAAATTTCATCAAAATTGGTCCAGCCGTTTGAGCGTGAAGAAGTAGCAAACATACAAACACACACACTCACAAACTTTCGCCTTTATAATATTAGTGTGATGCGAGCATAAAATTGAATTGGGAGAAACCGACCGAGAGGAAAATCCAGCTTAGCTATTATCCCGCATAATCGTTGCTTTTATCTCGATTCACGAGTCGAAGTTAAATAACTTTTTGCTTCAAACGCTGAAATTCATTATTTGGCTTTTTCCATTTCGCAACAGGATGATACGCATGTGATTTGTTTTTAGGGTTCCGTTGTCAACAAGGAACCCTTATAGTTTCGCCATGTCCGTCTGTGCGTCCGTCCGTCCGTCCGTCTGCAGCTTGGTTCAGAGAATCTTAGTACCAGAAAGCTATAATTTGACATGGATATACATATCAATCACGCCGAACAAGTGGTGAAATTTTTTTTTTGGGGTATGTCCTCCACACGTAAAGTGGGGATGTTTTTTTTTTCAAGTAACTTCATCAATAACATTATAACATTAACAATATTATTAATAACATTAACAAGGGGCGTTGTCCGTGCTGCTGGTAAACATTTGCGAAAATACAGGGTGTCCCTGGAAGTATGGATCAAACTTTTTAACCCTGAGAATGTCGGTGAATTTTTTTACGGTTCAAAAATTATGGTCGATTTTTGTCTTTTTCAATTACTTCGCTTGGTGCTCAAAGAAAAAAAATCATAAAAAAAAAACTATCAGGGCTATCAATTCAATTTTTTTTTCAGTACGTTGTAGAAAAGTGGACCTTTCCTGTGGTAACACTTTTACGCAGCTAGAAAACAGGTTTTCAGTAAGAATAAAATTATTTTAAATTTTATTCAATTGCACCGACTTTCTCAGAGTTAAAACGTTTGGAAATGACCTTGCACACGCCCCTATTTGATTAGATCCATACTTCCAGGGACATCCTGTATATTGAAAAACCAAGGTGGCGGCGATTATTTCTCTGTTATTGTGAACAAATAAGAATAATCTTAAGGAATTTAATAAATAATATTACATAATAGGATACCTACCTATATTCCTAAGCTAGGTAAGGATTTGTTTAAACATGCGTCATGTGTCTGGCTGTCTGCAAACAATGTGTGATTTTTGAAATCCTGGTGCATTTTGGGCTATTTCGCTAGCAAACTTGCTTAGCCGTCTTTCGATTTAACGAACACATTAGCTTTGATTGCAAGGATGACTGAAAGGCGACTAACAAAATGGTTTACATGGCAAATGTGAACGTACACACCTTATTCGTGATGGTCTTCAGAAAGGTCAGATACGTAGTATTCACAACTGGCGTGCGTGTATGACCAGCGAGGTAATTGCGTTACACACTATCAATAGCAATGGGTTTCATTTTGATATTTCAACAACATTCATTGCGTTATTTACGCTGTTGAGCTGACAAATTTTTCGAATATAAGAAGCAATGGATTCGCGATATCCTTCAAAATTATTCAGATTGTGATTGATTGTGTGTTACGCAATTTCCTATGACAGCTCACTTCCCGCTCACTTCACCTAAGTTCTCACGGTGAGTTTTTTACAGAATAGCACTGCTGATGTGTGAACGTAAACGAGGCAAAAGAAGTATGTAAGGATCGTAGCAGGTGGTGTTCTGTAGTTTCTGTCTACCCCTATGGGAAAAAGGAGTGAGCTTATTTATGTATGTAAAATGACCAACACGCCGAGAGCAACCCTAATCATAATAAAATGTTCATTCCATCTCTCTTAGTCTGTATAGATAACAATAATCTTTTCCTGTTTATTTAATGTATCAATGCTAAGCTCTGAGGATAAACAATATCTCTCGAAAACTCGAAAATCATAATCCGAATATCCTCCAAGATACAGTGGAGATTTCAAGCCCATTAAAATTTCGCTAAGCTATATAATCACGCCTTTCTTGGGCTTTGGTTTCCTAAGAAAGCGATGAACAGTCACACAATAACGGCTGTCCAAATACAGATCGTTTTTTGACACCTTAATGGCAAATGCTGGTGAAAATGACAGATTTTCATGACAGTCGTTATAATATGACGGAACCGCTTTCTAAGAAACCAAAACTTTACTGTGGAGTCGACCTTATACTTTCCGAAGTGATGAATGGTATCGAAGTCACATACGATTCGCACAACAGCAAGAAACTGGGCTTTTATTAATGGTCTCTGAAATTTAGGAAATATAGGGGAGGATATAATAAGTGAATGATAAGAATATTACATAATGCGTGTTTTTATTTGTGGCGAAGTTTCTGGTTTAATAACGCAATGTTTATGACAAATACATACTGTGTAGGCAGATATGTGACACAGTATTATTTAGGTCTCTATGGTAGGCTTACTTATGGCCATTTTCAATAAGACCAAGCGAAAGCTAAATTAATGCCCACAAAATGTGCTATTTGTTGGATTTTCAGCTTTCGGCGCTAAACTGAGCGTTGAAAATCCAGCAGCGTGCTTTTATTTAGGCATTCAGTTAAGTATCACGTAGTGATAGTGAAAATGGGCATTAATCACATAGCTACGATTCGTACAACGGCAAAAAACTAGGGTCTTTGTAATTGTGGAAATATAGGGGAGAAGATAATGAGAGAATGATACGAATATTATATAATGCGTGTTTTTGTTTGTGGCGAAGTTTCTGATTTAATAAAGCAATGTTTGTAACAAAATATACCATGTATGTAGACTTATATACAACATTATTTTTAGTATATGGCAAACCCGAAACACGTGTCTAGTATTTTTATGTACAAAATTTCAAAACTGTATCATGACAAATCACGAAGTTATAAGCTTGTTATGTTACCTGATTGTGCGTACAAAAAGTTGGTTACCACTTAACACGCGCCGCCGGCGGCGCATATGATTGCGGATATGTACTTAGTGTCGCTCGGTGTCCAATTTGTTACCATTTTTAAATATTTCTGGAAGAAAATTTAACATGGTGTAAAAATTATTGGAATCGATTCAGTTACTTATCCTGAACAAACTATATTCAGGTTAGCAGTACACTAAAAATAAAGTTGTATATGTGAACTATACGGTGATTCTTACTTTGGGCAACATTAAGGCTTCGTTTAGCGCTAAAAGAATTACAAACATCGCTTCATTTTCGTCAAGCGTTTGCAGATGACAGAGACAGAACGATATTTTAAGTAAGTCTAACGTTACATTTTGTGACTTGTGCCTTACTGCACATTTTTTTTTTTGCTCTGCCACTCTCAAAGCGGTGAAGTAAAATATCGCGAGGAAACCGGCATGTCCTAGAAGAAAACATTCAGAGACGTGCGTGTTGGATTACGGCCCACTCCCTACCACAGAAAGAGGAGTCCTGTGTCCCAGCAGTGGGAACATTAGAGGCTGCTTATAGACTGATTTATTTATTTAAACTTTTCGCGCACAAAAAGGTACAGACACCAGCACATTAAGCTACTACAATCTGTCAGATTTCTTTAATAGATTTTCAACTTTTTCGCTAAAGCATAAGGTTCAAAGTTGATTGGGAAAATCTGACAGTTTCGGGTAGCATTATGTGCTGGCGTCTGTACAAAGGCGGACTTAATGCCCTAGGCATTCTCTACCAGTCAACCAAGGATGGTGAAGAGATTTGACTGCTGTTTAATAGCACAACATTACAGCTGCCTGATTACTTTTTTGACAGGCCTGTTAGTCTAGTGGTCAGTGGCCTTGACGGCTATGCGGCAAGGTCGTGGGTTCGATTCCCACCTAGGACAAATGTTTGTGTGATGAGCACGACCATTTGTTCTTTGTCTGGGTGTAATTTATCTATAAAATGTATGTATTTATAAATATTGTATATGTATGTTTATCAGTTGTCTAGTACTCATTGCACAAGCTCTGCTTAGTTTGGGACTAGATGGCGTTGTGTGAAAGTTGTGGAATATTATTATTATTATTATTCTTTGCAGGGTCATCCTTTGTAAGAACAAAGGAAGCAAGTTAGTTTGGGAGTAATGTAAATGCAAGCAAGAGATTGCATACATGAATTAGTCCCAAACTAACGTGTGAGTGAGAACAGTGGTGGCCCAGTGGTCACGGCACCGGCTTACGAGTTGTAGTCCGTGGGTTCGAACCCAGGCAGGCGTTTTACTTTGTGTAAATAATTTTTTCACCACTTCTCTCAAAAAGTGAAGTGAAATGAGTGTCTGAAGTGGCAGTGGGCTGGCCATGTCTGTCGAAGGGCCGATGGCCGGTGGAGCAGACGAGTCCTGGAGTGGAGACCGCGTATCGGCAAGCGTAGTGTGGGACGCCTCCCAGCTAGTTGGACGGATGACCTAAACAAGGTGGCTGGGGTAGACTGGATGCGGAAGGCGGAGGACAGGGTGTTGTGGCGCAGTCTGGGAGAGGCCTATGTCCAGCAGTGGACTGCGATAGGCTGAGTTGATACTCTCAAAAACGATGAAAGAAAACATCGTGAGAAAACCGACATGTAATAGAACCGAAAAATCGAATACATGTGACATCTACCAACGAAGAGATGAGGCCTGTGTCTCAGCACTGGGAAGATTATAGACTGCTTATGGAATATTATAGGCTGCGTTTGGAACATTATATGGGCCCGTGACTAAATAATAGCCGCACAGGTCGATCGATCAGGTTAAGCTACGCTGGCCGCGGTTGGTCTGTGGATGCGTGGCCATCTTTACAAACCGAGACCCCTCCGTGCCTCGGAAAGCGCGTTAAGCCGTTGGTCCCGGCTGTCATTCGTGGATCTTTGACAGTCGTTACGGGTAGTCAGGAGCCCGAAAGTCTGACAACCAGTCTTACCAAGGGGTATTGTATTACCCAGTTACTGGTTTGTGGAGGTCAGATAGGCAGTCGCTCCATGTAAAATACTGTTATTCAGCTGCATCCGGTTAGACTGGAAGCCGACCCCAACATAGTTGGGAAAAGGCTAGGTAGATGATGATAGGCTGTGTATGGAACATTATAGGCTGCGTATGGAAAATTATAGGCTGCGTATGGAAAATTATAGGCTACGTATGGAAAATTATAGGCTGCTCATGGAACATTATAGGTTGCGTATGGAACATTATAGGTTGTGTATGGAACATTATAGTTTGCGTATGGAACATTATAGTTTGCGTATGGAAGATTATAGGTTGCGTATGGAACATTATAGGGTGCGTATGGAACATTATAGGTTGCGTATGGAACATTATAGGTTGCGTATGGAACATTATAGGCTGCGTATGGAAAATTATAGGCTGCGTATACAAAATTATAGGTTGCGTATGGAAAATTATAGGCTGCGTATGGAAAATTATAGGCTGCTCATGGAACATTATAGGTTGCGTATGGAACATTATAGTTTGCGTATGGAACATTATAGGTTGCGTATGGAACATTATAGGGTGCGTATGGAACATTATAGGTTGCGTATGGAACATTATAGTTTGCGTATGGAACATTATAGGTTGCGTATGGAACATTATAGGGTGCGTATGGAACATTATAGGCTGCGTGTTGAACATTATAGGCTGCTTATGATAAAACTAACGTGTTATTATTATTTCTTTGTCATAGGAGAGACTTGCAGCTATTGCACTGCCGACGCCCCGAACATTCTCGGTGCAGCTATCCAGCGGTCACGCAGCCAGGGTGCGGCTGCTTCTACCGCCTGGTTTGAGAGAAGATGAAGTTACCAAGTACCCTCTGGTGTTGAAAGTGTGAGTACAAATATTTAATTCCTTTTTAGGATTCCGTACCCAAAGAGTGCCAACGGGACCCTATTACTAAGGCTACACTGTCTGCCACAGGGCTGTATCTTTTGAACCGTAATAGACACTAGAGACAGACACTTAAAATTTACACAGAATACATATTCTGTGTAAATTTTGTGTACAGACGCCAGCACATCAAGCTACCCGAAACTGTCAGATTTTCCCAATCAACTTTGAACCTTATGCTTTAGCGATAAAGTTGAAAATCTATTAAATAAATCTGACAGATTGTTGTAACTTGATGTGCTGGCGTCTGTACATAGGTACTACTATTACCGCTGTAACCACAAATAATAGACACAAAATTTAGTTAAAAATTAAAGAGGCAGTCCTGGGCCGTCCGCATACAAGAAACGTATTTTTTTTTAACATGTAGTGTTAAACATTGTACGGTGGTACGGAACCTTTTGTGTGCAAGTCCGACTCACGCTTGGCTGGTTTTTTTAACTTAATACTAAAAGCTCGCTTTAAAACATTGAACGCCGTGGTGGTCACGGTGGCGACCACTATGCTTTCCATATGGACTGACGCCGATTCGCGATTACGACAAATTTTACACATTATATTTTACTAGCTGCGCCCCGCGGTTTCAACCGCATAAGTCTCGATCCCGTAAGAATATCGAGATAAAAAGTATTCTATCTGTTAATCCTGGTTATAAACTATCTGTGTGCCAAACATCAAAATTAGTCCAGCCGTTTGAGCGTGAAGAAGTAACAAACATACACTCACACACACACAAACTTTCGCCTTTATAATATTTGTGTGATTGGCGCATACGGTTCAAAATAATCAAAAACCCAAAAACTCTATAAAACTCTTTGGATACTCTTATTAGGTACTATCCCAAGAATTCACAAAATAATTCCTGTCGCTCACCGCGGTGTTTAATCTGTTAAACCATAGATAAAAAGGTAAAGGTATTGTATTACCCAGTAACTGGGTTGTGGAGGTCAGATAGGCAGTCGCACCATGTAAAATACTGGTATTCAGCTGCATCCGGTTAGACTGGAAGCCGACCCCAACGTAGTTGGGAAAAGTCTAGGTAGATGATGACTTGAAATACTCGTATCAGTTATAAAAAAAAAACAGATTTTTATGTGAAAACTTCACAAACGTGATGAATAATCGATATCTAAACAGGATAAAACAGAATAAATCATAACTTCTCAGCCCATATTTCAAGTAACAACACTACTAGCAGTCGTTGCCCAAAAAAAAATTGAAATAACATGATATATTATATGTTGAAATATAGAAATGCATCACAACATGTCCAGAGTTTCGCTAGATAATTTAATTTGACCCTGTATAAAGAACTCCGACAGTTATCGAAATTCTCAACCTTTGAAGATCAGAAAACAACTGAACATCTAAAAGATTCATTTTTCTCTCAAAATGAAACTGTAAATGTAAAATATAACCGAACTTACTTTTTTTAAGACTGTTAGTCTATTCCTGGCCGATAGCCGCGCCATTGCAGTCATTGTTACAAAAGTAATAAGACCCGTAATGGCCTGAGATCTCACAAATCATTGGGACAATGGACTGAAAAAATATTTGATGCTTAACATTCCTTGTAAGTAATAAGAGACATTTATGAACGGATTTATTACTGTCGTTACTGTTCTCAAATAATACGGATTTTTTTAAGCATCTTTATTAAAGGTTTCAAATAAAAAATCCCGTTTATTTTAGCTTTAAATCTAGATTACATCTCATAATTTTGGTCCTCAAAATCTTTTTGTGCCCGAAGCAAATATTAGGAATAGGAAACTTATTCGAAATAATATGGATTTGTAATCAATCTTCAGGTAAACTCTGCGATCAACAATAGTACTAGATTTCTGGCGAGAGCATCAATATGTTGCAACATAGTTTTTTCAACCTTATTGCTTAGAAATTATGTTTTAAATTACTATAAATGTTGTTGTTCTTATTTTTAACAATACGTTTACTTTTCAAATATATTGCAAACTATAATGAACTTTATATATAAAAGTTAAGGTCTATAATCAAGCTATACGCAATCGCGGCCACTGGAGCGATGTGTTTTGTTCCTAATCCTTAATCTAGTGCTATTGTTGATCGAAGGGTAAACTCAACCCAGTTCTAAAAAGTAAGCCAATCATAAAACAAAAGTCGATTAAATTTAAAAACAATACAATAAGTTAGTGTCCTGGCCAAACCCTGGATTAAAATCCACAGCGTTTATAATTTGCAAGCATCTTGCAAGTGACGTTGCTTTCTCTGAAGTTTTTTCTTAGACATTTGTGGTTATGAAGAACCTCCATTGAGGTTTAGAAAATAAAAAAGTTGCTCGTCTTTCCTCAAAGCCACAGCCACACAACGAGTTTACTTTTTGCAAATTAGATTGGGCCTCACTAGCCGCTAGTGTAGGAACAGCTTCTTCAATGTTCTTTATAACCTATGCTCGCCTGGTACTTGTACCCGCTTCGATATCATCTATGTTTTTCCCCAACAATCAAGGGGCACTAGAGACAGCTTGGTCACAGAGCGTTGGGCCCTAGACTGGGTTTCCTTAGCAGCTGTTGCGGGTGCCATCCTCGCTTCAATGTTTCTTTATAACTTATACTCGCCTAGTACTTTTTACGGAGAGAAAATTCTTAGAAAAATTACTGTGCTCGTCACTGTAAAGTGAGTGCAAGTGACATCTACAGAAAATTTTCTGAGTGAGATTGGGATAATTCATTATTTTTCCAATAAATTTTACTGTACAGCATCAGAATTTTTACTGTGCTAGCATGGTAATTTTTCCATTACCACTCAAATGCACTCAGATTATGAGACAGCACAGTAAGTTTTCTAAGATTTTTCTCTGCGTGCACCACGGTGCTTCATCTGTTAAACGATAGATAAAATCAAAATAATTAGAGACCTTGAATACCTTATAGCAAAAACCCTTTAGAAGACGCCTCAACTGAAATATTTCGAATACGTAAGAGCCGTTACTACAAACATTCTGCGACCCTAATACTATATGGTCAAAATGAATCAGCTAGCGAAGCTCCGCAGACGTGATGTGAATCGTTATCTATAACTACATGATAAAACAAAAAAAAATAAATAATAATTTGATGATTTCTTTTTTGTGGGGTTATCAACTGTATTTACTGTAGTAACTTGAAATATCAGCGAGGGGCTTATGGCTAAGTAATAACAGCCGCACGGGTCGAACGAACAGGTTAAGCTATGCTTGCCGCGGTTGGTCCGTGGATGGGTGGCCATCTTCACATACCAAGACCCTCCGTGCCTCGGATAGCAAGTTAAGCCGTTGGTCCCGGCTGTCATTCGTGCATCTTTGACAGTCGTTACGGGTCGTCATTAGCCCGAAAGTCTGACAACCAAGTCTTACCAAGGGGTATCGTATTACCCAGTAACTGGGTTGTGGAGGTCAGATAGGCAGTCGCTCCACGTAAAATACTGGTATTCAGCTGCATCTGGTCACACTGGAAGCCGACCCCAACATAGTTGCGAAAAGACTAGGCAGATGATGACTCACCTAGTACTTTTACCTGCTTCGATATTATCATCTTCCTTTGTTTCTCCAACAGTCACGGGGCACCAGGGACACAGCTGGTCACAGAGCGTTGGACCCTAGACTGGGGCTCACTAGCTGCTGGCGCGGGGGCTATCCTCGCTTCAGTAGACGCGAGAGGGGCGGGAGGCAGGGGTCTCGGAGCTCACCACTCGTTACACCGCCGGCTCGGGACTGTTGAGCTGCAGGACCAGTTGGAAGTTGCTGAGTAAGTTATATCTAACTTTGCATGCACAGTATTAAGTGAAAGTAAGGATTCCAAAGGCTTAAGTAAGTTTGCGTAAAAGAAGAAGCAATAGAAAGGTGCACGAGCAGAAGAAGCCCAACTGAGCTTATACACTGTACTGCAAATTACTTGCTAACCCTTAATTGCATGATTTTTACTTTTTAAGCAAATTAACCCTTAACTGCATCGTGATGGAAATTTCCATCAAACAATCCAATGCCATATTTTCGTTTCCACAGATCACGGGGATTCCCCAATTGTTAGAGATATTCAATTCATTTTGTTCACAGTAGATTCGTTCTGATTACCTACATAAAGATGTAAATTTCCACCAGGCCATTTAAAAAATAAAAAAAGTATTTTTATGAATATATTATTTTAAATATTTTTTCCTTACTATAGAGCTAATGTTATGTCCAAATAAACTTAATTTGCTTAAAAAGTAAAAATCATGCAATTAATGGTTAAAATTAATTTGGACGTAACGTTAGCTCTATAGTGAGGAAAAAATATTTAAAAAAATATATTCATAAAAATACTTTTTTATTTTTATTTTTTAAATAACCTGGTGGAAATTTGCATCTTTATGTAATCAGAACGAATCTACTGGGAACAAAATGAGTTGAATATCTCTAACAATTGGGGAATCCCCGTGCTCTATGGAAACGAAAATATGGCATTGGATGGGTTGATGGAAATTTCCATCACGATGCATTTAAGGGTTAATTATGTTCTTTTGGACTCCAATAACACTGAATAATGTTAGCTGTACTAATTTGAGCATAATCCAATCACGGTACCCCTCATTTCTACCCAATCATTTCTTAACATCGCATCCAGAAAAATTTAGAAATTGATGCTGCAAGGGCCAGGGACTATCATTGGAATGCCCAGTAAAAACCAAAACCCTGGCCTTTCAATGAGTCTAAAACGCATACAATGCTTTTAAAAACGTTACTAACCTTGATTCTTTCCACCAGGTACCTCCGAGACTCCCTCCACTTCATAGACGCGCGTCGTGTGGCCGTGTGGGGGCGAGCGCACGGCGGCTTCCTAGCGGCCCTCGCGTTAGCTAGCACGCTGAACGTGTTCCATTGCGGGATCGCGTTGACGCCCATCGTGCGCTGGCGGTACTACGGTCAGTAATGGATAGGGAAACATTAGCGTTATAAAAGAGGTTGAAATTGTCTACAATTCTGAATGATGAATGCTCGTGCAACTTACCTAATTTGGTAAGGAGCGTTGCTGTGTCCCGGTTTGAACGATATTCCAGAGATATCTATGATGCCTCTGGAATTGCGGATGTCCATAGACGATGGGGATCATTTCCCGTCACGTCGTGGAGCGCTTGTTTGATTGCCAACTCATAGGGGTTGGCTTCCAGTCTATCCAGATGTAGCTGAATACCAGTAATGTACAGACGCCAGCACATCAAGCTACCCGACACCGTCAAATTTTCCGAATCAATCTTATCTTTATCGATAAAGTTGAAAATCTATTAAAGAAATTTGACAGATTGTAGTAGCTTGATGTGCTGGCGTCTGTACATGGAGCGACTGCCTATCTGACTCCAAAACCCAGTAACTGCTTAATACGATACGCCTTGGTAACTGACTGGTTGTCAGACTTTCGGACTTCTGACGATCTGTAAAGACTGTCAAAGATTCACGAATGACAGTTGGGACCAACGGGTTTGCCGAGGCATGGAGAGGTTTTGGTATGTAAAGATGGCCACTCATCCACGGTCCAACCGCGGCAAGATAGAACCGTAAGTCTGTTATTACTTTAGCCACAAGCCCCTCTCGAGTGTGGTAAGATAATGTTCACCGCCATTTAATAACTTAAAAAAGTCTCTTATTTCTTTATGTTAGCTAAGCACGATTTTGAAAAGTAATGAGCTAACAATAACAATGCCTTTAACATACTACCAATGAATACCAGCGCTGCGGTATTTGTTTTTTAAATATCACAGCATTAGGGTGCGTTTCCACTGAATCGGAGCTGGGCGAAGCGGAGTGGAGACGTGCAGGAGTCGACTAATCACAATAGTTGAAATCCACATCGCGTCACTCGTCTCGTCTGTGATTGGGCGATTCCTACACGTCTCTGCTCCGCTCCGCCCAGCTCCGCTTCAGTGGAAACGCACCCTTATGCTGAGATAGGAGCCTTTTTGAACTCGCACAAGTCAATTTTTTTTTTTCATTAACTTTTTTTTTATTGTTGTAATGTAACTGTATTAGTTTTAAATGCTTCTTTTTTACTATTTGTATTTCCTGTGTGTACCCCAAAAAAATATTTTCTTTCTTTCTTTCTTTCTTTCCATTCACCATAAGTTCAACAAGCCAGGATTGTTTCTTGACTGGTATTAGCGCGATTTTTAACGCTTAACCGACATTCACACGGGCGTGAAAATATCGCGGCGGGATTTTATTGCGCACAGGATTTTCATCTCTCGGTGTTGAACCAAGCATTGAGAATCCAACAGAGCGCATCCCAGCGCGTCAAAAAACAACACTGTTGGATTTTCAACTCTGTGCACTAAGCCGTGCGTTGAAAATCCAGTGCGCGAAAAAATCCCGTCATGATATTTTAACGTCCTTGCGAACGTTGCCTTACGATATTATCATTTATTTTCGCCTTACGATATTATTACGTATTTTCTTACATTTAAACAGTTCACATTTATGCCAAAATCTTCCCATCATAAAGCACTTATTTTCTTCCATTTGAACGAATCATGCAAGTAACCACAAATTCCTTCATTAGAAGCCAGACAACAAAGGAACTCAAATACTAATCGAAGGACGATTGTACTCGTAATTGTTATAAATACAGTAATTCAGCCTCATTCTAATGGTTCTTAATGTTATTTTAATGGAGGGTACATGACAAGCGCTGCTCGGGTAATCTATTGGGATTTGTAGGCTTTTGTTTTAGAGGGAATGTCGTTTGATAATCTTGGGTGTTTAAAATACATACACAGCTACAAGACCTTTGGATGACGTTAATAGGGGGCGCTCTCGGTAAACATTGATGCTTATTTTTTCGTGAAATGTCACTTGAAATATATTCATTATGGCAGGCCTGTTGGTCTAGTGGTCAGTGGCCCTGACTACTATACGCAAGGTCGTGGGTTCGATTCCCACCCAGGACAAATGTTTGTGTGATGAGCACGATCATTTGTTCTTTGTCTGGGTGTAATTTATCTATAATTTTATTTACAAACATATTATCAGTTGTCTAGTACTCATAGCACAAGCTCTGCTTAGTTTGGGATTAGATGGCGTTGTGTGAAAGTTGTGGAATATTATTATTATTATTATTCAAAAAACAAGATGGCGGCGTTAGTACCGATATTGGCCACATGCCACATCTTAATGGAGTCTCGCAATCTACGCGGAAAGCACACCTGTGTGCGCAAACGCAGGTGCACTCACTCTTCCCTCAGTCTCATAGTCCGATAGAACGGCAATCCTACACGACTGGAGAGAGATCAGGCGCTGGACCAACGGCTTAGCGTGCTTTCTCAGTCACAGGGAAATCACATCGCCAACTTCCAAATTTCGGGCTGTTACTGAGAAATTCCTAGTGGAAAACCCAATAACATTTTGGCCGACCTGGGAATCGAACCCAGGACGCCACAAATTAACGAGGTGGAAATGGTGGAACATTAGAAACAAAAGAAAAATACTCACATATTACTCATATACAAGGTGTAACTTAAATAACGCACAACCTCTTAAGGGGTCATTGTACTCATCATTATGAACAACTTTTACTATGGGACCAAACCTGAAATCGCGAAAAAAAATCAGCTGTTCTCTACATTTATGTTCGCATAACTCGTCAAAATGTAGGGAACAGCTGATTTTTTTTTCGCGATTTCAGGTTTGGTCCCATAGTAAAAGTTGCTCATAATGATGAGTACAATGACCCCTTAAGAGGTTGTGCGTTATTTAAGTCACACCTTGTATACTCGATCACATCAAAACTCCCATGCGTCGAACAGATATTGTAATTATTCCTTTGCCGGTTTAGCTTTGCTCTTGGTTGTATAAAAGTACTATTCCCATCGGACACTTGTCTGCTAAAACTTTTAAAGTCCTTTTGCTCACCTTTTCTTAAGGCCTAACTTTTATTTTCTTTCTCAGCTTCTTAACAATGTCTGAATTAATAATTGTATTTTTCCCAGAACCTTTTAAACTTAATGGAGCTGAAAATATTTTTATGGAACTAAGCTTTTGCAGTCTGTACTTTAAATTCTAGTTGATATCGGTATTAAAATCATCTGAAAAACCTTTTCAGTCAAATTACTTTAAGTTCCCTTTTTTGAGTTTTCTACAAACATGTAAATAATACGTTTGGTAGTAAGTAAGTAATTTTTGTCACCGTGTAACCACAAATGGAACCATTAATGTATCCAGAACCATTGATGTATTCAGGGTTTTTTAATACATCAATGAGTGGAGCACTGAAACGCCACATGCAAACTGCGTTGCTGTGTTTTATTAGTTGGGAGCCAGTGTAAGCACATGAGACCACTTGGGGTGACCACTCCATCAGGAAATGGGCAGGCTACGTTTTCCTCCGGACTATTTTCTTATATATTTTGTCCCACTGTATATCCTATTCTTTTCTCCGTCTAACCAAAAATGTTAAAAGAAACCTTCGATCCAACAGCCTCCGCCTACGCGGAACGCTACATGGGCTTCCCGAACGCGACCGGCAACTACCGAGGGTACGCCGACGCTGACGTCACCAAGCAAGCAGCGGCCTTGCACGATAAGATGCTGCTTTTGGTGCACGGGACTGCAGACAATAATGTTCATGTGCAGCAGAGCATGGCGCTCGCCAGGGCGCTCGCTGACCAGGGGAGCATGTTCCGACAGCAGGTGAGTTAGAAGAGTTCAAAAATATTTCATAGATTTTTTTACTTTGACATCATCATTATCGTCATTCTTCTGCCCTTATCCTAATTTATTTGGGAACTAGCTGCGCCCCGCGGTTTCACCCGCATAAGTGTCGATCCCGTAGGAATATTGGAATAAAAAGTATTCTATGTGTTAATCCTGGTTATAATCTGTGTGCCAAATTTCATCAAAATTGGTCCAGCCGTTTGAGCGTGAAGAAGTAAGACACATACAAACACACACGCACTCACAAATTTCGCCTGTAGAATATTAGTGTGTTATGGTTTTGATTTTTTAATTTGATAATGAAGAGGTATTATAAAAGTACTAGGATAACACATTTCAAAGACGAATATAAATGGCTGCCAGGAAGAACTGGTACGTCAAGGTGACCTTCGCAGAGTTTTTTGTGCCTGGTGAAGATGGTCACAATATGACTGTGCATTGTGACTATATTCAGCACTAACCTACTACAAAATACAAAATGCGGGATGGATTTTACTTATCCCAATAAAGATCAGTAACAGGTGCATAAAAGTATGTCCGAAAAGAGAAACAAACTTGATCAAATAATAAGTCTGGCGAAGATCCTAATAATGTTAGTGTTGGGATAGTCCCTGTACCTTCAAG
This sequence comes from Eremobia ochroleuca, assembly GCA_949629135.1. Classification (NCBI taxonomy): domain Eukaryota; kingdom Metazoa; phylum Arthropoda; class Insecta; order Lepidoptera; family Noctuidae; genus Eremobia; species Eremobia ochroleuca. The sequence goes on along the minus strand of OX451407.1, from coordinate 12,174,221 downwards.
TTGTTACTTGGCGATGTGTTCTTGCCTGCTTATTTCATTATAGCTACCGCTAATTCTCTGATGCAATCGTAATAAACCAAAATACCATTTAACCCTCCAACCCGCACCGAACTCACGTGGTGGATTACGGCCTATTCCCTCTCATAAGGTGGCCTATATCTCAGCAGTATGGATATTATAGACTGAAGACTGGCAAACTATTACCAAAGAGACACATGGAAGAAGTTGGAGGAGACCTTCCCCCGAGGAGACATCGACAAAACAACTAATCTGCAGTGCTATTCTGTAAAAATTTCACCGTGAGAACTTAGGTGAAGTGAGCGAGAAGTGTGCTCTGTCATTCCGTAATGGTAGGGATTGACACTACTTATGATTTCACGGTGAGATTTTTACAGAATCGACCGGCTGTAAACATCTAAAAAATTAGTAAAACTACGAACAATATACAACATTTGCAATGTAATTTAAGGATATGAAAATAAAAGGCTTTATTATTATTATATTATGTTACTGGCTGGCGGGCTATGTGGTGGCGATATTTTTTTTTGTTCCTAAATTTTACTATGCTAAATCCTCCTTACTCCATCAGATCTACCCAGACGAGGGCCACAGCCTGGACGGAGTCAAGCGGCACCTGTACCGCACGATGTCGGCCTTCCTGGACGACTGCTTCCGCAAGCAGGTGCCGCCCGAGACCAAGGCGGGGCTGAGAAACGGGGGGAACCTAGACTGAGATACGTGGAAAGACGAGGAGTTGTGCTCTTGGTGAGATTTTTCTGTAGTTGTAACGTTACGGGCGTTTGGATAAGCTGATCTATTCTCTAAAAATCTCACCGTGATAACTTATGTGAAGTGAAGTTGAAGTGAACTGTCAATAGTGTCAATCCCTAACATCAGGTGGAATGACAGCTCACATCACCTAAGGTTTTACGGTGAGGTTATTTCAGAATAGACCGGCTGTTGTTGATTTTGAATCGGAAAACTTTTTGACAAACGCTGACCATTCTCAGTGATATAATTGACTCACAAAGGCATTAGTATTTTGAATCTCTTGGTCTCATTATCCATTCTATCTTAAACTTATAACCTAGGCATAATTTTATTGTATGTTTCATAACCGTATTATATTGCTTGGCAAATTGCGTTTAAAACTTCAATAAAGTCGTAGTTTTGTAGTTGAAAGAGGAATTAGGAAGATTTTTTTTCAAAAACAGTTTATGCTTAAAAAACGATACACGAAAAACCTTACCTCATAATTCTTGAAAGGCTCGCAAACAAGGTGACTGAAAATAAATTGTAAGCACAAAAAATATACTAAAAGAAACTGGAAACTGCAAGAATAGACAAACAAAATCTGCCTAAAAATCATTAATCATTCAAGTGCTTCAAAGCTTAAAAGCTTAACCGGACAATACGACAGCAATACTACGACAAATGGAGTGGTACCAGGAATACATAAGTTATGAGAGGCCGGTAGTAGCCCCGCATCAATGCCTTGGGGTCCGGGCACAATGGCAAGATATACGTACTGCCCTCATACATGTTGCAACTGCGGCTTGTTGTAATCCGGTCGGAGAATAATCCGGGCCTAAATGCATGTCAGAGAGTTCTCGTACGTAAATGATGATAGAATATCTCTGCCGTCGTAACGAAGAATGCGGTAATCCTCATTTTACCGGTTTCTAAATTACATCACGTCAGTATTTTTTTTACGAGGGACAATGTAGAATTTGTCTCAAAATGATATGCGTACTCGTATCAACATATTTGTTGCTATACGTTTTTCAGCATATTTTTTTTTCATTTGCGTGTTCGAAGTTATCAGATTCCAGCGGTTTATTGAGAGCTAATTAATCTTAAACCTAACCTACATATTCCGTTTTCCTAACTAAATTCACAAATTTAAAATCTCTTAGTTAAGTAAATAGACTTTAAATAAGCTTTTGATTAACTTGACATGTATGTATTTCTTCACAGCTCACCAATACGAGCAGAGGACAACTCTGAGCCAGAAGACTCCGACGAGAGGTATGTGAAAACAAATTGTTATCTTTCATGTCATGGCGCTTAATAAAAATGCCTGCGTACCCCAAGGAAGCATATTAGGGCCATTCTTATTTTGTTAATATTTACATCCTAAATGCAAATATTAACAAAATAAGAATGAATGATCTTAGTTTTTTTTTAAGTATGCTTGATCTAAGTACAGATCCTTTAAAGTGATTAATTTTGCCCTATTTCCACTTTTAATCGCATGACCGGCCGCAGAAGTTCCGACCAAAAAGAATGTTTGGCCGCATTACCGTTCGTCCGAAAAGTTGTCATCGGTCAAGCGACCAGTCATGGCAACTTAGTATGCGAGTTCCTTAAGTTGTTATCCGTTCTCTGCTATTTATTTTATCAAAACAAATAAATTAACAATTCCGTTCCCTTTGTTTCCAGGTAATAATAAATCAAACGAGGACTAGTACCCGAAGAGAGAGTGTAATGATAATCAAATAACCCGTAGTACAATTAACTCCATATCCAACGCATTCGACAACTGCCACCGTGATACCCCACACAAGTTTTATTGTCATCATAGTATGGACGGAGCCAGGAACCCCTTCTCATCTCAAAGGGTACATAAAAAAAAAGTATTACAACCACAAAGTCATTGACTGAAAAACTAGTTAGAGTAAGGCCCGATTTACACGGTGTGATTTAATTTCCTGTGGCATCAAAGTGAAGCAACAAATGACTTGCATCGTCTAAACACTGTTCAGACGGTGCAATTTTCATTGTATCTTCAAGAAACTTTTACCATGTGTAAATGGGACTTAATTGTCGATTTTTTCTTAGTGTATTGGTATCGACTTTATCGTTGCATCCAAGATGGGGAAATAGAGCAAGAGCATTAAAAAAAACTCTATTTTGAAAAAAGTGATTCCCTTAACAGGTTCCCTGTCCACAAAGTAGACACAATAGTTAAACAATGAACATGAATCATATGTGATTCATGGGACAGGGAATGGGGTGACCTCGTATTGTAGGTGCTCTGTCGGTAAGGAGTTGTTCTGGGTGACAATAGTATCTCGTGGATTTTTTCGAGTTTTGGTTCATTTATCGTGCAAAGGGCAAAATAATCCTTATTAAAGGACTAACTAGAAGTTTTGATACATCAAAGCAATCCTGGCTACGTTCATGACATCATAAAAAGTATTGGATCATTAATAAAGAATCTGCCATATTATTTTAACGGCATATAGAAATGTTTATATAAAAGAAAGCTCCGGTGGATTTGAAACGTATTCAGTCATGTTTGATGAATTGGAAAGAAAATTAAGATTGATGCTGGTTGAATGGTAAATAAGTGAAACGCACTTTAAATTAAACAATATTTAATATTTTTTGGTTTAATAATACGCCGTTTTGATAGTGTGGCTGAATCATGACAAAAAAACATGTGAAGTTTCTTATTATAATAAACAAACCACAATATAGCACTAATTTTTAACCTCAAATGAAAAATAACGCCAACTATATTTAAGTATAAATAAACGATATTTACAGCAGTAATTTTACACAAACACATATCGGTAAATTCCAAGATTTATTATTCCTATTCAACACTCAAAAAGAATTATTCGGAACTATTATCTATTTTAAAAGTTTACTATACGCTGCCTTATTTTGTGCACAAACACAAGATTCTTCCATTTACCCTCTGTGCATGCATTATACGCGTCTTCTCAAAATTTAGCTTATAAAACGCAATATTTCATCTAGTGGCTAATAAGGAATTGATAAATAGTTCTTTAGTCAATCAGTTTGTGATCTAGTAGTTAAATTGTTATAACTAGTGGTACCTTTTCATGTATTCATTGTCATGTACGCTCGAGGAAAAGTTCCTTGAAAAATGTAGAATTTTCGTTGATCGAAAATCTTTGAAAAGGCGGGCATTATTTCTTATTAGGCCATGGCCGGGTCTGTGCAATTGTAGATTAATGACAGTAATCGATTTTTGAGTATTTTCCTGTAAAAATCCTAGTAAATAGTACATTTGAGGGACATCAAAACTAATTTTATTTATGTATTTCGATCTTCAAATATCAAGTAACATGAGTCCATTTTCCTACTCTTGCCGCACTCACCAGACCAAGGCCTGAAAGATACTCGAGTCCGCATAAATCATACTTAAAGCCATTGCAATATTTTGCAATGTGAATAATTTACGTCATGATAATTTAATCATTAATTTTAATCGCATACGATGATGATGGTAAAGTGTAATTTCTAAATGACAAATAATTGTACAGATATTAATATAATATTTCCCATTTAGATAATATAATACGCTTCTTGTGTATTATACTAAATGTATGGAAGAATCATAACAGAAGAATATTGATCGTGAATGATAAAAAATCGCGATGTTGATATGAAGTGATAGTTCCAAATATTTGGTAGAATATATTTATTTAATAAAAATATCCAAACATTTGATCTTTAAGTATAAAATTGCTCACTCTCATCAAGTTTTGCATGTTTCTAGTCACTTCATTTATAGTATTAATAGTATTTAATATTAAATTTTATTAAAGACCAATAGTACGTTAAAAATATTTTATTAAAGAAAATAAAAGTTTTAAAAACTAATTAGTGAAGATTTTGAAATAACTAGTAAGATTTAGTGCATTAGTTACCTTAGTGAAGTTTGAAATTAAAAAAGTTTTATTGAATTGTAACTAATATAGCAATAATTTAATAGATAAAATACCTCCTTTGTAAGTAAGCACCCTTCCGATAAAGCACTTGTATAAAAGGAATTTTGAAGCGTTAAAAATTATGAAGAAAACTATAGAATTGAACAATTAGAGCTTTTGCACATACGATTGGGATCGCATGCAAACTCTATGACATTTGTATGCACTAACGCCAATCGACCAATACTTTAGGAGGAGTGTCTGCACTAGACAATCCAACGAGTTATTGTCTAGTCCCGACGTTTGCACACATTTTAACTAAAGTAAAAATCGAATGTTACTCTTGCATAAAATCCATGTGCAAATCCGGCCGTCTGTGCAATTGCCCTAAATCTACACTGTAAAATAATATTTTTCTAGTGGCGTACTCTTGCGAAAATAATACGAAAAATTAATAATACGCCGTTAGAAAAATTGCTCTTTATTGTAGGTTGAATGTTCCAAATAATAAAGTTGAGTGAAGCAATGATCGAGAAAGATTGTTCAAAAGAAAAAAGGAAAAGACCTAAGTGCCAAAAGCGTCGTTTTATCTCGTACGTTTCCGTGTAAGTAATTATTGTAAGTACATTAGATTCATACGGAAAATTCGATTACATTCTCATGTTTTTTTTTTTTCGTCATTAGATTATTATTCCAGCCGAATACGCGTTTGTCGGTAAAAGTCGGTTTATCGGAAGTTTTGTTAAATCTTTTTCATTTCATGTGATTTTACGTATTTTCCTTTGTAATAAATTACGTTTTTTTCGTGATTGTACGTTGGGTTAGAAAAATAATTTTATGACGTATTTTTAAAGCAAATTGTTTTCTATTATAATAATTTGTATATTTAATTTGAATGTATTAATCCTATCGATCGTTGTATAATAAGTTAAATACCTAATACAAATTCATTTGTTTGTATGTGTATAAGGATGTCTTCACATCTGGCGTTGCTTGACGTCGCGTTGACGGTACGCTAGCGTTGTGTACGTGATAGTATCGAAACTTATCCCAGGTCGGCACGGGCAATTTATAAACGCAACGTTTTGTATGGCGGACTGAATTATTCACTTTCGCAATTGAGCCGAGCATTGAGAATAACAGAGCGCAGCCCAGCGCGTAAAAAAAACACTGTTGGAATTTCAACTGTTGGCGTTAAAAAATCCATCGTTGAAAATCCAGTGAGCGAAAAAAAATCGCCCGTGCGCACCAGGGCTCACGTAGCATTGACGCGTCGTCGCTGACACCATGACGCGGCGATACCGTCATGTCGGACGAAAACGCTAGATGTAAAGAGGTGCCTTAAGGCCTACGCAGATCGGGGCGGCATGGCAAGGGATTTTGCCGTCAGTCGGCGCACACTAACCGCTTAGATACCGCGGCATTCCCGCGGCACGACAAAGCACGCCTCGGTAGCTCCTGCTGCCCGATACACTTCCCGCTTCTCTACCCCCGCCGCCTCACCCCGCGGTATGTAACAACGAGCGCCGGAGTCCTTGGCATGCCGTTGTCTACCACAGTACCCCACGGCATCCCGCCGCGGGACCCCGTGGCGCGTCTTTCAATGCCGTGCAATGAAATCCCTTTCGATGCCACGGCATCATATTAAAGCACATAAATGTATGTCGTATTTCTATATCGATACGTTTGAATGTCTATTAGTAAAATTTTAAATCCCTTGTCATGCCGTCCCGGTCTGCGTAGGCCCTTAATCGAGTGTAAAATGTTAAAGGTTGGCATACACTAGCACGTTCGAGTAACACAAATAAAACGCACAGATTGTGATTTTTGCCTTATCGATGTTCTCGCTGTTAACGTTTTTGTTCTTAAGCAACCAGTTTGTTTGTATTGCTGAATATAGTAAAAGTAAATTACGAAGGTGACAGCCAGAGGGCTTAGAAAAAACCGAAATTATTTTAATAAGGTTTTAATAAGATCAAAAAATTACAATATAACTTATAATAATTTCTATGTCTAGGTTCGGACGATGTTAGTACCGAAGTGTGTTGATAACGATTAACTTATTAATATTGCCATTCTACTGATTCCTAAACGTGGATGCGGCGGCATCAGCAGTCCTTGAAGTAGGTGAACGTCCGGCGACACGATGCGTTGATTCGATGATTCGGCAGGTGGCATGTTGCAGTTTTACATGGAAACGTCCGATTGACGTAAACAGCTATTCATGTTGCTATCCAGCTGATTTGGTGTAGATAATCAATTATGAAAGAATAACCACCTGGGATCTTTCGAAGATAACATTAGTTAAAACTGTCTTGATTATCATTGAAACACAGTCGAAACCAGCTTTCCGTATTTTCCGTATTTAAGTCTTTAACCACATAAAAGATGTCAAAGAAGACAAAGATTCATTTGTAGGATATGGTGCAAGGTTGGTAGGTAAACGTATGTCCATGGCATCCATACAATGATTGAATGCTTTTTTTGTTGATAATTTATATTCAGCAATACAAGTTAATAAAAGTCAATGGTGCAATCGCTTTGTGATTACAATATAATAACTTTAAACATAGTTTTAAGCTGTTTAATTCGGGGCATGAGCGTTGTTAAATGTAGTTATTTTTCAACCATTATCGTAACATTTAATTAGGAAGTAATTAAAATACAACGCTATATTTTTATTGAAATATCTCTGATTCTACTCTTAAAGCGCAGTGCGGTGGAATGTTGAAGACACCAAATTGCGTCGTGCAATTTGTACATTGGTTGATCGAGAAAGTGTAGTCTTAACCAAAGACGCTCGGGTGCTTTTTAACGCGGTGTTTTTCTGTGGCATTACAGTGCATCATAGCGCGTCATAAAAATACAAAGTTGGTTTAACTCTCAGCACTAAGAAGGGTGTTGAAAACCCGGTGCACGAAAAAAATCGCACGTTTGTACGAAGGTTCATGAAGCTTTTGTGAGATGAAATGTCACTAACCTAGGAACAGACAGCCTCAAAAAGATGTGCAAATCGACAAGAGTGCATTTGATAGGATACAATGTGTGTTCTATAATAGTGTATCATTGTAGCATTCTGTGGTTTCTGCCGGGTAGGCAGAAACACCTCCATTACAACTAAGTACTCAATTCGTAATGGGTTTTGAGGCTACACATTAACAATATATTATGAAAGTATCATAGTGGACAATCAAATGAATTCTTTTCGTCTACGTCTTTTAATGGCAGCTGAAACTCACAGTGACAGTATATACTCACGTTGCGTAGTCTACACTAATATTATAAAGAGGAAAGATTTGATTGTTTGTTTGTATTGAATAGGCTCCGAAACTACTGGACCGATTTGAAAAATTGTTTTACCATTAGAAGCCGACATTATCCCTGATGAACATAGGCTACTTTTTACCGCGGGAAAATGCTTCATTCCTACGGGAAAGCGGGTAATAGGATTTAAACGGCGGTAATTTCGAATTCTACGCAAACGAAGTTGCGGGTGGATGCTAGTTTGTTATAAAACTGTAACCAGCAATGAAATATTCTGTCTTTCAATTATTGACAGTTCTGAAGACGAATCGAAAGAATTGTCTTTATTTAGAGCTTGCTAGGTTTGTGAGATTCATAAGGTAATGCCCTCATTATTTTTAATTTTCAAGGAATTAACAGCCTGTGTGTTGATTACGTGTATTTGGGGCTTCAATATCTAAAACACAAGAATGCGCGTCCTATTTAAATACAGTATCGTTTAGAAAAGCTAGTCCCATTCCTAAAACTATAAAAAGAAACCTTCAACATTGCATTGCACGGCACCGTTCTACATACAATTCAAATCTCGACTTTAATACTTCTCTAATTAATTTCGCTTACCTCCAGATTTTAAATCGATGCCAAAATGATTTCTAGTATTTATAGCAGTATTGAATTTGTGTTATAATCATAGTTGGACTGTCATTTGATCAGATCAAAGTATTATTAGCTAATTAATATATTGTAAAGTTAATTATTGTGGGTAGTGTCAGTCAGCGAGGTAACTAAGTACAGACGCCAGCACATCAATCAATCATACAATCTGTCAAATTTCTTTTATAGATTTCAACTTTAATGCTAAAGCATAAGGTTCAAAGTTAATTGGGAAAATTTGTCAGTTTCGGATAGCTTGATGTGCTGGCTGTCTGTACACTGCTACAATGAACTTTTGGGGCTTGAATGAAATTGACAGAAAATTTAAATTAATCCCCAAAAGATTTTTGTAGCAGTGTACTTAGTTAGTATAAACGTGTGCAATTGTTTTTTGAAATGTATTTAAAAATCAAGATAGCGGCCGATACCTTGCAGTGCTATACGCGTAAAACTTTTTGTTGAAATACATACGTTGTGCGTGTGTACGAGTTGTCATCTGTGACTGCCTCCTAAAAAAAGTCGCGACAAACAGACGAGTTGCGATATTTATCATATACAAATGTAGAAAGGCCAATGAACACAAGAATATTAGTAGTGCACCGTGCCCATAACGTTTTACCGAGATAGTTGCTTCAACAACAAAAAAAGTAAAAATAACACCTGTGTTCTGGGCTAAAACGAGCCGTAATAACATTTTGGATATAGAACATCGAAACAGAGGACTGAAAAAAATATATATATTTCAAACTACGAACGATACATCCCATAACTCATTGCTCGTACGTTAGTAGCTAGGCCAGATGCGTAGCAAAATCGCTACGCAAGTGCTACGCCGCTACGAAATTGTAGCTGCGTAGTACTTGAGACAACTGCCGGTCGATTCTGTAAAAATCTCACCGTGAAATCATAGGTGAAGTGAGCAGTCAATAGTGTTAATCCCTAACATTAGTCTACTGAATCTCACTTCTCGCTCACTTCACCTAAGTTCTCACGGTGAGATTTTTATACATAGAATAGCACTACAGGTGTGATATGCGCTTAATAGTGAATACAGTTTAAAATGAATATTAAAAATTGATTATGATAGATTTTCCATCACTTTTACATAATCTAATCAAGAACCAAGACCAATTCTTAACTATATTTGAATTAAGAAATCAATAATTTTGTAGTTATGGAACCACAAACTCAAATTCCATTGCAACCAAAAACTTATTAGGACCTTTCTGTTACAAATGGTAACTCAAAAATCTACCTAGTATAGATTTCACTAAAGTACATAACTGAGTAAGGCGATTGAATGGAAATTATCTGAGATTATGAGCACTGTTATAAATAAGTATACGTAAATCAGAAATGTCAACGCAATAATTTCGAAATGAATAAGCGCTCGCATTTTTCGATTTCCGACACTCTCGGAACAGATATAAATTGAATTTCCTTTTTCACTGACTTGTTATCTTTTTCGGAAATATTGACCTTTTGTCGAACTAATGAACGGAATGCCAATAAAGGTAAAAACGGAATAAAAACGAGAAAAGTAACATCTTTCAATATAAATTCTTTAGTCGGCAACTCGGCAATGAGTCGGATTCAACCCGTTGAAATAAAGAATGTGAAAAAAATGCTAATTATTTGAAACGAAAACCGGTTCATTCCAGTTGAATTAACTTTTTTCGTTTTCCGATGTTAAAGGCATTTTGTAGTGAGCTGTTGTACCTTGGTAAATGCGTTAACGTGCATATTATCTTTTTTGTTAGTTAAAATAAAATTAATTAAATTTACTTGTAGATAAATTGTGATGGAATAGTTCACCGTTACTACTTTGTAACCTAAAGCTAGGGTTTCTTAGGAAAATGGTTCCACCATGAAAATCTGTCATTTGACGTTAAACACAAAAAACGCTCAGTATTTGGATAGCCGTTATTGTTATGACCATTGTCACCTTTCTGTAATACATGCCCTGCAAGAGTCCAGCACCAACCGAGGGTTGTCCTTGGGGGCACTTAGATAATGCATACAGGCAAAATCGTCGTTTGGTGCTGCATTTCATAAAAACTGTCTAAGGGGCCTCCGAGAGTTGGCTTCAGCCCCTCGTACGCCTTCCAAAGGGCCGGTCCACATGGTCCCGAGATATGTTAATTATACTCGTATATGTCATCATCTGCCTAGCCTTTTCCCAACTATCTTGGGGTCGGCTTCCAGTCTAACCGGATGTAGCTGAATACCAGTATTTTACATGGAGCGACTGCCTATCTGACCTCCACAACCCAGTTACTGGGTAACACGATACCCCTAGGTAAGACTGGTTGTCAGACTTTCGGGCTTCTGACTAACCGTAACGACTGTCAAAGATCTACGAATGACAGCCGGGACCAAAGGCTTAACGTGCTTTCCGAGGCACGGAGGGGTCTCGGTATGTAAAGATGGTCACCGATCCACAGACCAACCGCGGCAAGCGTAGCTTAACCTGATCGATCGTCCTGTGCGGCTGTTATAATTTAGCCACGGGCCTCTCATGTTAATTATATATGTAAATTTATTAATTACCTACCCTTCTACTAGAATCGTAACAGACGCCAGCACATCAAGCTACTACAATCTGTCAGATTTCTTTAATAGATTTTCAACTTTATCGCTAAATCATAAGGTTCAAAGTTGATTGGGAAAATCTGACAGTTTCGGGTAGCTTGACGTCTGTACATTATTGCAGAAGGTAAAACGCAATATAACCTAACAGACACGCACAACTGTGACAAGACATGAGCCACTTTAGTGGATCTTCTCATACAATATGAAACGTAAAATCTGTGAGACATAATATTAATCTTCTACTTGCTATGCGCGCTACTCCGCTTACGACGCCTTACGTCACGCTACAACACCGCTACGGCGCGGCGCGGCGTGATTGCTAGTCGTTGATGCTTTGCGTTACAACGCATGAATTACAATGCGTTGTAACTCGCGCGCTAACGTCTTATGACGCAATTACACTTGGTCGTCCTCCCGAATTCGATTGCCTATGGAATTCGGGCAAACGACAAGTGTAAATGAACGGAGTCGAGCACGCCCGTCTTCGGACAATGTAGTCACAGTAAACACATTTAACGCTAAACAAAAAAGCATAGTCCTATTTTTTTTTTTAAGCTTGCCCCACACTAGGAATTTGTCCTGTATCGTGGGTGGGTTTCTGTCAAATCGCTTGACAGAATGTTGTTTTAAATAGTGATAAATGTATTTAGTTACATAATATAATGAACTTACCGGTGATGTTCTTCAGAAACTAGTACTCGCAACCGACGTGCGTCACGTGCGTGTATGACCTGAGGGGCAATTCTCGTAATTTTAAGAACGTTCGCGGTCTGATCTGATTCTCAATTTGTCAAAAATACATTTAATTTGACAAGTTTTTGACATTGATTGTCGCTGACATGATATTATTGCGAATTTGAACGTTTTTGAACGGGAATTGGTGTTCAGATGTATGAACGTAAACGAAGCAAAAGAAGTATGTCAGGATCGTAGCAGGTGGCATTCTGCAGTTTCTGCCCACCCTTATGGGAAAAAAGCGTGAGTTTATGCACATACGTGTATGTGTTTAGGGATTGGTAGTGCAAGCGGGCCTTAAAGATGTTCATAATGAGTACAGTGACCCCTTTTCAACTGGGCAATTCCCGTATTTTTAAGAGGGTTTATCCCTTAGAGCCATGTTGGAGATTCAAAATTGATGATTTCCGACGGACAATAAAACCATAATGCGTTTAATTTATAGATGAGATATTGGCGTCATATTATTGGGAATTTTATAATCTAGTGCATGGCTGAAAAACATTTTCAATTTTTCGTATAGTTTTCTCATCAGAACCGTTTTTATGCAAGCCTTTTTTCAAACTAGCGATCGACGGTCTAAGCAGATGCGAGATATTAGTAAAACCGTATACGACAAACTTATAACAACATTACTTTATAAAAAATAATAACATTTATTAGTGCATGGCTGAAAAAAAAACACGATTACTGTAAGTTTTCATTCAAGAAAAGTATATTCAAAAGTGTCAATTGTAGCCACTTTTCGAGATATTAAACGTGTTAGTTTATGATGAAATTTGAAATATTTATATTTTCTTTTAGACCTAGTAAATTAAGACATTTATGTTCTAAATCATGGTTCAAATATTTTTTTAATAACTTATATGTTTATTTTACTATGAATTATTTAGTATTGCTATATAATCGGCGCGGATTCACGCCACCGCTCAGCGCGCCGCTCTAGCAATACTAAATAATTCATAGTAAAATAAACATATAAGTTATCAAAAAAATATTTAAACCATGTTTTAGAACATAAATGTCTTAATTTACTAGGTCTAAAAGAAAATATAAATATTTCAGATTTCATCCTAAACTAACACGTTTAATATCTCGAAAAGTGGCTACAATTGACACTTTTGAATATACTTTTCTTGAATGAAAACTTACAGTAATCGTGTTTTTTTTTCAGCCATGCACTAATAAATGTTATTATTTTTTATAAAGTAATGTTGTTATAAGTTTGTCGTATACGGTTTTACTAATATCTCGCATCTGCTTAGACCGTCGATCGCTAGTTTGAAAAAAGGCTTGCATAAAAACGGTTCTGATGAGAAAACTATACGAAAAATTGGAAATGTTTTTCAGCCATGCACTAGATTATAAAATTCCCAATAATATGACGTCAATATCTTATCTATATATTAAACACATTATGGTTTTATTGTCCGTCGGAAATCATCAATTTTGAATCTCCAACATGGCTCTAAGGGATAAACCCTCTTAAGAACGCATTCATTGATTCATTCATTCTCAGTCTCAATCTGTCAAAAATACCTCTAATTTAATTTAATACAAGTTTTTGACATTGATTGCCGCTGTGGTGAGATTGCTACTAGATTTTGAACGGGAATACGAGTTCAGATTTTCAATTATACATTGTATGCAATATTTATTTCGCTGACTGATACTGCGCACACATCTATCTACTTCTAAGTATGTTATTGCTGCAAATTTTATTTACTTACTGTTATCAAACTATTGGATGAACTCACTCTCTTCATCGAGACTTATCTATTGTACTATGAAATCAATAAATAGATATCATAAATGCTTTGTCGTTTTATTTTTATACAGCAATTCCCTTTATTGATGTGACTTTCACCATACATTTACACATCGGACTACATTTTTCCCAACTACGTGTGTCGACGGCTGCAGTACCCTCTGTCGTTGACGCGTGTCGGTGTGTCATTGGTCTAGAGCCTGGGCCTAGACTCCTGGGTTCAGTTCCCAGGTCAGGCGAATTGGGTTTTCCCACAAAGAATTTCTCAGAATCTTGAATCAGGATTTTGTATCCGAGTGGTGGTAAGTAATAAGCTGGCCCATTGCTACATGGGATTTTAACATAAGTGACGAAACGAGAGTAGGTACTACACACATGTGCCTACCTTCTGGGGATTTAGGCATGATGTTATGACTGCCTCGTTGGTTGGTGTTATGGTCGCTAGCGTTACTACTAAGCATGAGGTGTTGGGTGCTGATGGGCCACATTGGGATCTACCAATTGAAAAAAGAAGGAAGGAAGGGATATAGGGCATAACATAAAATCAATGATACACACACAGATTAAAAACAATAAATCGAGAAGTAAGCGGACAAAAGGTGATCTAATATGTGCAGTGAAATTAGGGGGTTGGACTATTTTGGATGAGTTAGTAAATCCTCAGTTGCTTTATAATCTAGATTATGGAGCCATTCAACTAAAGCAATCTTACACGCCTTTGTTGTTAGATTATAAATCGTTGTAATACGATTTATTTTATTAATAAGTGGGAACCTAAGAATGTATAAAACCTTTGAGAGAAACTCGTTCTTAGACCTTTAGTCGTATTGCGTCGTATTTTCGGCGTTTTCCTGAGGTAGAGGAGGGATCAAATCTTAAGTAGATCTACGTTTGATAAATAAATACACTGTTCCAAATATTTATTATCACCCAAGGCAATATTATCGCAATATACTAGCGACGCTCTCGTAGTCAGTCGCTCGACAATTTCCGGCGCCTCTCTGCACTTTAAGTCATTTCCACGCGCAGTAGGTACGTACTTAGGTACCTACTATAAATGCTACTAGTCTGTTAAGCGGTAAGTATAAAGATCTAAATAGTAGGAAGTTACTAGGAGTGTGAAATGAAATATGCAGTTGCAGATAAGAAATACTTTGGACGATGGCTCTATTAGGTTCCGTACCTCAAAAGGAAAAACGGAACCCTTATACTCTTATAGGATCACTTCATTGTCTGTCCGTCTGTCAGTCTGACAAGAGCCTTTTTCTCAGGAATGCGTGGAGGTAACAAATTGAAATTAATATCAAATACGGAGGTCTACGGTCCCTTGAAGCTGTAAAAAAGTTAGTTACGCATAGTGGCACGGTGTTCGATTTTTGGGAGTACCCACGGACCTAAATAATGTGTAATACTAATGTATATATCATATATAATCAAATTCGTCAGGTTAATTATAAGTCCGAGTGTCGGAGGACAATGATTAGTGTTTATACTTTGTTTAAATTTGTTCTCATGTAAGTGCAATGTAAACTTTATGAGAATTAAAATGTCTTTAACCAGAAAAAATCAAGCTTATAGGTCAACACAATAAAAGGTACGGGCATTTATATGCGAAATGTGATACTTGCAAATAAATCAAAATATTTAGGACCTCGAATCATGAAATTGGTCAAGAAGCACAATTTAAGTAAAGGAAAATGACCGAAAATCGTTAATTTTTAGTTTCATCGTATATTTTTTTTGCAATTACAATCTTACATTTAGCAGTTGGATAATTGACCATGACGTATAACGATGTACGGGAGAACATGTTTTTTAACTACAATGTTAAGTTGGTTTTTGGGATAGAGTAACCCCAACTACGGAACTTTTTACTGTGCGTCGTCCGCACTTGGCCGGTTTTTTATTTATCCTACCAAAAAAAATACCATTGGAGTCCAATAAGATCATAGTTTAAAAAGCTAACAGTCTTACAATAATAATATGTACAAGAGCCATTGCAACGATAGTCCTATCCATCGAATATCTATTGGCTCGACGTGCCAGTAAGTCGAAAGCTATTATACATTAAATATTCAAGAAGAGTAAAAGAAGGAATGTAAAATGGGATAAAAATAAACCAGCAGGGTTTCATATATACATCATGTAACGTTAAATGCGCAAAACCTCAGACACCCCAACTCATTTTTATTTCAATTGACCTATTTCAGAGAGAAAATAAGTCATTAAACAAATTGTAAAGGTTTTATGTGCTGTTTTAGTTTTACTGGCCATTGTGAGCGTTTCTTGCTTCTGCGACGACGCTTTATCGAGGTAGGAGTCGTCACCGGGCCGCTGCGCCGCGCTGACATTGGGTTGCTTGACCTATTAATAAATAGACACGGCAACGTTTTTGATGAAGATTTTTTGAAAAATGTGACATGTATTAAAAAGTGGTTCAATGAATTCTGCTCGTTATTCTGATCAAACTATTTTCAGGTTTTGCGCATTTAACGTTACACGTTGTATATATTAACATAACATATATATAAAAGGGAATAAATTTACTATTAATACCTTAACAATTACGATAGCTCACAGTTGCTAATTTGCCTGAATTAGGTTGAACCTGTGCTTCAGGCTAGAAAATACATGAATACTTAATGTAATAAATTAACACTGAATTTAACGTAAAAACTAAATTTAAACTTAGATAAATAAAAGTGAAATAGTATGTTAGCAGTTATATTTGCAGACAATAAGTAGGTCTTCTGTCTATGCATAGTCGAGGGTTAGTAAATACTTAAGTAGGTATATTTTTTTCACAGTTATAGTAATTTTGTTTATAGATACATAGTTTTCTATTTAATCTATTGTACAGGAATGCGCCTAGGAATGTTAAAAATACAATCACTTGAGGCAAAACAAAAACCTAAGAAGAATTATCTAAAAACATTTGCTACCCACCTAAATAGAAATACAACAACCACGAACAGTTCCAGACTGAAAAAACTGGACAAATCACTTGCCTGTCCCATAGTTACGACTATTGGACAGGCAAGTGATTTGTCTAGTTTTTTCAGTCCAAATGAGTTTCACTAAGTCCGGAGACCTAGTTAGGTTTTAATTTACTATGTCCTGAAAGCGATTTATCATTTTCACGGAGAAAATATGATGAATCGCTTTATTTTATCACGATTACGTAGGTTTGTTGGAAGTTTGTTTGTTCAAATTGAATATAGCGCGGAGTTTCAGTAATTACCTGCACTTTGGTTACGGTAAGACAAATATTTATAATTAATGTTATATTACTTCAAAACTCTAAGATACCTAATCTCACTACAAGACGAAGAAAAGATCAGGCGGTCGATTCTGCAAAAATCTCACCGTGAAATCATAAGTGAAGGGCGCACTTAATAGTGTTAATCCCTAGCGAATGACAGCTCACTCCACGCTCACTTCACCCAAGCTTTCACGGTGAGATGATTACAGAATCGCACGGCTGGTGTACTCCATACCTAACCGTAAGACTGTCTTTTCAGATAATTTTTTTGACCATATCGGGCCACATTTATTTAACAAATTGTCGAAGACCATTAATTTATACGATTCAACTCTCTCTGTTTGCAAAAAAACTTTAAACAAATATCTCATCAAAATGAACTATAATGATAAAGAAAAATCTATTGAAATCCTTATCATAAAACATTCACAGAAATACACACACATTCATTAACCTACATTTCACATTCATAGATCTTGTTTTTTTCCTTATGCTTATTATTTGCTTTTTGGTCATTCTTGTTGTTTTAGTCATTATCGACACAACTTATATATTTGTTTTTTCTTATTTCTTGATTTTTGATGTTATATGTATAAGTTCATAACCGTAACTCATAAGATCCAAACTTTTCTTATCTGAAAATTTTGCTTATACTTTTAATATTTTATACTTA
The DNA here is from genome assembly GCA_949629135.1 of Eremobia ochroleuca. Taxonomy (NCBI): domain Eukaryota; kingdom Metazoa; phylum Arthropoda; class Insecta; order Lepidoptera; family Noctuidae; genus Eremobia; species Eremobia ochroleuca. The sequence continues at coordinate 12,156,609 of OX451407.1, read as the reverse complement.
CCCTTATTATATTTGTCATCAAATCAGTAAATTATCAAATACTACCCACTAAATATCTGCATTATTGTAGCCATACTTTTAAATCAATGCTTTATTTTATTTTATTTAGTAGTCAAGTAATAACTTTCTGTAATTGTGTAGAAAGAAGTGTGTGAGTGTTTGTGAACGAGGAAGACTGACATGCCGTGATACAGTTTTCGCTAGTACGGAGGTCAGTGTAAATCTAGCTCAAACAACCGCATAACATACACAAGTATTTAAAACCACCGTATTTTTTTTTTATGTGTATCATTAGACATAAATTACAGGATTGCTGGGATTTGTATGTAAGGTTTGTTCTTTTATACTGTCAATAAACTTTTTTACTTTACTTTACTTTACCTATAATTATTAATAGAGTAGGTTTGAGCAGTGGTGGCCCAGTGGTAACGGCCGCGACTTACATACGAGTTGTGGGTCGTAGGTTCGAACTCCAGCAGGCGCTTTTCTCTGTGTAAATCACTGCTCTCGAAACGGTGAAGGAAAACATCGTGAGGAAACCGGCATGTCCTAGAACCAAACATTCGAAGACATGTGACATCCGCCAGCCCGCACTGGGCCCGCGTGGTGGATTATGGCCCACTCGCTCTCACAGAGAGGAGGCCTGTGTCCCAGCTGTGGGAACATTATAGGCTAGTCATTATGATGATGAGGTTTGTATGTTTATGTTAAGAATGTACACTTCACCTAAATCGAGCCACACTGTATTTTTTTTTTAAGGACAACCGGTCTTTTCGACATCTTGAAGTATAAATATGGCGGACTCAGAAGGCTATTGAAAACGACTAATTGGAATCATAGGTGGATTTACGTTAAAATTCTGTATTTTCATAAATTAGATTTAAAAAGTACAGCCGGTCGATTCTGTAAAAATCTCACCATGAAATCATAAGTGAAGTGAGCACTTAATAGTGTTAATCCCTAGCGAATGACAGCTCACTCCACGCTCACTTTACCCAAGCTTTCACGGTGAGATGGTTACAGAATCGCACGGCAGGTTAATTAGGGTTATAAATTATTAACGGTGAAATATACTTTTAATACCTACATTGATTGGTTGCTCAAATCTTAACTCCTAAGTCTCAAGTTTCAAAAATTATTTTGCCCCTTTTAAGTCTATTAATATTTACAAGACGCTCCAACCTTTCCCTTTCCCTAATAAAAACTCTCAACCCTCACACAGTATTTACAAAAAAATTGATATTCTATTCACTAAATAATAAGCACAGCCTACCAAATTACCCTTTTAACCCTAAACAGAGTGACCTTGTCCTTGCCGACGCCTCACGAAGGTCATGGTGTCAAGATCATAATGTAGGTGTCCGTGACCGATTCAGAATACCCAGATGTGACCTATGTGGACTAGGTAAGGTAACACGGGCTGGTGTCCGCAACTCCACGTCAATGCGCGTATTTTGTGTACGCCTATGTGGACTATTACGATGTTGACGTTGAGAGCGTTCGGGTGACAAAAAGTGAACGAGTACTGATGTGAAAGAAAGGGGTTATGATTTTATTTTTGTTTTACTTACTGCTAAGGGGTTTATTTAACGATGATTAAAGTTAAGTGACGTTTAAACGTCAACAATGGCGCCGTTCCCATGTTCACAAACTTAGCTAAATTTAAGTTCAGTGCATCTTTTTCTTTCTATTTCATTAAGAAAAGGACAGAAGATAAATATTAGTTTAGTCCTGTCAAATTAGTCAGCGCCTCACGTAAATTGACGTATTTTTATTAGCCAATTTTTCAAACACGTCTAAACTTGTCTATGGAGTATTATCCTACCTCTCTACCTTTGGGCGGGAAAGACTCATAGTAATTGCTTCCCTCTCTAGGGCGTGAATGAATTTTAAAAATAGAACTTTTGGTTAGGTCAGCTACGACATTTGTTACATAATTAAGAAAAATGCTGCGGTCTTGTGAGAGTATAAACAGCCAGTGTGAATTAAAAAAAAACCTATTAAGCGGGACGGCCTGCGGCGGTAACGCGGTGTTTTTCATATTTAAAATTTAAAAAGACTGGACTATTAAATAGATACTATTCATGTTATTATTATCCATAAATATTTTAGAAAAACTACTATTTTTTACTTTCCTTGTATTCGAAATGAAAAGTAGAGTGTTTAACACGGGTGAGTCATCAATTCCTTTCAACCACGGAAAAGAAAGACTGTTTCGTGCTTTCAACCCTTGTATAACAATCTACTATTTATGATGTCTTGTTTCACTTTAATATCCACACAAAATAACGCATCAACGAAAATTGTTCATTTCAGCATTTATTACATAAAAAAGTAATGTGTATTGTACAGACGCCAGCACATCAAGCTACCCGAAACTGTCAGATTTTCCCAATCAACTTTGAACCTTATACTTTAGCGATAAAGTTGAAAATATATTAAAGAAATCTGACAGATTGTAGTAGCTTGATGTGCTGGCGTCTGTACAATAGATACAATCATGTCTTAACTGTCATAATAAGTTACAATATACAGGCGCTCCGTTTAGAGAAAGATGAAAACATTTTTGCTATTATTTTGTTAGTACGCACGGCGACATTTCAAGCTGTACATTTCCAGTATAAGCTAAATTCTCATTATACGAAAAGGCTATACAATACGAGCTCAGCTAAAACTGGCTATGTTTAGCTAGATGTGTCGTCGTGTGTACCTACAACACAAAAGAGCGTGTCTGACACTGTGTCTGTATTCTTCTTACCCCGTGGCCACGAGCTACACACTCAAGCGACACGCGTCTTGCGAAAGCGATTGCGAATTTTTTTTTTTTTTTTTGAAAATGTCATGTCGCAGTTCTGCCAAGGAGGTTGTCGTCTTCAATAAATTAAGGCTTCCAGCCTGCAGAGAAAATTATTGAAAGAAGTTGTTTATATTAATACTAATTCCATGAGAGCGGAATGACGGACGGAAACACGGGGACTATATCCGTCAACGGAGGTACGGGCCCGTCCGAAAGTAGCGGGTCCGGGAAAACAAATGCCAAACTTAATTTTTAGTACGGGCCTATATCGGGACTTTGGGAGTAGGGACACCTGTAAAACCGTAAGTGATACGGAGTAAGAAGCGCCCGTACATCGGCCAAAACTACGGACATCGAGCTTTTTGAGTAGACCCCTTGATGACGCGCTCGCCTTTCACTTGACACAAGTCGCGTCGCAAGTCGCTCCGCTCGAGACCGTGAACAGTGTCTTAGTATTCGCCTGTTCAGGTCGATTCTCCCTCATCGGTTGAGATATTTTGGATATAGGCTAATAAAAGAATGTTCTAAAACTCCTTGATTGGTTACAGTTAATGACCGCTTGTCCTTTGTTTTTCAAATGGGCAGTCAGTGATTTTTACAAGCTTTTATTTAACTTTCAATGTACGAACACTGCTCTACACTCAAGCACGGTTTAGTTCTGTAATGTATCGTGATACCTACGTAGTTTTGAAATACCCAATAATAACATAAAACCCACTCGTATGATTATATCAATTAGAAAATTAAAGAAGTAGGTACCTACCTACATAATATCTACGTAAACTAAGGCTTCCAAGAAGCTTTTAACTCATTTCCTTCCATTTGTAGTGTAAATAAACATTACGTAAGATATGTACTGATTTCTGGCGTTAAAAGGACAAAGGTAATAAACAGACCCAACTTAGACCCGAGTAAACTGGATCCCACTGAAACCCTCTGAAATTCATTGAAGGATAACGCACAGCCTAAACCGCTTATGCACAAAAGTTTCTTATTTAGCGTAGCTAGGTGAGCACGAAGGAAGGATTTCTGAAAATGAATTTATACTACACCTGCTTGGAAAGTACCTTGATACTTTATCAAATTTACGGTAGAAAGTACGTCATTGCATATCGAACAAATATGCGGGGAGAAAACGCATTTGAGCGGGAGAGAAAAGTGTATGAAAATCCATTTCTTACGTGGTTTTTCTTTTTTAATTTTGGGTAAGACTATGCGCCGGTAACCTAAATATCAAAAGCCAAAAAGTTTTTACAGTGAGTTTTTATGTCCAAGTTCGCAAAATGACACTGGCCACTAGCTGTGTGTTGGATGGTGTCGGGCTGGCAGTGCGACCCTGCGGCGGCAGGATAAACAATTTGAAAAAAGAACATGTGAAAATTGCAGACGCCATTGGCGCCATTTCCAATTTGTGTGTTGTTTGAGGATTCAGTTTTCGTAGAAAGTAAAATAAAGATTTCGTTTTTTATTTTCCTCGTAGGTGTAGTATAAAGCACTATGTATCACTCGAGAGAAAGTGCGATTCCCGATCTCGGGTGTTTTAAAGCCCTCGCCTACGGCTCGGGCTTCAAACGACACCCTATTCTCTAATTAGTCATTTTTACTATTTCTAATTAGTCATTTTTGGCAATGGGAAATCTTATCGGGTACACGGCGTGTACAGACGCCAGCACATCAAGCTTTATTTTATAGATTTGCAACTTTATCACTAAAACATAAGGTTCAAAGTTGATTGGGAAAATTTTACAGTTTCGGGTAGCTTGATGTGCTGGCGTCTGTACATAAAATAAATTCTTAATCTTAATAAAAGACTACCTATATTCCTGGTCAGTTCTACCTTTAGATCCGTCTGATCTTTTCATATACCGTATATATGTGGCTGTTAGGCTGCCTGTCCATTGACGCGGTGCGAGGCTGCAGAGCGGAGAAATGGAGAAATATTAACCAATAGAAAAATGACATTGAGATTTTATGATTTCTTGATTATTTTTTTTTTTTGGTTAATAATTCTCCGTTTATCCGCTCCGCAGCCTCGCACCGCGTCACTTGACAGGCAGCCTTACGGGCTTCAAGATCTACGCGCCTACGAATAGGGTTAGGTTAGATAAGTCTTAAAAAAACACCGGGAATTTAGCAAAAAATCTGACATTTTACTTTATAAACTTTCTTTTTCCGGTACTGAGTGAACTGTTTATATTTTTCCAAAAAAAAAAATTGAAGTATAACAGTCTGGACTGGACGGATCATAACCTAAGAGCGACACAACGGCGAGCGATTACTACAGGAAACACTGTAAAACCTTAACCCTTTACCGCATAGGAAACCATATATGGTTTGACATGTTTACAGTTTATTTACTCTAAAAAAATAAAAAAAACTAGCGTATAAATCCTAATGGGGTTTGTTTTTCATATCATTAGCAATAATAAAACACAACTATTTTGTCTATCATCACATACCACTTGGACATAAAAAAAAAATAAAAAAAACACTATAATTAATTCTAAAGCTTTAATAAAGACATTAACTTAAAAAAAAAAAAAAAATGTCACTTATTTAATATATCATGCAGTAAAGGGTTAATTGCAGGATTTTTACTTTTTAAGCAAATTAAATTTATTTGGACGTAACATTAGCTCTATAGTAAGGAAAAAATATTTTAAAAAATATATTCATAAAAACACTTTTTTTTCTAATAGTTCTGGTGGAAATTTACATCTTTATGTAATCAGAACGAATCTACTGGGAACAAAATGAATTGAATATCTCTAACAATCGGGGAATCCCCGTGCTCTGCGGAAACGAAAATATGGCATTGGATTGGTTGATGGAAATTTCCATCACGATGCAGTTAAGGGTTAAGACGAAAGCGCCTGGGTAGACCGTGATTTTTTTTTTTTTTCAAATTTTATGAACCGTACAAACTACTCTAAGGCTACTCTAGTGCAACCCCCTTAAAAGTTTTGAGAAATACACGCATCTGATCAGAAAGAAAACTGAGATTTAGTAGATACCGGTTCCATTCAGATTGAAAAAACTCTCCATTCGTTCTAACACATATCTGCCAACAATAAAATAAACGTAGGCAACGTACAAATGTGCGGTTTTTTCCTCAAAAGACCATTTCAGGCACTAATCCACATTGTCTTCACATGATCTGACCAAGATTATGTATGTCTGGGCTTTAAGTGACTTTGACCCTTGAGTTCGTTTCGCGATTTCTTCCCAGAGGTAGTCAGGTAGCAAATGTCGACTCCAACTCGCTTGTTTTTTTACAAAATGACATGTAAAAGTGATTCCAACATTGTCTTATCTACAGAATTACTTTATCATTTTGCACCGGAAATTCACGGAATTGTAATAAATCAATCTCAAAGTACGAAAATGGTATCGCTTGCCAATATAAATTCATAGTAGCTCCTTTGTTATTTTTCATTTACAGAATGAACAATTTCATTTCATTTCTCGACGCTGTCTCGCCCCTAACCGCTTCGTTTCTCTAGTTCAAGGTCAGCGCGCCGGAACACGGTGACGTCATCAGTCTTGTTCGCGCCATGTTTACTTTATTTTCGCCGATTTTAGGCTCGTAATAAGATAAGTGGGTTGAGCTTGTCTGGTGTTTTGGTAAAAGGGTATGTAGAGGGCAGTATAAGAACATTTTGTGTATGAATTACTCAAAACTGTTTTTCATTACTCTAGTAAGATGGAATCATGAATGTAATAGAAAATAAAGATATCTATCACTACATAAATACCACTAATAGTATAAAGGCGAAAGTTTGTGTGTGTGTGTTTGTTACTTCTTCACGCTCAAACGGCTGGACCAATTTTGATTAAATTTGGCACACAGATAGTTTATAAACCAGGATTAAGAGTCCATATGATGCTGTTTTGGTGATATTGGGCGATCTGGATCTCGGTATTTATATGACCTAAGAGTTTGCTATTTGGACACGTTAAACGTAGACTTATAATCTATACAACGTGTAACGTTAAATGCGCAAAACCTCAGACACCCCAACTGATTTTTTTTTAATTCAATTGACTTATTTCAGAGAGAAAATAAGTCATTAAAAAAATTGTAAAGGTTTTATGTGCTGTTTTAATTTTACTGGCCATTCTGATTGTTTCTTACGTCTGCGACGACGCTTTATCGAGGGAGGAGTCGTCACCGGGCCGCTGCGCCACGCTGACATTGGCTTGCTTGACCTATTAATAAATAGACACGGCAACGTTTTTAATCAAGATTTTTTGAAAAATGTGACCTATATTAAAAAGTGGTTCAATTAATTCTGCTCGTTATTCTGATCAAACTATTCAGGTTGTGCGCATTTAACGTTACACGTTGTATATATAAAAAAAAAACACGATTCGATAAAAAATTCTCGATAAAAAAAACCGGCCAAGTGCGTGACGGACCACGCACAATGAAGGGTTCCGTAGCTAGAATTAATTTATCCCAAGAACAAACTCAACATTGCAGTTGAAAATCATGTTCTCCCATACATTCCAACTGCAAATGTAAGTTGGTACGCACAATATTGAGTGATTTACCATGTTGTTTTTCATATCATGGACTTCTTATAGGTTTTCCCATAATATATAAGTAGGAAACTAATTTCTGTATTTTTTTCAAAATTTTTGGTTCAGTACTTTCGGAGATAAGGGGGGGGAAAGACCAATTTTCGTCTATTTTCTTGAATAACTTGGAAACTATTTATTTTAAAATTACAAAAATATATATTTGAGAACACACATCCACACGTGAGACACACACGTGACCCATGTGTGTCATGTGTGTATGTGTGTGTCACGTGTGTACGCGTGTGTCACGTGTGTTTGTGTCACGTGTGTAAGGTTGTGGGTCACGTGTGTATGTGTATGTGTCACGTGTGTATGCGTGTGAGTCACGTGATACACACATACACTAGTGAACCAAACACATAAATACGTGACACAAACACATTCAAACGTGACACACACACGTGACGCAAACACACGTGACCCACACGCATACACACGTGACTCACATTAGTGTGTTTGCGTGCGGGTCACGTGTGTGTGACGTGTATGTGCGTGTCACGGTGTATGAATTTGAGTCACGTGTGTTTGGGTGTGGGTCACGTGTCCGTCACGTGTGTATATTGTGTGTGTGTTACGTGTGTATGTGTGTGTCACGTGTTTATGCGTGTGTGTCACGTCAGGGTGCGTCACAATTTGATGATTCATGTTATCGCTGAATTCATATGAAAATCGTTAGAACTCGTGCAAAATCAATTGTGGAAACTTAGTACGTCCTAATTCAAAGTTTCGGATTGTAGTAGCTTGATGTGCTGGCGTCTGTACTGTACCTATATTTACCTACTATATTTGTGGTATGTCAGTTTGTAGGTCTATGAACGGAGCTTCCAATAAGTATGTATACCAACAATGAGCTCGTTTGTTTATCAGCTACCTATGTTATGCTTTACACATCGATCCGTCGTACTGTGGAAATACTTCCGCGAATTTGAACTTTATTTGAATGACAGGTAATTTTTTACGAATATGTTTTTACTGCCATACGAGTCAAGTTCAAATTCAGGAAATGGCATGTTCACGGCTCGCCTGCGGCACAGATAACTGTTGATCAGCTGGGCGGCCGGGGTCACCGCGCCGATCAAACTCAAACTCGACCGCGGCCGCCGCTCTGGTGCGTGGCGCGCCGCGCGCCATGCCACCGCGTATTGTAGAGGGGTGCGGGCGGGGCGAGTCTGTAGTGGCGCGCTCTTAACACATACTCTTCATTCCGATATTCCCACGGGATCGAAACTTATGCGGGTGAAACCGCCGGGCGCTGCTAGTATTATTATAAATCAAAGTCCGGGGCGCCGCATCTGTCTGTCTGCACGCGATAAACTCAAAAACTACCGAACGGATTTTCATACGGTTTTCACTAATGGACGGAGTCATTCATGAAGAAGATTTAGGTGTATAATAAAATTCATTACAGTTTTGTGTATTGATTGCTTTAAATATGACGATCATTGTTGAAGATGTCGGAATAAATCATGCTGTCTGGGAGCTTTACTGGCGTGCGGCTCGTGAACCAATTATGTATAAGAAAACAATGTATTACTGAATTATTCCTCTAGGGTACTTTTGTTCCCGGTAGACGCCAGCACATCAGGCTACTACAAATTGTCAAATTTCTTTAATAGATTTTTAACTTTATTTCTCTACAGCATAAGGTTCATAGTTGATTGGGAAAATTTAACAGTTTCAGGTAGCTTGATGTACTGGCGTCTGTACAATGCGGTGCTACTCATTCCTTTTTCAGTCACCCCTTACAAATACGGTTAAAATTCAATACATAAGTAATCAAATATAAAGTTTGATTTCACATTTTACTTTCAGACATTATTATTGTAATTAAGTATACGTTTTGGGGACTGATTTTTGGAGGAAATTTAGAACATAATCGGAAAAAAAAAACGGGAAAAATATTCGAGACACGATTCCCGTGAAAACATATTTACCTACAAAGTACGGAACCCTCGATGCGTGAGTCCGACTCGCACTTGACCGGTTTTTATTTATTTTCTTAATAGTCCGAATAAGTTATCAAAGAAAAGAAGAAATGGAACGTTCGGGAAAAAGTAACAGTGCTTTTTTATATGGGATTTTTGTATGAACTCAAACCACACAACAACGTCTTCTCGGTCGGGTGAGCTAGTTGCAAATAAAACAAACGCAACATATTCATAATTTTATTAGTCCGTAATTAAAATATCTATACAATAACCATTATCAATTTGTTCGCATTCCATTATAGTCCAGCCCATTCATATACGCAATATGAAAAATACTTGTAAAATAATATTAAAATCTATCATGATGCAGGATATATCAGTATAAAAATATTGTCTAATTGTAGCGTCGTTAAGATACTGGTCCCGCCGAATATTGCTTCATTGATGATCTGCAAAAAGAGGAATGATATTTTAATTATTTTGTAGGAAAGCAAACCAGACATTTTTAGTTAGATATTTTTATACGTGTACGTTTAACGTGGACACGGATAGTCTGGCTGATCCACACATTTAAGGTCACTCAGAGCGCTATGGAGCGTGGTATGCTCGGACTGTCTTTAAAGAATAAAATCAGGAATTAAATTATCCGGAAAAGAAGGCAGTGAGCTGGCCATGGTTGTCGAAGGACCGATGGCCGATGGAGCAGACGAGTCCTGGAGTGGAGACCGCGTATCGGCAAGCGTAGTGTGGGACGCCCCCCAGCTAGATGGACGGACGACCTAAAGAACGTGGTTGGCGGAGAGTGACTGCGGAAGGCGGAGGACAGGGTGTTGTGGCGCAGTCTGGGAGAGGCCTATGTCCAGCAGTGGACTGCGATAGGCTGAGTTGATTGATTTGCTGTGAATGTATGTCGCTTCGTAAGATGAAAATACTGTAGCGGCGTAAGTTGTGCGTTGCCTTTCAGACCCAGCGTTCTATAAGCATTAAATTTGCCAAGACAACGAAAGTGAGTACTACAGATTGATTTTTAATAATTCAATGAATGGGATGAAAATTTATATGGAAGTTACCGTTGGCAAAACCCATCGGGCACGGCTTTTTAGACTATAAACTTCATCAATATACAAGATGCTGGGTACCCTTTACCCCCTCCTCCCGAACATTTCCTCTATACCAATATCATTTTTATGATCATATAAATAGAGCATATAATTCTACTCACGGTAGCTGCTGTTAGCTGCCCAAGCTGTTAGAAGAGGTACTCTTGCTCATCAGTTTGGCGACCATCTCCTGCACGCGTTTCATTTCCTCCAGTTGTGTTGTCAGTTGGTACAAGCGGTTTTCCCGCTCTAGGACAGTCTTTTCTAACTGTTTTATTGTCTGTAGGGGGCAGAAAACTTGCATTATTAAAATGTATGATATCATGAGTGTGTATGGATCAAAATGGTGGGCCACAAAAGGGATGAATGAAAGGCAATTGCGTGCAGCTGCGATGAGAATGCTATGAGAGATGTGTGGTGCTACAGGAATGGATGGAATACGCAATAATAATAATATTCCACAACTTTCACACAACACCATCTAGTCCCAAACTAAGCAGAGCTTGTGCTATGAGTACTAGACAATTGATAAACATACATATATATTTCTAAATACATACATATTATATACAGCGTGTAACGGAAAGGGGGTATCAACCCTGAAGGAGGTGAATGTGCTCATGAAACTCAATAACTTTCCCCAAAGAACATAGGTCGAAATATGAAAAAAAAAGTTTGGCTCTCCCATAGTAAATCAATCAGCTGGTAGTCAGTTTTGTAAGCGAGGGCCAAATTTTTTTTTTCATATTTCGACCTATGTTCTTTGGGGAAAGTTATTGAGTTTCATGAGCACATTCACCTCCTTCAGGGTTGATACCCGTTACACGCTGTATAAATAACACCCAGACAAAGAACAAATGATCATGCTCATCACACAATCATTTGTCCTGGGTGGGAATCGAACCCATAAAATGATGAATGAATGAAATGAATACATAACAGAAAGTCTGAAAGTGGCACTGCGGGCATGTGATAACGGAGGAATGACGAAAATGTCGTGAGGAATGTTTTGAGTATGCATGAAAAAAAAAAAACATGTCGATGGCTATAAGAGTAGGGTAAGACCAAAGAAACGATGGATGGACTGTGTGAACGATGATATGGTTAGACAAGGGTGTGACCACCGCTTCGGGAGGTTCCTGTTCCGTATAAGGCGGGAGGAAACGCCCGGGTGTCACCATTGTGTGGATCGCCCGGAGGACACGGTGGAGCACACGGTGGAGGTCTGCCCGGCTTGGGCGGAGCACCGCCGCGTCCTCACGGCGGCGATTGGTGGCGGCGATCTCTCGCGTCCGGCCCTGGTCCAGGCCATGGTACGGAGCGAGAGTGCATGGTACGGAGCGAGAGTGCATGGTACGGAGCGAGAGTGCATGGTACGGAGCGAGAGTGCATGGTACGGAGCGAGAGTGCATGGTACGGAGCGAGAGTGCATGGTACTGAACGAGAGTGCATGGTACGGAGCGAGAGTGCATGGTACGGAGCGAGAGTGCATGGTACGGAGCGAGAGTGCATGGTACGGAGCGAGAGTGCATGGTACGGAGCGAGAGTGCATGGTACGGAGCGAGAGTGCATGGTACTGAGCGAGAGTGCATGGTACGGAGCGAGAGTGCATGGTACGGAGCGAGAGTGCATGGTACGGAGCGAGAGTGCATGGGAAGCCGTCACCTCCTTCTGCGAAGCAGCAATGCTTGCGAAGGAGGAGGCGGAACGCGTGAGGGAGAGGCAATCTTTGCGCCCTCACGCCCCTAGTCGCCGCAGGAGACGCCCTGGGCGTCGGGAGTCAAGAGCCGACTCCCGGCCACCGTAGGCGCGGGCTTGCGGACGACGAGCAACGGGCAGTTCGCCGTCCGGTAAGGACCAGGCCCGGGTCGACGGCGCGTTGTGTTCCACGCGCGCCTCAGAGTTGTCAGCAATAACTGACGGGGTCCGCTAGGGCCGATGCTTGCCAGGGTCGCGGGTTGTTCGAAAGAGGTACCGTGGCCCTTGGCACAAGCAACTGAAGGAACACGGGTGGGTTTTAGTCAGTAAAAGTCTGACACGCCCTCCCACTCCGCCCAGAGCGGGAGAAGTTATTTGATAATTTCCCAACCCAAAAAAAAAGGGGGGGTGACCACGGGAATGACGACTAATAGAGAAGTACAGATAGATAGTGCCACCCACAAAGACGCGCCCCGCGCTTCTTTTTAATGCTTATAGTATAAGTGTGCTACATTCACCTAGTATTGTAGTTTTTTGGGTACACAGTAATTACTTCTTATTAAGTAATTAGTGAGTATCGTCAAAACTAAAACACGATTATTCTAACAGTTCTCATTTTCGTCATGAGATTAGACAACTCAGATCATTTACTTTTCAGAAACTGTGTTTTCCACTTCAGCCTTCAAAGCAAAAGTGAACAGGCATCTTCTGGGCACGCTCATTCCATCATAGACCTCATCCATCGCTTTCCATCAGGCATGTTTGAGGTCAAGAGTTGGGCCGATTTTCCTTTTTTTTTTTAATTTCTGTAGAGTAATTGCGTAAAACACTATCAGTAGCAATGTGTTTCATTTTGACAGTTTAACAACATTCATTCCGTTATTTACTTTGTTGAGCAGGCAAATTTTTCGAACAAATGAATCAATGGATTAGCAATATGCTTCAAAATGATTCAATTTGAGAGTAATAGTGTGTTACGCAATTAGGGTGCTGATTAACAGAACCCGAGAGTAACCACACGGAGAGAAAAATCTTAGAAAAATGACTGTGCTGTCTCATAATCTGAGTGCATTTAAGTGGTAATGGAAAAATTACCATACTAGCACAGTAAAAATTCTTATGCTGTACAGTAAAATTTATTGGACAAATAGTGAATTTTTCCCAATCTCACTCAGAAAATTTTCTGTAGATGTCACTTGCACTCACTTTACAGTGAAGAGCACAGTAATTTTTCTAAGAATTTTCTGTCCGTGTAGTAAGTGAAGTAGTTACCGTGTCTCTCTGGTCGATCTCTCTCCGTAGCGCGGCGTCATTGCTCGCTGCCTCGTCTAACTTCTTGTCTCGTTGCTTGACTCGCTCTTCAAACTTTATGAGTACGCCCGCCAACTCGCTGTTTTTACTTGTCTGTAAGAACAAAAATTGATATTAATACACGGTTACAATAAATGTCCGAGCTGCTACTGAGAAATTCCAGAAAGAAAAAAAACTTAAAAAAAAAAAAACAGTACAAAGTGAAAAATAACTTTAATTTCGGAAGTCGGTGTCAAAAACGAAAATGCGAAACCAACACCGATTTCCGAAATGTTTTTTTTAGTAGCCCACACCGCTGCCTCACCCTAAGGTTGACTGGTAGAAAATGCCTCAGGCATTAAGTCCGCCTCTTTACAGTACTTCTTTTTACTTCTGCATAAAGTTTTAATAAATAAATATACGAGTACATACATACATAAACTCACGCCTTCAGAAACTACAGAACGCCACTTGCTACGATCTTTACATACTCCTTTTGCCTCCTTTACGTTCATACATCTTCTGTGCGATTCTGTAACCATCTCACCGTTAAAACTTAGGAGAAGTGAGCGTGGAGTGAGCTGTCATTAGGGATTAACACTATTGACACTGCTCACTTCACTTATGATTTCACGGTGAGATTTTTCCAGAATCGACCGGCAGGTCATACAAGCATGCCGGTTGCGAGTATTACGAAGTATGTATGTATAAATGTTTTATTTATTAGATTACCTGTTGTTCCAATTTCTTCTGGATCGCTCTATTGTCAGCTTCGGCCGCTTTCAGACGTTCCTCGAACTCTCTTTCGCGAACTTTCATTTCACTTTCAAGACTCTGAAATAGTAACAAATTGTAAGAGCAAAAATAAAGCACATTAACAAAAACGATATGAAATGATATCACACTAATATTATATTGGCGAAAGTTTGTGAATGTGTGTGTGTGTGTGTATGTTTGTTACTTCTTCACGCTCAAACGGCTGGACCAATGTTGATGAAATTTGGCACACAGATAGTTTATAACCAGGATTAACACATATAATACTTTTTATCCCGATATTCCTACGGGATCGAGACTTATGCGGGTGAAACCGCGGGGCGCAGCTAGTTGCTTATATTATGTATAAAATATAATATTATAAAGAGGTAAATTTTGAGAGTTTGTATGGAGGGGTTATCTTTGGAACTACTCTTCTTTCACTAATGGATAATGTAGGTTCATTATCCCTGAGTGCCATAGAATAATGTTTTATGTTAAAACGAGAAACTTCACGAAGTCGCGGGTTAGTCATGTATAAAAATAAAACCGAAACGGTTCAATGGTACTGAAAACTCTTGTCAGGAAGCTGGACTGAAATAGGAACAGGCTCTAAAAACAACGCTACATTACAATACAAATTCGGGCCAACGATAATATACAACATTATTTTTAGTATATGGCAAACCCGAAACACGTGTCTAGTATTTTTATGTAAAGAGTCTATGTACAAAATTTCAAAACTGTCTCATGAAAAATCACGAAGTTATAAGCTTGTTATGTTACCTGATTGTCCGTACAAAAAGTTGGTTACCACTTACCACGCGCACTTAACACAGGTCACAACCTGTGTTGTGCGCATATGATTGCGGATATGTACTTAGTGTCGCTGGGTGTCCAACTTTTTACCACTTTAAAATATTTTTGGAACACAATATAACATGGTGTAAAAACTATTGGAATCGATTCAGTTACCTGCTTATTCTGAACAAACTATATTCAGGTTTGCAGTATACTAAAAATAATGTTGTATAATATATACATTTTTTTTTTTCTTATAAGTACTTATTTTTTTTATGTTAAAAAAAATTGTTATCGTAAAATATTGATTCATAACTATGCAAAAGTCACTAACAAATTATTGTTATTGGCGGGATGAACTAGAGAAAACAAACGATCAGTGGACCACTTTAAGCCCTGGATCGAAAGAGCTGGAAGTCATGGAGAGAACTCTTTTCCCTTTTCCTTGATACAGGCTAACAGTCAGAAAGTAAGTAAGTAATTATTGTTAAGAATATCATACGTACAGCCATTTGCGCGCGCATTTCTTTGTGAAGATTTTCCTTCTGATTTTCTTTATCCAGTTTCTCAGCGGCTAACTTCGCTCGGAAACCTCGCAGCGTGGTTTCTGCATCTTCTAGTTGTTTGTGGAGGTCCTCTATAGTTTTCTTGTGCCTAGAAATATTAAAATAACAATTTTAGTGACATTATAACTTGGATCAACAATAGCACTAGATTCAAGATTAGGAACAAAAACACATCGATAAAGTGGCCGCGATTGCAGATAACTTGATTATAAACCTTAACTTTCAAACATAAGGTTTATTATTGCTGACAATATATTTACTACTTCAATTGAAGTTTTTTTTTTTTTTTTTTTAAATAAGAGCAAACATATTTATGGAAAAATAAAACATAATTTCTAAGCAATAAGGTTCAAAAAACTATGTTGCAAAATAAGACCAAAACATTATTTGTAGTTTTTTTTTTTTTTTTTGATGCTCCTATCGGACATCTAGTACTAATGTTAATCAAAGCAATATAAAGAAAAAATACTATAATACTGTGTAAAACTCAATAAAAAAATAATTTAAAACGCAAAAAGGATATTGCATCGACCGGGAATCGAACCCGGGCCGCCCGCGTGGCAGGCGAGCATTCTACCACTGAACCATCGATGCTTATACATTATTGCTTCAATTTACCGTTCACATTCGTCATACGAATGGTATTTATAAGTAAAAGTAGATGAACGAGCAGTATTGCGGTCATTCGTCTATTACGTCATCGTAAATCAAGCGATTGTAAATATTCGTGATGTTAACATAATAATAATTATGTACGCTTCGGAGATATTATGCTACTGATAATAACAGTACTTATTGTTTACGATTTATGCCTTTCGATATTACTGATTTATATTCACGCTTTAATAATTATTGGAGGATGAGCAGGTTTTGTGCTCATTTTAAAATATGCGTATATACCTGTTTTTTTTTTGCCACATATCCATATTCAAGTTCAAAAATAACCCAAAAGTTTTTCCCAACAACCGTAAGTTTTTAAACCATCAGAATGACACTTTGTCCAGCAGTGGGATGGGACTAAAATAAGTGTTTACTTTTCATTTTGCATTTGTGTGGTGTACAGTACATCCTGTTGAGATGAGTTAGTGGCTTGTAGCATCGCCAGCGCGTGTTGTAGTGACGCCATGTGCTCGCTGGCTCCCTGTAAACATTATTTAAACCAATATTACTAATTTGAATACCCGACTTAAATAAATAGAACATAACATCATCATCTGCCTAGTCTTTTCCAAACTATGTTGGGGTCGGCTGCCAGTCTAACCGGATGCAGCTGAATACCAGTATTTTACATGGAGCGACTGCCTATCTGACCCCAACAATCCAGTTACTGGGTAATACGATACCACTTGGTAAGACTGGTTGTCAGACTTTCGGGCTACTGTCGACCCGTGACGACTATCAAAGATCCACAAATGACAGCCGGGACCAACGGCTTAGTGTGCTTTCCGAGGCACGGAAGGGTCTTGGTACATGAAGATGGTCACCCATCCTCGGACCAACCGCGGCAAGCGTAGCTTAACCTGATCGATCGACCCGTGCGGCTGTTATTACTTAGCCACAAGCCCCTCTTAAATAGAACATAACAATTACAATATTATTTATTTGAATCGGATTGGATGGACTGTGTGAATGATGGTCAGAAAGGAAGTGACCATCATGACGACGACTAATAGAGAAGTATGGAAGAAAAAGAAATGTCGCGCCGACTTCAAATAAATTAGGATAAGGGCAGGAGATTGGTGCCGATTCTGTTCTTCACAAAATAAACTAAATTTGAGTTCAGTGCATCTTTTTATTTCTATTTCATTAAGAAAAGATATTATCATATTTCATTACGATAAATATTAGGTAATAGGTAATACGGGCTGGTGTCCGCAACTCCACGTCAATGCGCGTATTTTGCGTACAAAAATAAAATAAAAAATATTATTAGCATAAAACTTGCCCAATTGTAATCAAAATATAATAATATATTCCACAACTTTCACACAACGCCATCCAGTCCCAAACTAAGCAGAGCTTGTGCTATGAGTACTAGACAACTGATAAACATACATTCATATATTTGAAAACAATGGAAGCAGTCACTGGCTCCTGAAATACAGGTACTCTAACCTAGCTCTGGAGCCAGGGTCTCAATTTTTTCTGTAACCTGTTTTTATGGCAATAAAGAAATTGATTATTATTGTTATTATTATTGCAGCCCCATTTTAGGTCCAGGAAAATCACTGTCCATTCCAAGGTTGCCTGGAAGAGATCGCAGAAAGCGATAAGGCCACCCATTGTATATTTTGTAGTGTTTGATGTATTTTTTAATGTTGTGTATTTTTGTGGTACAATAAAGTGTACATAAAATAATAATAATAATATAATTATTTTAGTCCTGTCAAATTAAAATACTCCATAGACAAGTTTAGACGTGATTAAAAAAATGGCTACTAAAAATACGTCAATTTACGTCAGGCGCTGATTAATTTGACAGGACTAAACTAATATTTATCTTCTGTCCTTTTCTTAATGAAAGAGAAAGAAAAATATGCACTGAAATTAAATTTAGTTTAGTTTTTGAACAAGAGAATCGGCGCCAATGAATGATAAAATAATGGTTACTTTCTCATTAACCTCGGTGAGCACGGCTTACTACCGTGGAGAGAGAACTGTCTGCACAAGCAGAGAGCCCACATGTAAGTATAGTTCTGGTCTGGCTGTGAATGATGTTGATATTTGTATTAACTCTAATACGTTAGGTCCATATTCAAGCGGTATTTCCATACTATCTAGCGAGTGACGCCTTTCTATTACAGATCACACTACTGATTTTTTCTGCAAATGAAATCATACTTTTCGTATGCTAAGATCGCTATGAATTCTTATACTGCATGATTTTTTTTTAGGCTCCAAATTTTAGCAGGGTGTTCTAGTCATGAAGATGAATAACTTTCACTATGGGACCAACTCTGAAATCACGAAAACAAAATCAGCTGTTTATGACTAAAGTTGCTAAGTGTGCTTGACCAAAATGTATGAAACAGCTGATTTTTTTTTTCGTGATCTCAGAGTTGGTTCCATACTGAAAGTTATTCATATTCATGGGTGGAACACCCTGTAAAAATTTGAAGACGGTAAAAAAAAACATGCTGTACATGCTTACCTGTAAAGCTACAGAGTGTGAGTGCAGTCTTTGTTCTAAGCACGTCATTTTGTAACCGTATAACTCCATGACGCTTGAGGTGGCGATATCTGATATCTGAAAAATATTAAATTACACTTTAAAAATAATCGTATGGTTGTTGTTGTGTCATCAACTCAGCCTATCGCAGTCCCCTGCTGGACATAGGCCTCTCCCAGACTGCGCCACAACACCCTGTCCTCCGCCTTCCGGAACCAGTCTACCCCAGCCGCGTTCTTTAGGTCGTCCGTCCATCTAGCTGGGGGGCGTCCCACACTACGCTTGCCGATACGCGGTCTCCACTCCAGTACTCGTCTGCTCCACCGGCCATCGGTCCTTCGACAAACATGGCCAGCCCACTGCCACTTCAACTTGCTTACTTTGCAAGTTATGTCGGTAACTACAACATGTAGTTGTCCGGTATGTTGTTGTGTCTAACTTGTTATATGCAAATGCCAGGTGAATGATAATACGCTTAGAAATAACTATTGTTTAACCCTACAGTGCATGATTTTTCTCATCAGCATAAAAAAAAAAATAATTGGCCTGCAAATATGATGCCATTTCTCGAACAAATATTTAGAAAAATCGTAACTCAATATAAACGTATATTTTTGTGTATGGCACATCATGCATTATAATGTTAATCTGTGTTACATAGTATCAATGAAATTACAAGATTACACGTAAAATGACAAATATGAACATGAACTTACCTCTACTAATTATTTCGACCCTGAAAATTCTATCATTTTAATTTTATCATTTTTTTGCGATTATCATACGCCGCTCGTTAATCGTATTCAAAGTACCTACCGATTTGAAGAAAACATAAATAAATGTTTATTCAGATCTATCCAAAATATCTGGTACTAAATTCGAAACTCAAATACATAATAGTTAATCTTGTCAACACTAGATCACGCTACTTGGATAGATTTTTAAAATATAAGACATTTTTTGGTATGTCCCATATGTGGGACACTATGCGCTGTAGGATTAAAGAATGGTAAGTAAAATAATTAAGTTTTTTATCGAGAGCAATCGGCAAGAGTTTTACTAGACTTATAAAGGAAGACATAAGCCTACATGAAGACCAGGGAAGCATGGCACAAAGAAGGGGGTCTATATTTAGTAGTGGGTAGAACAAGGCTGCCGATGATGATGATGCCTAATCTGCATTCGCGATTTATTTGCCAAACATGTAACCAAATATGAGTTTATGGAACAATAACTTTAATTCCTACACAATACAGTTCAGTTTACACTACAACTTCAAACATTTTTATAACTTTTTCAATATTGCTAGTCACTCTGAAATCAACTTAACTACCATTAAAATAAACTTGATATTTGTTGAAATAACATCAATTTGAAACATAAATTTGAACAGACTACATACGTGCGATTCTGTAACCATCTCACCGTGAAAACTTGGGTGAAGCGAGCGTGGAGTGAGCTGTCATTAGGGATTAACACTATTGACACTGCTCACTTCAAGCTCACTTCACTTATGATTTCACGGTGAGATTTTTACAGAATCGACCGGCAGGAAGCATTTTTGTATTGTTTTGTTACACCCGCAGTATATTATGAGATACTCTTGCGTTATATTACCTTCCCGTCCCTCAACTTGTCGGTGAGCGTGGCCACCAGCGTGTCCACGGCGCGCTCCTGCGCAGGCGCCAGGCGCGCCGCGCACCACGCGCCCTCTGCGCATGCGCCCGGCGCCGACAGCGACACGTCCGAGCTCGACTCGGATATGCCTTGGAGCGACTCGCCGAATACCTGGAATTTATTACAGTAATCAAAATCATGTATTAAAATTATACAGAAGAAAATTTTAGGAAAACAACTTAAAATTGGGCGGGTCGCATCAGCCGCCTGCAGTCACAGCTG
The DNA here is from genome assembly GCA_949629135.1 of Eremobia ochroleuca. NCBI lineage: Eukaryota > Metazoa > Arthropoda > Insecta > Lepidoptera > Noctuidae > Eremobia > Eremobia ochroleuca. The sequence continues at coordinate 12,136,021 of OX451407.1, read as the reverse complement.
GACGACAGTCTACACACCGTCGTGCCTGGGAGAGCTCTCGAGACGACCTAGACGGGTACTGCAAGGGTTGGCGCTAGAAAATAACGACTGGAAGGATTTGAGGGAAGATTCTGCTTAGCAGTGGGAAAGTGTAGGATAAAATAAAACAAAATACTACAAACTACTGAGAAAACATAGATAATAGAAAGTTAGGTGGCTGCTCTTTGAGAGCAGCCACCTAACTTTCTATTATCTATGTTTAGAGTACCTGTCATCACGAGAGTTAAAAGTCAGTAAGTTTTCAGGCATCATGCGTTACAAAAAAATGCATTTAAATGTAAATAAAATAAACTAACATAGTTTTTGAGTGTACTAACACAGTGAGTTCTAGTTACATGCGCAAATAAATTTATTAATATTTTTTTATTTTTTTTATTACACTAGACGACCCTGACCTGCACCCTAATTCCGTAACACACTATTACTCTCAATTTGAATCATTTTGAAGCATATTGCTAAGCCATTGCTCCATATGTTCGAAAAATGTGTCTACTCAACAACGTAAATAACGCAATGAATGCAGTTGAACTGTCAAAATGAAACTCATTGCTACTGATAGTGTGTTACTCACATACCCTGCTGCTACCTACATGTTTAACAACTAGCTTCTGCCCGTAACTTAGTCCGCGTGAAATTTTAGCCCCTAACCCACCATACCGTATCGCATCGCCCGCCCGCGCTCTTGCATCATTTTAGCCACTGACCCACCATACCGTATCGCATCGCCCGCCCGCGCTCTTGCATCATTTTAGCCCCTGACCCACCATACCGTATCGCATCGCCCGCCCGCGCTCTTGCATCATTTTAGCCCCTGACCCACCATACCGTATCGCATCGCCCGCCCGCGCTCGTGCATCATTTTAGCCCCTGACCCACCATACCGTATCGCATCGCCCGCCCGCGCTCTTGCATCATTTTAGCCCCTGACCCACCATACCGTATCGCATCGCCCGCCCGCGCTCTTGCATCATTTTAGCCCCTGACCCACCATACCGTATCGCATCGCCCGCCCGCGCTCTTGCATCATTTTAGCCCCTGACCCACCATACCGTATCGCATCGCCCGCCCGCGCTCTTACATCATTTTCGCTTAGGGTTCCGTCTGACATTTTCTTTCTATTTGCCCGGCTCCTAAGAGCCGTAGCGTGATGTTAACTAGTCTATAACCTTCCTCAAGATTTGTGCTATCAAATGCAAAAAGATTTTTTCCAGAGATTACCTAGCGCGTGCAAAACAAACAAACATAAGCATATACACACATAATGTATTTATTTAAGTATACTTATGTTAACTTTCGCATTGTATGTGTAGGTATATTTAATATGTTAGTTTTAGACTTCACACATTCATATTTTTCTATTCTTGTTCTCACACACTATTGTCTACATTTCTTTTTACTTCTCCTTTCGCAGGTCTGCTGGAAGAAATTTCTTAAGAAATAAGCAGTACCTTTGTACTCAAATTATAATTGAGGAGCGTCGGAACGAAAACCGATACATTGAATTTACCATATTTTTCACAAATTAAAAAAAAGCTTGTAAGTTTTTTAATGTTACAAAAGTGGAAAATTATAGCATGTCAATTTGCAGTTAAAGTGACATCGATTGATGTGTGAAACTTGACGGAGGGTAGATACTTAATTTAGGGAGATACTTGGCGGACAAGTATGGATATATCGGTTTTTGACGCGATCATTTGGATATATCGGTTTTTGACGAAACCAAAATGGATATGTGGGTATTGAACTGAATTGAATTTGAACCGACCATTTTTGAATTGTGTAAAACTTAATAAGAATTATCGGTTTTTAATCCAACAACAAGAACATGTGAATTTAAAAATGTATTTGTCGGGTTTGATTTGACACAGTATTTTGATATTTTTTTTAAGATGGATGTAACTGTTTTTTAATTGATTTCTTTCCTGAAGGGTGTATAATTAAACATTTTGTAACAGAAAAAAATTAAAAAAAAAATAATGTCTTAATTAAGACATATCGGTTTTTGTTCCGACGCTCCTCAATTATGTCATATCCATATGTTTTTTACTGTGTGTAAATAATAAAATAAAAAATCTCTCCAAGTTTATTATAATAGTATAGATTTGTCTTGTGACATGGTTTGGTCCCCTTTTTCAAGGCGCATAGAATAAATACACTATAAAACCATAGACACAAAACATTGTTTACCTGATTCATCTGATCAGTAGGGAAGTAATGATGTTTGACTAGCTGCAGTATCTGTCGCCGCCGCTGACCGTTAGTGCTTGTTAGACCAACGCAGAGAAGCTTCCTGACCTGTGATAAGACAGTGAAAAATCAAAAACACAATATTTATGTAAAAAAAAAAATCGGCCATTTTTGTTTTCGGCCGAATTTAAATATAAGCTCCCAATAAAATAGATGGACAAACTTTTATAAAACATTCAGACCACCAAAATAAGTACAATGGTAAAAAAAGGTATATTAACAACAAAAATGCATTAGATACTTACAAGAAAAATAGTCGGCTAACGAAAATACAATAATGTGCCGGCAATTTATTAATTTTAGATCAAAATAAAATCAGTTTAACCATTTTTTTTTTTTTTTTGCTTGGATATCTTTGGTTGGACGTACTGAGCGCTATGATAAAATTTGCCCATCTATTTTAATGGGACCCTGTATACCACATTTTAGTGGTCTATAACCCTTTCACCATCCCGCACTGGGTCCACGTGATATATCCCGGCCCACTACCTCTAACAGAGGAGACACCCAAATCCTAACAATGAAAACATTATAGGCTTTTTATGTTACACTAGCTGCGCCCCGCTGTTTCACCCGAATAAGTCTCGATCTCGAAGGAATATCGGGATAAAAAGTATTCTGTTATAAACTGTCCTGTTATAAACTAATAATTGTTAATCCTGGTTATAAACTATCTGTGTGCCAAATTTCATCAAAATTGGTCCAGCCGTTTGAGCGTGAAGAAGTAACAAACATACAAAAACACACACACACACACAAACTCACTCACAAACTTTCGCCTTTGTAATAATATTAGTGTGATGTTTTACTGACCTGATGATGTGCCAACATGCGTGCTAGGGCAGCCTCCCAGGGTCTGTCGAGAGGTGCTAGTGTTAGAGCTGTACGGCATCCCACTACGACGGCTTGTTGGGATGCTTCTGCGCCCACTACGCCGTTCTGGAACATACAATCCGTTCATGAAATATGGAAATGTTTCAACTATTTTAATATTCTGCTATACTGAAGCGTGGACTTTTTAAGCACTTTACAATAAGGTTTGCCTTCAGAAAAACTGATTTTAACCCTTTACCGCATAGGAAACCATATATGGTTTCACATGTTTACAGTTTATTTACTCTAAAAAAATAAAAAACTAGCGTATAAATCCTAATGGGGTTTGTTTTTCATATCATTAGCAATAATAAAACACAACTATTTTGTCTATCATCACATACCACTTGGATATAAAAAAAAAATAAAAAAAAACACTATAATTAATTCTGAAGCTTTAATAAAGACATTAACTTAATAAAAAAAAAATTGTCACTTATTTAATACATCATGCAGTAAAGGGTTAATATTATTCAGACACATAATATGTAGATATGCACACAAAAAGAAAAGCACAGTACTAAAAAGTAAAATTATGAAATGATAACAATTTTCATGAATATAAAGAAAACAAAACAAAGTAATAAAAAAAAAACATTTTAAAGAAATAAAGTAACACAATTGTAGTCAAATTTATCGCATGCTTAAATTATTACACTAAAGTGTCTAAACACACTATGCCGAAGTTACGCGACCGAAGTTCAGCACAATTACGCCTGCAATGCTATTTGAATTATTGAGACACACTATGCCGAAATTACGTCGCGTCATAGCGTACAGCCTAACTTCGGTCGGGCGTAAGTTCGGGTTTCGCACCTCGAAAGTAATAACAAGATCACTTTGTTTTGCGTCTGTCTGTCCAACTGTGTAGATAACACGACACGACGCCAAGACAGCGCTCGAGACACTTAATACACACACAGTTTCGGAACTGAATTTCTGCCGCGTAAGTTCGGCACTTATGGTGTGTCATATCAGCCGAATACGTCGGATCGTAAAATCAGCCGCTGAACTTCGGTCGCGTAACTTCGGCATAGTGTGTTTAGACACTAAGTATATCCTATTAGAGCTTGAGTCAAAGTTAAGACTTCTGCATTTTTTTATGCACAGATTTAACCTTTTAACCGCCAGACAATCCTGCAAAAAAATGTGCCCCTAGCGCCAATCACGTATTTTCAAGGTCAACTATAGTGATGTGGACCAATCCCTACCGGAAATAAGATTTTAAAGGTAAAATTACACGTTTTTACGAAAATCTAATGTCTTTTCTAATTCATTATCCTCATAACAATAATAAGATTAAAATTACCCACATCAAAAACCTATAACCATATACATAGACACTACCAAAGCCAAGATAGAGTTTAGTTCATAGTTCTACAAAATTCGGTTTTTGGAATCCCTATTGTTGCATTTATACAACCCCGGCGCTAACAGTAGAGATAAACAAGAGCGTAGATAGTGCGGGGACAAGTGAAATTATTTCCGGTTATCGATTTTATTACTCAAACTATGAATATGTTCAATTTGTGTATGACAAAGGGTAGTAAAACGTTTTAAAAGTTTTCCTGTTTAAAATAAAAACTTAATTTATGGTCAATGACAGGTCATTTAATTGTTACTGCTTAAAAGGACATTGCTTTGCGAGTCTCCGAAATGGCAAATGCAGGTATGTGTTAATTTTCTTATTTAAATTTTAATTAAACATCAGTTCTATTTGCTTTATGCCATCTAAACGTAAATACTTAAAATATTATGTGTAGTAAATTTTTACTTTCTACAAAAAAAAAGATCAATCTTCCTCGAAATCTCCTAAAATCCTTATTAATTCCTCTGCACTCGACATTTTGCGATTCAAACACAGCCACAATACCCAATGAAATAAATTAGTTACTCACTAATTCATTAATAATTTTTAACAATGTCCCCTCACTATTATCATTATGACTTCGCTTGTGACGTCACAAGCGGTTGCATATATACAACTCCGGCGCTGGACTCCTTTGAAAACATTAAAGTGCTAGGGTTGTTACTAAAATACAATTTAATAAAAACCGTCACTTCAATTATTATTGTAATATGAATCTACCTTAAATCATGTGAAGTTTTAGATGTTATAGTTAGAAATAGAATCAAACAGCAACAAGCATTGAATTACTTTCTAATTCTGAATGCCTAACTTATTTGTATGTTATTTGAATAAACTAAAGTTGCCATTAATGCGCAATAAATAAACGTATGTGTTACATCACTACTGTTGTATTTATACAACTCTGGCGGTACATGTTAAGGTCAAACCTGCATTTTGCGATGAGTTTTATCCATTTTTTTCACCGTTAATTTGGCGCTTAGCATAAGTGATTTTAGGGAAAATGAAAGAAATTCCTTGAATGGCAAAGGTGGTCTTTATAATTATTATGAAATTGCTGCTACGTAAATAAAAATACGCTTGAAAATCACTTCGTAGACTTCAGTTGCGAATTTACAACTGTGGCGCCAGGGGCTCAAACATGATAAGTTGCTTATATACAACTGCGGCGGTTAATGGGTTAATCATAAGTGTTCATTACATATTTATTATATTGGCTAATAAGCCATTTGCAAAACATTTAACGGCAATTTCCCAGAAATCTTCTTATCTTTAATATTCTTTTTGAGTAAAGCCAGTATTCTATTAAATGTGCGTTATATCAGAAGCCTCGAAGAAAAAAAGAAATGCTTTCGGTACTCGTCAATCACGGCGTTCCCAAACTATAGGAAAATATCGAAGTGCGAGTTTATTTATTTTGGATTGCTAGGACTACAGTTACTTCTGTTAGGCTGTTATAATTTAACCCCTCAATCTTTGTATAAAAATAGAGCTAAAATTACCTGAGATGTATACTCCAGTACACTATACAAGGTATCTTCGAAAGCGTCTGGTGTCACTTCTTGCAACACTCTCTCTTGTGTTTCTACTGATTCGCAGAGAGCGCCGACTACTTGCAACTGCAAATAAATAATTTTTCATAACTTTAGACTAGTAAATTACGGATTGTGAGTACAACTACATAAAAGGGACGGGTATATCATTTGCGTTTTAGAGGACGTTGTTATCTCGTCGTAGTAACCCAATGTATCGTTCTTCATTAGTAAAACCAAAAGGATGAGGATCACAATGGAATTCGATTCAGTGCGTTAACGGCCTTAATTTCGGTTTTAACCGACTTCAAAAAAGAAGGATGTTATTTAAATAAAAAGATGTCAATAAATGTAGGTGGGTCAATGACCTATATGGCCTTGTTGAAACGTAAATGGTATAATAGGCTATTAACTCTCATTTCTGAAATTTTATAATAAATTAATTTGTTTATATTTGACTATAGTTTTTTTTTTATTGCTGAATGGCCCGCTCTTGACCTCGGTCACGCCTGATGGAAAGCGATGGAGGGTCTATGATGGAACGAGCGTGTCCAGAAGATGCCTAAGGTACTGGAACTCCCACGCGTCGACGAAAAACAGCAGGCTGTTTGACGCCGGACTCCGCTGGGAGTGGTTGCAAACCAGGCGGGCGTCAGACCTACCACCGCGAGGGAGAATTGGCCAGTCAAATAAGGTGTTGGGTGTGACTGTCCAAGTTGCGCCGAGCGCTCGGTTCAGTTGAGTAACTGGCGGAACAAGCTGCGCTACACGAGGAGGCGATATTATTGCCAATTTCCAAGTCAATAAAATAATAGTAAATTATAGTAATATATTTTGTCAAGTTTACTTACCCACTGCAAGCCAGCCTTGCCCGGCTCCAATGACGGCGGTACGAGTAGTCCCGGCAATCCGTCGCTTATCACTGATATCAACTCCTGTGGTAGACGACCCTCATCTGTAATACACATCATCTTTTTTAGACTTCCTTTAACTGCAAGCCCATTGATCACAGTAAGATCATAGCCTACTAAATGGCATATTTAGGTAAATACAACAAGCAACATTGCAAGACAAAAATAACATAAAAAAAAACAATCGCTGGGGAGTTTGTTGCGCCACTTCTTCCCAGCTAGTACAAAAACTTTAATTTTTGACGTTCAACCACTGCAGTGTACTTAAAACAATTAATCAACTCCATCATACAGTCTTTACTAGCCATTTTGTTATCAATTTCGCCACTATTCATGAAATATTGAATAAATATATTTACCTCTATATTGTGAGACGATAGCAGCGAATAGTTCCAGCGACTCCGGCAGACATATGCAACTGGCTTTCATACATAGGCAGACTAAAGCGCTGTGGTGACATCTCAGAGAGTATAGATCTGAAAATACAGAAATGTATTTATTGACGTGATAACGTCTTATAAATCGATGAATGCCGGCTGCGCGCACGAAAAAGTTCTCTACTCATTGTCACGTTTCGCCTGAGCCGAGCGTGCAAGCGAGAGCGCGGAACAAGCGATAGAGAGTCACGATCGGCCTAAGCGTTCGGCTTGTGACGCATTTATCTCTCTTCCACTATGACGTTATCACGTAAAATTATAGTCCGTAAACCGACTTTACATACCACAAATTTTTTATTTTATTTATTTATTCCTTTATTTCAGGCAACTAGGGCCCATAGAAAATACTACAAACATAAGAATACTTATAAACTAATGCTAGCACTAGCACTAGGAAGTGGTGAAGGTCCGGCGTTTTGGGGGACAGTCTTTTATCACTCTGAAGTAAGAAAAGTGCTGAATCTGAGCCTAGTTTGAATAAATGACTTTTTATTTTATTTGATTTCGTTACGTGACTATTTCTACCAGTTTACTCCTATCGCAAGCCGCGTTAAAGAAATTCGTTTCAATTAAAATAAGTGGGCTCGCACTTAACCATTGCTCAGTTTGGTAATCTCATCTATACTAATATTATAAAGAGCTTAAAGCGTAGGATGTAATCTCTGGAACTATGAGTCGGATTTGAAAAAAAAATTATGCATTTGATAGCATTATGCATTTGAGAAGTTGTGGCCCAGTGGTAACGGACACGACTTACGAGTTGTAGGTCGTAGGTTTGAACACAGACAGACGCTTTACTTTGTGTAAATTATTCAATCACTACTGCTCTCAAAACGGTGAAGGAAAACTTAGTGAGGAAACCGGAATGTCCCAGAATCAAAAATTCGAAGATATGTGACATCTACCAGCCCGCACTGGGCCCGCGCGGGGGATTACGGCTAGAGAATACAATCCCGGGAACGTAATCCCGTGATCCCGGAATCCCGGCCGTTTTCTGACCCCGAAATTCCCGAGACTGTACTTGGCCAATCTCGGGAGTTTCGGGATTGCCACTCACGAAAATCGCGAGACTGCACTCGGCCAGTCTCGGGATTTTCGGCATTGCCACTCCCGAAAATCCCGAGACTGTACTCGGCCACCTCGGGATTTTCGGGATTGCCACCTCCGAAAATCCCGAGATTGGCCGAGTACAGCCTCGGGATTTTCGGGGTCAGAAAACGGCCGGGATCCCGGGATTTTATTCTGTAATTACGGCTCACTCCCTCTCACAGAGAGGAGGCCTGTGTCTCATCAGTGGGAACATTATAGGCTGACTATGATTTGATAGCCTAATTCTTGAGGAAGGATGGTCCTAAGGAGCCGAGCAAAAATAAAATAAAACCAGAAACAACTGCGAAAACGGAGTGATAGCGCGGGCAGGTGATGCGATGCTATGGGTGGGTCGGGGGAACAAGAAATTACACGAGGACGGAGTCGCAGTCAGAAGCAAGTACGTAATAATTAAATGACATTAAGCGCTGTTCGCGTGTGGCTTGTTACTTCAGCCAAGTGGAAAGTAGAGATTATTTTAAACTGGTACCAAAACTGTGGTTAATTGATAATCATATAGCGGCGGAAGCGGCCGCCGCTGCTGTGGGTGCCGCCCGCTCGCACCAACCTGCTCACGCGCGCGCTGCGTACACTCAATGCGGTGTCACAACAGATTGACTGCTTCAACTGTACTCTGAGTGAATTCACACGGACCGCATTTTGTAAACTTACTCTTGGTTGTTCTTGATAATATAATTTTATAAATAAAACTACACTATTGTATTAGGTAAGTAAGCCTGTGATGATAGTGTATGTGAAATAAATAAATATACATACCCAAGCCGACCAAAACAGTAAGAAACTTGAGCACGTTACGAAGACAGTTGGTCGCGTTCTCCGGTTCACCCATATCGTCTGGCGCAGCCTGACAGAGCTCTCTCACATCCTGTAAATAGCATTTTTACAGCAAGTTTCTTTGCTCATAGTCATACAGAACGGAATAATAATAATAATATTCCACAACTTTCACACAACGCCATCTAGTCCCAAACTAAGCAGATCTTGTGCTATGAGTACTAGACAACTGATAAACATACATATATAATTCTAAATACATATTATAGATAAATTACACCCAGACAAAGAACAAAAATGATCGTGCTCATCACACAGACATTTGTCCTATGTGGGAATCGAACCCACGACCTTGCGCATAGCAGTCAGGGCCACTGACCAGTAGACCAACAGGCCTGTCAAATGAATGATAGAGCTTATATGACCTGAGGTTGTAGTTTGTGATTATTATTTTAAATGTATCAGTATCTTTAGGCTCCCAACGACCGGCGGGGTAATTGCTTAGCACAGTAGTAATGGCTTTCATTTTAACAGTTCAACAACATTCATTGCGTTATTAACGTTGTTGAGCAGACAAATTTTACGAACATTGAAAATGTGTTAAAACTTACACAAATAATGGTGCCGATTTTCTTGTTCACAAACTAAACTAAATGTAAGTTCAGTGCATCTTTTTCTTGTCATTTCATTAAGAAAAGGACAGAAGATAAATATTGTTTTAGTCCTGTCAAATTATAAGATACTCCATAGACAAATTTAGACGTGATTAAAAAATTGGCTACTAAAAATACGTCAATTTACGTCAGGTGCTGACTAATTTGACAGAACTAAAAAGAAAAAAGAATATTTATCTTCTGTCCTTTTCTTAATGAAATAGAATGAAAAACATGCACTGACCTTAAATTTAGTTTAGTTTGTGAACAAGAGAATCAGTGCCAATATCTACCATTCAGTTGACAAATCAATCCTCAGTTACTTGTAGCGTCCCATAATGTAATATTAAAACAATATATAGGGTGACTGGTAATTAGGGATCGATACTTAAACACATGATTCTACTCATGACAACAAACAACTTTTACTATCGGACCAAATCCGAAATGGCGAAAAAAAAATCAGCTGTTCCCTACATTTATGTTCGAGTCGTCAAAATGTAGGGAACAGCTGATTTTTTTTTCGTCATTTCACTTTTTATCCCATTATAAAACTTGTTTGTTGTCGTGAGTAGAATCATGTGTTTAAGTATCGGTCACTAATTACCAGTCACCCTATATACAGCATGGACGTCTTTCAGCTGAATCACGATGATCTTTAGAAGCTACCTACTTTAAATGCTACAGAAACACACATAGACACAATTAATTACCTTCAGTGCATCGGTGAGCGCATTAACAAAATGTGGGTATGTCAGCACGTAGCTTCGCAAGTTGCTATCTGAACATAGATCGTTGACAAACGTGTACGCGTGGAGTAACTGGGTCGCGTCTCCTTCGCTGAAATACAATCACTGGTAAGGGCCAGGGGTGCTATACACTTGTTCGGGATTAATCAGCAGAGCCAGGCGTCAAAATCTATACTAATATTAGGTAGTAGATAAAGGACTTCAGAATGTGCCCCTCCGATAGATGTCAGTGTCACCATCATACAGTTCTAAAGTATAAATTTTGATGAGATATTTTTGAAGGTTAAAAGGTCAGGAGGTGAAGGTCAATATCAGGGGGGAAACAAAAAAAGGGGAAAAGCTGTAGTCAGAGGGGGAGGAATTTTTCAAGGTTAACCAGAAAGTCCACCTTTTGCCTAACCATGATTTTGAACTCAATTTTTTGGGTGATCCAAACGTTACCGGAAAGAAATATTATCTGAATATAATAACTACCAAGAAATTACACGCGGAAGTAGTCTCGAGCAGAAGCTAGTCGAATTAATAATTATGTAAGTAGTAGTTTTTTCAGGTCAGCTTTGTTGATGGACAAATACTACGAGAATTGGTTGTACCGAACTGAACAAGTGTGTTACACACCCTGTTTATCACTTGGTAAGATGCACTGTGGATTAACTGAATAAATCGTTCTCACATGTATAATTTCAACTTGAATGATGTAACCAAAATTTTGTAACAATTTTTATGATTTAAAAGAGTGTCCGTGGAGTTTCTTGCCCGTTCTTCTCCAGAGGTACCTACTACGCTTTGGAATGGGCAACTAGCTTCATCTTTCTGACTGGCCGACCCCTTGACAATTCAAAAGTGCCTGTAATTGTTTTACTTGAAATAAATGCTTTGAGTTTGAGATTGAAATATTATCTTAGGAGTTAGATCACGGCAAATGTGCAACACTCGAAGATCACACACGGCTCTTAAGCCTTTTTCTTTTACGAAAATTGTTTTTCAGAAGGCGGAGGAATACGTCGGATTACCACCGATGTAAAATACTTGATATGTGTCCTTATTATCATCAGGCGAACAGAGATTACTATGCACTAAAATGTTTGTTTAGCCAATTTTGGGTCTGTCTTTCACAGTAGAAATTCGTGCCGATTGTATTTCTATAAATAGCATTGATTTTCTACTGAGACATACCTGACTGCCTTACTGAAAGTGCGCATAGTACAACACAGGTAACTATGCACGTCTGGCTGTCGAGCTGATGCCGCGCCTCTCGTCGCTCCAGACAGACATAAGAGCAGTCTGCACACTTCCACACCACCATAACCACCATCCTGGAATTTTCAATAGTTGATTAGTAAAATGGTTTGCGCTCATATAATCATATTGTTTGATATTTCATGAAATAGTCATTCAATAGGAATACATGAATTTAGAGTGTTGTATTGCTGACATGTAAATCCAATACACTGTAACTCGAGTTACAGTGTTTTGCTCATTTGATTATTTCGAGGCGGTTACATATCCCTATACAGGTTGAAATTGAAAACATGCGACAAATCGAAATATGGATGATATAATATAAGGAGATTGTACTCATCATTGTGAACAACTTTTACTATGAGATAAAACCTGAAATCGCAAAAAAAAAATCAGCTGTTCCCCTACATTTTGACGAGTTATGCGAACATAAATGTAGGGAACAGCTGATTTTTTTTTTGCGATTTCAGGTTTTATCTCATAGTAAAAGTTGTTCACAATGATGAGTACAATCTCCCACTTCGATTTGTCGCATATTTTCAATTTCACCCTGTATTCATATTTTTTCATTTTATGGTATGTAGAAGGAGATATAAGTACATACGAAACACTGTATTTTATGGTTGTTATGGTTTGTAACACTGTGATTGAAGTTTTAAAAGCCCTTTTCACGAAATAGGTATTTCTGAGATAGTGTTTTGGATTCACACGTCAGATGGATGATTTTAATGATTATAATTCTGTAAAGTCATAGAGGGAAAACAATATTCGAAATTGCACTGAAATAACAGCCGCACAGGTCGATCGATCAGCTTAAGCTACGCTTGCTGCAGTAGGTCTGTGGATGGGTGACATCTTTACATACTGAGATCCCTCCATGCCTCGGAGAGCACGTTAATCCGTTGGACCCGGTTGTCATTAGTGGATCTTTGACAGTCGTTACGAGTAGTCAGAAGCCCGAAAGTCTGACAACCAGTCTTACCAAGGGGTATCGTATTACCCAGTGACTGGATTGTGGAGGTCAGATAGGCAGTCGCTCCATGTAAAATACTGGTATTTAGCTGCATTCGGTTAGAGTGGAAGCAGACCCCAATGTAGTTGGAAAAAGGCTAGGCAGATGAATTCTGTAAAGTCATAGCTGTTGTTTTTTGTAGATATTGGTATGTTCTTTAATTTTGTAGAACATTTTTTTGTTCTATCATCAACAGTTTCCGTAGCGCATGCAATGAAAGACATTTTATGGCTAATTTATTTACACCTTGGGACCCCTAATTTTTCTAGTAATAAATATAGCCTATGTTACTCAGGGATAGTGTAGCATTCTAATGGTGAAACAATTTTGGAAATTGGTCCAGTAGTTTTTGAATTTATTCATTACAAACATAACTACAAAAATACAAATCTTTCCTCTTTATAATATTATTATAGTGTAGATGTAGAGAAGTCTAGATGTAGACTAGTCTAAAGAGTATTGCAAGCATATAGTGAACCTGGCATTGTCAATACTGAAAATTTCATCGGCATACAATTCTTGCTTTCGGCAAGCATAGTATAGGACACCAGCTAGATGGACCAACAACCTTATAAAGGTGGCTGGGATGGACTGGATGAGGAAGGTATTCTGGCGCAGCCTGTGCTGCAGTGGACTACCATGGGCTGAGTTGATCGATTGTTTTTTTTTTTTTTTTTAATATCTTACCTTCAAACTAATAAGATGTACAACAAAATCCTTAGTGTCAACAGTCCTCATCAAGGCGTATATTGCTGGCAGATTTCCATAGCACACATTGACTAGGACAGTCAGGGACTTGTGACCTATGGTGCGGTGTTGGGGCTCTGCCATTGGCTGAGTGATCCATTCTGTTAGTTGCTTCATCAGGTTGGATAGGTAGGATTCTTGCCAACTGATTTTGATGCCATAGGATATTTCCTGCAATGAATAAATATAAATATAATTAATATATACAATCAAATATTTTCTAACTGAACAGACAGCTGTGCTGCTGGGGAGTTTGTTGCGCCACTTCTTCTCCCCACCGAAAGCACTAGGAAGTGATAAATGGCGGGCGTTTTGGGGCAGGTCTTTTGTAATTTTGATGTTTGAAAAGTGCTGATTCTCACCCTAGTTTGAATAAATGACTTTTGATTTTGGTTTTGATTTTTGAGTCTTGTAACTTCTTTGTTTTGTCTTGTCTGAAAAGAGACTATTTGGCCAAGATACTCATCAACATATTTAACCTCCCCACCAGCCACAGTGATCCTGCGATCAGGGACTGGCCGGATACTCGTTGAAAGGGTTTTTGAAGGGGTTTTTTTAAGCGCTTCAAAAAAAAACCGTATGGTACATGTTACACCTTCCAACGGGTGTAGTTAACCCGTTACGAACGGGTTACCCTTTCAACATCCTGTAACACTGAAACAGGGTAAGCCATTCCAACTCAAAACATTGTAATATGCACTGTTTACAATCGATATTAGTTTGAAAATTGCATAACCACGACCGCACGTGACATCGTACCGCGCTCGACGGTCCGCCAATCTTGCATGTACCGACTTGTAAACATGAAAAAATAACTATTGGCTATATGATCTTATAGTTCAATTTTGCTCGTCACACATGCTAAACATTGTAATAATATTTATTTTTTCGTGTCTATACTTGTTTATTTTCATCATTCGTCATTTACCCCACCCCACCTATATGCAGCTCAAGTTTATTAGGTAATCCAGAATAACACGAAAAAAATCTTTTCGAGAAGGTAACCTCTTCAAAGGCTTAAGTCATTGAAGGGGTTAACCCCTTCACGTGGTTACCCTAATAAAGGTGTTAACCATTTCGCTGGGTTTCGAGGATGTAAGTCGAACAAAAGGTAACACTGCGATATGAGTTACCCCATGTACGGGTTACCCTGTCCAAAGGCTTAACTCTTAAGCGGGGTTGTCCGGTCCCTGCCTGCGATACACGCTGTTCGTCATCAACTTGTCTTTGACATATTCATTTGAAATCCGACCTCTACACTTCTAGCATCTGTGTCCGCTTGGAGACTGAAGACGAATGAAAGCTTTGTACAGGTGCAAAACCAGACTGATAGGACGGTAATTGTTTATATCTGTTTTGTCACCCTCTTTGTGGAGAAGAATAATCAACGAATGACAAAATGTGCATAGCAGAAATCCAGTTTTTAAGACTGTTAAAAAAAATTGTAACATGTGGATGAAGGACAGGCTCTCCTAATTTGAAGGCTTCTGCTTTATTAGGAGCTCAAAAATTAAATGGTTGTGGACTTACTTGCATTACAGAGAGCAGTTTAATTTTCTTGTCATTAGATATTGAGTCAGATAATAATCTAGCCAGGATCGGCATGAACCTGGAAAAGATATTTTTTTTTACAAATTATTTAAAATCCTTAAACTATTTAAGAGAAGTTAGCAGTATAATTATAGAAGTAAGGAATGCTGTGCATTGGTTTATTTATTCCTTTAATTCAGGCAACTAGTGACAACGGAAAAAAAAAAAAAAAAAACCTATGACAATAAATTACTATCCAGGCCAACCAACCTTTGTTTGGAAAGCCATCAGGTTGAACTGGAAGCCAAATAAACTTGAATAAAGAATGTTACTAACTTGTAAGTATGAGTTAAAGCATGCCTAGCACTTGGCTCAATAGCGGCCCTAGCCAGCACAGCGATGCCAGCCCAGTGTGGGCCACGTCCATCACACAGCACGCGCCACAGCGAGCTGAAGAACGCGCACACTTCTGAACGACCCGGAGAAAATATTGAGAGGTCGCATGATGAGGCTATAAGCTGCAAAAAAAAAAATAAGGCAATCACAGACATTTGCCCGAAGTGTTACTATAAATATTGAATAATTTACTAGCAAGTTACGTAAGAATGTTCTCGAATAGTTGGATTAATTAGATGTACTGCAATTTCATGCGCCATTCGTGAGGTTTATTATGGTGATTTTATAATTATAAGGTGCATCTTGAACGTAAACAAAGAATAGAACTTACCCCAAGATATCGTGTCATCAAATTCACAGCTGACTCGCTGTGTGTTGCCTCAAATTCGCGGGCAGCAGTCACAAATGCTTTCAAGTTGCAGAACTTTCCACCTTCAGATGGATTACTGAAATTTTCGAAACCATCGACTTCCATGTCCATACCATACGGGTTTCAAGAGTTAAAATAAAAATTGTATTGATGTGAATTACAAATCCTAATTTGTACGATGAACAACAATTCACGCCCAAATATATCAAAATATTACTGATAAAACGAATAAAAAAGTTTGTAAACTAATTTTCACCGCAAAATTCAATTTCAACTGTTTTCTGCGTCAATCCGTGAGAACGAGAGACATTTTTCTTGTTTATAAAATGGTGCTTTGTGATTGGTTGGTGCGAGAAACCATAAACATTATGAAAATTAAAGTTAGACATTCTCGATAAATTGATTGAGGGGCTCGTGGCTAAAAAAAAAACAGCGGCACGCACGGGTCGATCGATCAGATTAAACTACGCTTACCGCGGTTGGTCCCTGGGTAACCATCTTTACATAGCGATACCCCTCCGTGTCTTGAAAAACACGTTAAGTCCTTAGACCCGTAAACAGTCGCTACGGGTTGTCAGAACCCTGAAAGTCTAACAAACCAATCTTATTAACGGCCAGGGGTATTGCATTTAATCACCAAGTAACTGGGTTGTGGAGGTCTGATGATAAGCAGTCGCTCCATGTAAAATACTCGTACTCAGCTGCATCCGGTTAGACTGGAAGCCGACCCCAACATAGTTGGGAAAAGGCTAGGTAGATAATGATTCTCGATAATTTGATAACAAAATTCTTCCGAAGGTCATTTCGGTAGGTGTCGCCACTTACACGAAAATTTTGTTAATTTAATCGAGAATATCATCCTTCTCAAATGCATGAAACAAAAGACAGTACCTTTGACGATTGTAGTCTGTGCTTTGACGTTTACGATTGTTTTGTTGTTTTTTATAAACAATTTTTATTTATCAAAGAAGTGCAATCTTCTACAAACTTACTGTATCAAATTTATTCTAAACTAACATGGGAGTAGAAGTAGAAACTATTTCACCTGGGGATGGTATGTAATATAACAAGAACGTATTAATACACTCATTGTATAACCTCAAAAGATTTAATAAAATCATTTATGTTTAGGTACTACATTCCCGAAGCCTGGTCAAACTGTAGTGGTTCACTATACAGGAACGCTAAAAGATGGCAAGAAGTTTGATTCTTCGCGGGATAGAGGGCAACCATTTAAGTTTACGCTGGGAAGAGGCGACGTTATACAAGGATGGGACCAAGGTATTTGTAGGGTAAGCATACACTTAATAGTAAATTAATTGCTGCCCTTTTTATCATTCACTGTTGACTTTCATGGCCACTGCATGTCATGCACCCAAGTCATGTTCTAGCTAGCAAGCTAGCTTAAACAATCATTATACTTCTGTAGTAGTCTTAATACCAATGACATACCATATTCGAAATTCGGAATTCCTGTCCTTACTGGAAAGGCTAGGCTGAGATTCGAAATTGCACTCCTGGTGCAATTTCGAATCTCAGCCTAGCCTTTTCCCAACTATGTTGGGGTCGGCTTCCAGTCTAACTGGATGCAGTTGAATACCAGTATTTTACATGGAGCAACTGCCTATCTAACTTCCACAACCCAGTTACTGGGTAACATGATAACCCTTGGTAAGACTGGTTGTCAGACTTTCGGGACCCATAACAACTGCCGAAGATCCACGAATGACAGCCGGGACCAATGGCTTAACATGCTTTCCAAGGCACGGAGGGGTCTTGGTATGTGAAGATGGTCACCCATCCACGGACCAACCGCGGCAAGCGTAGCTTAACCTGATCGATCGACCCATGCGGCTGTTATTTCAGTGCAATTTCAAATATATTGTTTACATATCTATATTATTGTCATTAGCTATCCACCATGTTGATACAGAGATAACTTTTCTTACCCTACTTTAAAAGTGTTCGTTTCCCACTGCTGGGCGAAGAGCTATACCAATTCCTTCCAGGAACTCTTTTCCCGAGCCACCTCGAACCAGCCCTCGCGGTACGCGTCCATCATCGTCATCTCACCACTGCTTTCTGGGCCATCTTTTTACACAGAATGCTGCAATCCTATGCACTCAATAATGTGAATACCTAATAAATACTGTACGCAAAATACGCACATTGATGTGGAGTTGCGGACACCAGCCCATATTACCTATTACTTACCTAATAAATATTATTTCCACTTTCAGATGTCTGTCGGTGAGCGTGCAAGATTAATCTGCTCTCCTGACTTTGCATATGGATCTAGAGGCCATCCTGGCGTCATCCCACCAAATGCAACCTTAATATTTGATGTTGAACTAATACGTGTTGAATAATGTTTATGACCAACAGCTATGCATAAGTTTGATAGTCATGTGTTTCAAATGTTGACAAAAATCTCATTAATTAATTATAACAGTATTGGGTTTGTGACTTACTTGTGATGTTTATATTAGATCTTTTATTGTACAAATACTCTGCTTATAAGGATCTTTTAAGCATAGTTTGCTAGAGTATTTTAGAATACCCAATTAGGTGATGGAACGAAAGCTTAAGTAGGAATGGAATAGAAAACATGATGATACTGCTTTAAGAACTGACTGAACAGATTAAATATCTCTAAGCATTTTAAACACACAAATCAGCTAATATTAGCTGCTGGTATGTCGTACCCCATAATAAAAAAAATCGGCCAAGCGCGAGTCAGATTCGCGCACGAAGGGTTCCGTACCATTATCCATAAAAATAGCAAAAAAATCATGTCTGTTGTATGGGAGCCCCCTTAAATATTTATTTTATTCTGTTCTAACAGAAATACATCATCTGTGAAAATTTCAACTGTCTATCACGGTTCATGAGATACAGCCTGGTGACAGACAGACGGACGGACAGCGGAGTGGGAGTAATAGGGTTCAGTTTTCCCCTTTGGGTACAGAACCCTAAAAATTGAATCCGGCTGACTCTGGGGTTCAAGCAAAACCGTAATGAGGTCAGGTGGTCCTGCACCCTATTTGCATAACACACTTCCAATCGCAATCTGAATAATTTTAAAGGATATTGCAAACCCATTTCATCATCTGCTCAACAACGTAAATAACGGAATGAAAGTTGTTGAACTGTCAAAATTAAACTGCTACTGTTAGTGTGTGATGCAATTACCCCACTGGTCATTGATAACCAAACCAAGCCACCATGTCGATGACCACAGCACCTACCATCTAATCTCTTCACCACCCTTGGTTGACTGGTAGAGAATGCCTAAGGCATTAAGTCCGCCTTTGTACATTTTTGTGTGCGAAAAGATTAAATAAATGGTGATCTATTGTATGCATAATAATGTGATGACTAGATGTTTTGAATT
Organism: Eremobia ochroleuca; assembly: GCA_949629135.1. NCBI lineage: Eukaryota > Metazoa > Arthropoda > Insecta > Lepidoptera > Noctuidae > Eremobia > Eremobia ochroleuca. The sequence continues at coordinate 12,116,636 of OX451407.1, read as the reverse complement.
ATGATAAAAGGCATAAGTACAGCAGGGTAATTGAGTAACACACTATCACTAGCAATGGGTTTCATTTTGACAGTTCAACAACATTCATTGCATTATTTATGTTGCTGAGCAGTCAAATTTTTCGAACATATGGAGCAATGGATTAGCAATATGCTTCAAAATGATTCAAATTGAGAGTAATAGTGTGTTACGCAATTAGGGTGCAAGTTTGAAAGTCGGATGGCAATTGCTATAGTTGTCGCGTTTCAGCATGACAATAACGGTCATTGACCCACCTACATTTTTTATTTAAAACCTGCCATTCGATTCTGTAAAAATCTCACCATGAAATCATGGGTGAAGTGAGCAGTCAATAGTGTTAATCCCTAGCATTAGTCTACTGAATTTCACTTCACGCTCACTTCACCTAAGTACTCACGGTGAGATTTTTATACATAGATTAGCACTACTGAACTAAAGTCTCAACATCCTCTCCAAACAACCATACATAGTTTATTGTTTGGGTTCCAACAAAGAGATATTAGAGAAATGGCTAACAGCTATTACTAAGCAAAAACGCGATAGCTAAAGAGCTTTATTAACCCGTGAGAAGGCGCGCCTAATTTTCTTACACGAGTAGGCGCGTGCGAGCAAATTGCTCACACTATCATAAATGTTTATATTTTTAGTGTTTCTAATATATTTATTGGCTTATAATGTATTTAAATAAATAACACAAGGTTTAGTAAGTAAGAAAACAAGTATTTTAATCAAAACTATTAAACATAATAGCAACTTCTAACGCAAATAACAAAACAACCTAGTATTAATTAATTTTTTTGGCACGTTTCATAAAAATCACAATAAAAACTGTTCCATAACAAAAACTAAAAAGTGTTATTCAGCCATTAAATCTACACTAATGTGCCTCTCGAAACACACTGAACACATGTATTTTACATGTTCGGTGCAAAGTAATTGCTGGGCGCGTGATGAGCAAATTGCCGCACGTTGGTACACGGCTTCCACAAACGCCTTGCTGCGCGGTCGCAACGCCACTGAGCGGATCGAGAATTGCGTCAGGGGAGAGGGGATGAATATTTAGGAAGGTACTTAAGTGCTTGAATTGGTGTGGCATGGGAAAGACAAAAAATTTTTGAATTAGATTTTTGTGTGAGCAAATTGCTCATAGCGCGCCTTCTCACGGGTTAATATTATCCAAACTAAGATGTCTGAGATCATTAATTGAATAGATTTTTATTGGTATTGTTATTATCATGGCCTCTGTGAATAAAATAAATCATGGCTTGCTTGTGGTCATGCTTTATAATGTTTCAGTCTCCCAAAAAGGTTTTTAATGTAATAAAAATACTGGCCTAATATTGTATGCCATTCTTCTGCAGGGAAAAGGCATCTTCTCATATAGAGAAGAAACAAGCATTGACCAAGCTTGTTCACCTACAGTTTTTAAATACTTACTTAACAAATAATACTATTGTCCAATAATGTTGTATCTGTATGTATTCTGCGCTTATATATATAAATTCTTATATTTAATCCTTGATTTTCCTATGAACTTTTTGCTTTGGCAAGTGGCCCATTTTTCAATATGAATAAATTGTATTGAATAAATAGTTCTAATGTAATTGACACAAAATAAGAACAGTGTTTGAAAAAAGAAAAAAAAAATTCACTACAATTTTGGAAGTTGGTGTTGTTGGTTCCGCATTTTCGTTTTTTGACAGAAGCAGTGTTCATTGAATTTGTGTAGGGTAGCCCACACAAATTCGATTAATTAAAATATTAGTTTTTGAGAAAATCGCGGGCATGCAAACATACATGCATACGGGTCGAATACAGAACCTCCTGTTTTGATGTCGGTTAAATACTCCTTCATCACTTTCATATGTTTTCTATAAACCAACAACGCACGCTCCAGGTTGCACTGCACTTATTTTTGGATGAAAATGCGTTGCGCTGCGGCCCATTACCGCTGTCATGTGTGCTTGGCGTAAGAGAGGACACATCTCTGTGTAGTTCTTTCACAGTTATTTTACCACTGACAGCAGCAACCCAATAGCAACCTTATTATAGTTGCCCAACTATTGATAGTTTCACTATCGATAGATGACCTCGGAAACTAGTAACAATATCGATAGTGCTATCCATAGTATCGATACCATCGATACTATCGATATCACAAATTAACTAATACTATTGATTGGTAGCAATAGTATCGATACTATCAATACTCGATAGTATTGCTCCTAAACATATGCTGGTCTTCGAAAGTATCGATACTATTTTTGTATATCAATACTATTGCCCTTATCATACTATCGATACTATTGATATGACGTCAACTATCGATAGTTAAGCGATAGTCGACTATCGATAGGCAACACTAAACCTTATTGTTACAATGCTAACCCTACAGTGCATGATTTTTTTTATCGGCTTAAAAAAATACATTAGCCTGCAAATATGATGCCATTTCTCAAAAAAATATTTAGAAAAATCATAACTCAATAGAAACGTATGTTTTTGTGCATGGCACATCATGCATTATAATGTTACTGTGTTACGTAGTATCAATGAAATTACAAGATTACACGTAAAATGACAAATATGAAAATGAACTTACCTATACTAATTATTTCGACCCTGAAAATTCTATCATTTTAATTTTATCATTTTTTTGCGATTATTATACGCCGCTCGTTAATCGTATTCAAAGTACCCACCGATTTGAAGAAAATATAAATAAATGTTTATATACAGATCTATCCAAAATATATGGTACTAAATTCAAAACACAAATACATACTTAATAGTTAATCTTGTCAACACTAGATCACGCTATTTGGATCGATTTTTAAAATATAAGACATTTTTCGGCATGTGCCATATGTGGGACACTATGCGCTGTAGGGTTATAGTTCAGTGTTACTGACAGACGTGTCAATGGCACCAACTCTATTGCAACAACTTGATCAATGTGATATTGACTGATGCAAAATCTGAGGTAAAACAAGTTAAAGTACTGCACCTCTTTTATCAACTTCAGGGATTGATGTTTCCACTGCATTTTTTGATAAGGGCACTTAAACACTTGTGAGACTTGAGCCTACCTATACATTTGTCCTTAGATACCTACAGTTTGGCTGAATCATGGCCGGTCCAAACACAGGCACTACAAACTTACGCACATGTTCTCTTTTGCTCAGTTCCTATAAACAAAAACGAATTGTTTTATATACCAGTGGTAGCATTTTTTATTGCCATACTGGGCATATAAATAGATTTGTAAGCTATTTTCACCTGTGATATCTACTTCCATATGGGAATCTATGATGTCTGTTTCGCTATTGGTAAAGATACAAGTCCTAATTTTAACCAATAATGGTCTGTAAGTTATAGGAATCGGCCATTAGTCACACTAGCCTCAAGTCACCATTTGGTTCCTAAAAAATGTTATTGTGCAGCCTTCTACCCAAAATTAAAAAAAAAAAGTATTTCAGTACAGCCAATGAAGTATAGTCTGGCCATAATTCATTGGCTGTACTGGAATACTTAAAAAGGTTTTATTTTTAACTTTTCTTTTTTATAATCTCTATGGTTTCATGTAAAACTCTGAATAAAATAAAATGCATTTATATCCATGCACAAAAATTCTTTGTATTAAGAACTAATTTGCCATCTCTTGTAGACCTCAGTAGCCTTCTACTCGCTGAAATTGTTATCATGTTAATTTATTCATATTTTATGTAATAAAAGATTTTATTTAACTGGAAAATATATTTATTTTTATGACTATGCTGATAGCCAATCTCCCACCACCACCAGAATTATCTGATAGCCTAGTACAGCACGCTAATTGGGTAACACACTATCATTAATTTTGAAGGACATTGCTAATCCATTGTTTCATATTATGTTCGAAAAATGAGTCTGCTCAACAATGTAAATAATGCAATGAATGTTGTTGAACTGTCCAAATGAAAGCCACTGCTACTGATAGCATAGTGTGTTATGCAATTACCCCGCTGGAGAAAAAAACATTGCACATTATTTCTTATCACACAAGGTAAAAGCTTTTAAAAGATAATGATGAATCAGTACTTAGGTTTATAGTACATAATAATAATAATTCAGTGGTTACAATATAATATTATAATCTGTATTAGCTACAGACGCCAGCACATCAAGCTACCCGAAACTGGCAGATTTTCCCAATCAACTTTGAACCTTATGCTTTAGTGATAAAGTTGAAAATCTATTAAAGAAATCTGACAGATTGTAGTAGCTTGATGTGCTGGCACCTGTACATATAAAGTAGTACAAAAAATATATTTGAAGTTCTTAGAAGCATTTTCTAAGTTACTTTTCCACTTAACTAATTTTTGTCTTTGGTTAAATATTCCTAGCATATGCATTTAACTTCCCTGACCCAAATTATTACTATAACAAGTAAAATTAATGTTAAACAGTAAACAATACACCTTGACCCTATTATCCTAAGCCTACCTAAATTCTCAACAAAAACAAACAAATTGTCTATGATCCCTCTGGAAAATAATTCATCAATGGAACAACACAATTTTTGGTGAATGGTGTGCGGCATAATGCACAACTTTCCAGTGCCCCATAGGAGCAGTTCATACAAAATATATGACCACAGGGCAAGACACAAGGCTGAAGAATCTCTTCTAGGCAGGCAACACAACATTTGCTGCTATCTACCTCATTAGGGATCTCTTTCATTTGATCCAAATGAGTTTTTGCTCTGTATAAACTTTGCCCACAAGATACAAATGCATGTAAAAGAGTAACTATACCAAGGAGTCTTAAATGTGCGTAGTATGCTGCAGCAGCTGGTCTAACATGCACATAGTCTATTCCAGTCACCGTTTTACTTAATTGCAATGGCCCTCCATTGATAAAAGCTAATCCTCTGTGAATACTTTGAATCTGAGGCACAATACTGCTCAATGTTTTCAGTCCAATTAAAAATATGTTTTGTGCTTCTACAGTTAGGGATGGATTTTGTTCAACACGCTTTTCTATGCATTGGAGCAGATGTCTAGTGATATTCTCCCCAAAAGTTGATAGAATGATGCTGAATAATCGGCTGTAGTATGAGGGTAACTTATTATAACTTTCGTCGACTTGCACGATACCGGAGTACTCTTCTCCTAGAGTTTGAAGGTCCTTTAGTGTTGTGAGGGATCTGTACAGCATAGAAGATAATGGTATTGCCTTGGAGGCGTATCTTACTGACATCAACTTAGATAAAGATTCAGCCAGCTGTTTCTCATAAAGATCGTCTTTCTGCCACGCTCGAAGAACTTCAGCGGGTTGAGCAGTTGGTAGAGCCATGGTTTTAATTAGAAATCACTCGCGATACAGTAAAATATAATAATATCGGTCTGGATAAAACAATCGTGTCGCGATTTCGTAAACTTCCGATGATAATTTTTGACATGTAAATATGTCACTTTCAGCAATTTGGATGTCTGTCAAACGTAACTTTTTTTAGTCTTGACCTGTAGCATTTCGAGCCAATTAGCGAAATTTTAGTTAAGTATGCACTTTTTAGGTTGTCCATTTCGAGGGGCTCTTGGCTAAATGATAGCAGCCGCGTGGATTGATCTAACGGTTAAGCTACGCTTGCCACGGTCAATTCATGGATGGAGGGGTCTCGATAGGTAATGGATGGCATCCATTCAATATTGTGACCCCTCTGTACCTCATAAAGCACCGTGGGTCCCGGCGATCATTCTTAGATCTTTGACAGTCGTTAAGAGTAGCCAGAAGCCCAAAAATCTGACAGTCAATATAACCAAGGGGTTCAGATTAGCAGCCTCTTCATGTAAAATACTGTTTTTCATTCAGCTGCATCCTGGCTGGTTATAAGCTGGAAGCCGACCCTAACATAGTTGGGAAAAGATTTAGGGTTAGGTAGATTGATGTACAGACGCCAGCACACCAAGCCACTTCAATCTGTTTTCTTTAATAGATTTTCAACTTTATCGCTAAAATATTAGGTTCAAAGTTGATTGGGCAAATTTGACAGTTTCGGGTAGCTTGATGTGCTGGCGGCTGTACTTAAACCATTTATTAAATGATCGGAGTACGTACGACAATACACTTCTCGAAGAATACCTCTTATATAGAAGTCTCCAAGAGAGAAGAAAAATTGCATTCGTAAACGATCAGTCGACTGGCACTGGAAACGTGTCATGAATATGGTGTCATTCAAGGATCGTTGTTCTACGCACTGGACTGGTCTGGGCTGTGGGAGGCAACCATTGACTTACAATGCAAACTCGATTAACCGGACTAATTGTTGTCATTAGGGAATCGGATAATTGAATGTTTGAAGAAAAGCGGGTTTTGTGCATATGTAGTACATATATAATGTTATGTGTTTATTAAAAACAACAAATACATATCAACGAAAATGAATGTTTATTAAAAATTATTAAGAGATACATTTTTCAACATACGATGTATGCACTTCTGCCGCCGTAGGTAAAAGGGGCGCATCTGAGGAAAGGGAATAGACAAAAATGAGCCTGAATGGATGCGCCTTTTTTGTTTAGTAAGGTTTATTTTTCTTTACATTTTTTACCAATGTTCGTCCGTTTCGCTTACTGTGGCAGACTCTCGGTCGTGGTTGGTCTTGGTTGATAGTCCGGATAATCGAACTCGAATCCGTATAACTGAGGGTCGGATAATCGAGTTTCTACTGTATATGTATATTACCTACTTGAAATCATTGGAGGCAACACAATCTGTATCGAGTTTGGTGCGCTATACCTGCATTTTCAGTATTTCAAGCTATCTTATTAGTTTTATGGTTGGAGAAGGTGTCACTGACTCTGGCAGGGCCACCATCAGGGATTTTAATTTTGAAAACGCAAAAAATTAGTCGCTAATTAGTCGAAATTAGTCGCCAAATATCAGAATTAGTCGGTCACTGGTTCAAAAGATATAAGGGTTTATAGGTGGCCCTGCTGGAGAGACTCTCCCCAGCAGGGCCAAATTTATATCTCAAAAACTAGGGCACCTAGCGAAGATCTGTTTTCTCCCATATTTAGTCGCCAATTAGTCGGAATTAGTCGCCAAATATCAGAATTAGTCGGTCACTGGTTCAAAAGATATAAGGGTTTATAGGTGGCCCTGCTGGAGAGAGTCTCCCCAGCAGGGCCACATTTATATCTCAAAAACTAGGACACCTAGCGAAGATCTGTTTTCTCCCATATTTAGTCGCCAATTAGTTGGAATCAGTCGCCAAGTTACAGATTTAGTCGGTGTGTAATTAAAAAGATATTAAAGAATTCAATTTCCCCATACAGTGGTACAAGCGAGTACAAAATACTTTATGTATTTTCTAGATAGTATCTATGACGTCTTATGGAGGAATGTTTATTTCGAATTAAATAAATATAAACTTAGTCTATAATTTCAACCCACCATAGGAAAGCTGTATTCAATACTTATAAACAAATCTACAATAATGTACGATGCAATGTGTGTGTGTGTAATGTGTGTATGTGTATGTGTAATTATTTATCCAACACAATGTGCACTTACCACTTAGTCGCTGGCAGATAGATCGCTGCGCTCCGTTTCATTTACGGTAAGTAAGAAAGAGATAGATGCGCGTGTACAGACGAGCTGCTTAGAACGAGTTGCCCGTCACGTAAAGGGTCAGCGCAGACAGAGAGGAATAATCCCCGCACGGTCTCGGGTATTTTCTTTACGGATCGCGTATGTTCGAGCTTGCTCGCGACCTCGCGAGCCTGCGCGAATAAACCGTTTAACAAACTGTATCTGTTCATAATATTGAATAAATAGGTATTTGTAACATTTTCAGAAAGTACAATAATTTTAAGGTACATAATAAATCTATTTATATTTCGACTACAGAAGTTTTATTATTCTAACCTAAATTAAGATAAAATAAAAACTCAACCCGTCCATACCCACAACATAACACTCACAATCACCTCAAAATACACACAAACACAACACACATCAAACGAACTTTTTGAAAATTCATTTTTATAAAATAAAATTTGATTACAATTGACAATACTTACGTTTTCAACGTTTTAGTATTTTAAACATTTTACTAAAGGTACGATATTTTTTAATTATTCTAACGTTAATTAGAGGTTAACATTGTAAACTGGTAAAACAGTTGCATGCGACTGTACATCTTGACACCAAATAGACCAAGAGCAAGGTTTAATGTTTTTAAAGAAGTTTAAGCTACTCTAAACTAGTAATTAAAAACATAAAAACATGAATTTAATTGAGAATTTATCTCTCTCGGACATTTCTAAAGACTTTAGACCGATAAAACTAAAAGTATATTACACATATTAATAGAAATATTTTTTCTTGGTAATTTTTCGTGAACTCTTCGATCTAGCTCTTGGACTATACCTTACTAATTGAACTCATTATATCTCCTAAACTAAGACCCGACTAAATCTGTAACTTGGCGACTGATTCCAACTAATTGGCGACTAAATATGGGAGAAAACAGATCTTCGCTAGGTGTCCTAGTTTTTGAGATATAAATGTGGCCCTGCTGGGGAGACTCTCTCCAGCAGGGCCACCTATAAACCCTTATATCTTTTGAACCAGTGACCGAATAGTTCTGATATTTGGCGACTAATTCCGACTAATTGGCGACTAAATATGGGAGAAAACAGATCTTCGCTAGGTGCCCTAGTTTTTGAGATATAAATTTGGCCCTGCTGGGGAGAGTCTCTCCAGCAGGGCCACCTATAAACCCTTATATCTTTTGAACCAGGGACCGACTAATTCTGATATTTGGCGACTAATTTCGACTAATTAGCGACTAATTGTTTGCGTTTTCAAAATTAAAATCCCTGATGGTGGCCCTGCCAGAGTCAGTGACACTTGGAGAAGTACAGTAAATCGCGTAATCCCAACAAAAAAAAAAAAAAAAAAAGGCAACAAAAAAACGACTTCAGATTACAAATTGTGTATTTTCTTAACATTATTACAGATTACTTACACAAATACAGTAACCCTAATCATTAAAACATCCACGAATCACAACAAAGTCCACAATAAAGTTCAAATGCATTTTATTCGGCAAAATAGTGTCCTTACACAAGTAGAACCACAGTTCACAAGAAAAAATTGTTGACAGCATGGGTCCTTCTACCCCGGCCTGTGTGGGAACCCCACGAGGCGCGTGGTTGTGATTGTCAGAAGAACTTGTTGTATGTGTGTTTGTGCGTCTGTCAGGTGCGCCTACGTTTAGCGGGTGTCGTTGCTGGAGGAGTCGATGTGTTTGCTCTTCGGCGCCCGCGACGGGAACCGCCGTCTTCATCTATCAAAGGAGAGTCCCATGCTGTGGAGAAGATTAGTATGTTGATATGTAAACTAGTTGCACTTTAAAATATAAACATTTCAAATAAACTAAATAAGGGCCAGAATCTGAAGGCGTTGAACAAATCATGATTTGTTTAGGAAAAAAAGTCCAAAAATCGATGTTTTGAAATAGATAAGAAACTACTGAAGTTCTGCTAACAAGTCTAAAGCTTGGCAAAACTAATTTCATTTTTAGTGTTTCTCCCTGTTTAAAGCGTAGAAAAAACTCGCCCTCTATAAACAGTACAAAAAACTCGCCCTATTTAAAGTGTACAAAAACTCGCCTCGTATACAGTGTTCTAAAAATTAGCCCTTTATTTATTTGTAAAAGTATTTCTAAGGTCTTCCTTACCTGCCACCGAGCTGACTTTCGATTTCGAAACTTTATCTCTCTGTGATGTAGACTTTCTACTGCTGGAGCTGTCTCGAGGACCAGACGCGTTGGAGTCGCGAGAGTCTCTTCTTCGGTCTAGAAACCATAAATAAAAACAGTAAAATATATTTTTATTTATTTATTTTCAGCTGTTTGTGTCCCACTGCAGGGCACTCTCCCTTTTCTCATTCTTTTGAAAATAGTTGAGTTAAAATATCTTTTATGTATTTCTTTTTAATATTGTGAGGAAAGTTTTGAGTATGAATGAAAGAAATGATGTGATTTTTCTTTTATTTTATGTGTGTGTTTATGTGATGTGTGTGTTTATGTTGTTATCTGGAGCATTCTAGAAAAACTGGCACATTCATTGTATAATTTCTACCCACATCATTGTTAGTTAAGCATACAAATCCTTTATAACTGATTAACAGATGAATATAATTGAATAAAATATGTATGTTTACTTAAGCACCTTGTATACTTATTTAAACTAATATTATAAAGAGGAAAGATTTAAATTTTTGTATGTTTGTTTGTTACACTTTCACCCTATAACGGCTAAACTGTTTTGGATGATTTTTGGCGGATAGGTTGACCATGATCTGGATTAGGCCAAAGCATACTTTTTCCCAATATTCCCATGAGATCAACAACAATTATTTCCTTACCATAATCTTTTTCAGACTTGATGCTAGGTGTGTCAGTGGAAGCATGGGAACTGCCGCTTTCCTTGCGGGTCTTAGTGGCCAGTGCACTCACACTATCCTTACGGCTGCCTGGTCAAGTAACTCACATGTTAAATGTGTATAAATATGTTTATACAGGGTCAAATTAAATAACATAGCTAAACTATGCAGATGTGATGGTGCGAAAATCAGTTTTTTGTGTATCATGTTTGTGTTGTATTGATATGTCTGTGACGACAAACTATAGATGTTTTAAGCTGATATTTAAACTAACTACAGTTGTTGACCCAAAAAACAAACATTAAGTACCTATATCAATTTGTTTTTTGTTTTATCATGTTTAGATACTCATCCCATCTGTGGAATTTTGCTACGTAATTTAATTTCACCCTGTATAGACTGTTAATGTGAATGACAATAATAATTGTTATCCAACAAAGTAAGAATAGGACTGACCTTTTATGTTGTTAAAGTAACTTCACTTGACACAGCATATTCTGTAAAGATCTTACAGGGATTCAACATTTTGATCTCTCTGTATAATGATTGATTGATTGATTGAGAGGTCAATCTTAGTCTTATCTTCATTTCAAAGTAATTTTCTGCAGAAAACAATGAAAATTATGATTAAACATTAATTTTCAAAAATAATGAATGTAAAATGCAGTAAAAAAATTCATATTAATTAAACATCTATCCTTCAATATACCACAACACTAGTTACAAACACCACAAACCACAACAATAAAAAAAATACAATTGGTAATAGACAAGTTCTACCTTTGGGTGTATTATCTTTAGACGCAGTGCCCCTAGAACTGCTTCTAGGTGTCGATGGCTTAGGTGAAGGACTCCTCCCATCTAGATGTTAACATTATAATGCATTATAAGCGTAAACATGATGGGCCTGCAGGCCATGCCACTGAAAATAGCAAGAGATGGCGGCAGTTTTTTTAAAATTTAGAAGACCATAGATTACCTTCACTATCATCCGCTAATATAGCCTCCTTAAACTTCTGTTTCATGAGCGTACCGAACTCGCTTTCAGGCAAACTGAACGGCATTTCATGATTCGGAAACGGTACCTGCTCCGTCTCTTCCAACATATTTAAATCGTACAAACTTCCTATGTGCTTCCATATATCTTGGGTGGAAATCTCTTTAGTGATAGAGTTGGAAAGCTTCTCCCAAATGCATGCCATGTGAAAATGTTTGTTTATACCAACCGGCTTGTGGTTAGCCATGGCGTAAAACAATTGAATCTCCATATCGACGTCCCATGTTAATGGGTCGCCGATTTTCACTTCCGGCTCTTCCTCGCTAGAAACCATTTTATTTCTACACACTAATCACATGAAAGTTGTAAATTTCAGTAAATCAGTAAAGAAATAATTGCACTGTTTACAATTCTACAGTATTGAAGTATGACGCCCACACATTCACAACAACTGTCAGTTGTGACCACAGACTACATCTACATAGATAATTATATCATAAATTATATTTTGTAACGTTTTGTGACCATGTCGTAAGTTCGTAACTGACCAAGGTTGTAGCCTATAACTATACCTAGTGATCAACTGGGCAACCATCAGCCAACACCGATCCCGCGTACACAAATATCAGTGTAGCCCTGGCTCTTCGATTCGTTACACTTATAGTTATGGCATATTATATTAGAAGGTAGGTTTACAATTAATATACAAGAGAAAAAAAGTAATAATAATGAAAGAGTTCGTATGCCACCTACCCTTACAAAACAATATATTCTAACAGTAGTAAGCAATAATAAGCTTTGCAGCATGGTCATAATCCAATTGGCCTAAAAGTTGTGAATATTTTTGTTTTCTTTAAATAAAATAAAACTTGGAGGAAGAAGAAAGCCTATTTCCCTGAGGAATTTAATTGGAATGAGAATTTTAATTGTAACTAGCTGTGAATACCCGCTTCGCTGGGTAATTTTTAATTGTACAGTTATTTGTTAATGTTAATAAAATAAAAATAAATAAAATCTTTTTATTTCAGACATATTTTGCCCATAATATTATAAGTTAGTAGGTAGTACGACTTAAAAAACTATGTTACATGTAAAAAATCAGAATTAAAAATCAAAATTAACATTCAAACGGAGACCAAGATTGAAATAAAAATAAAAATTAAAATAAATGATTACATAAAAAATTAAATTTAAATTAAAATCAAAATTAAAAATTAAATCCAAAATCAAATCAAAATCAAAATTAAAATCAATTTAAAATTACAATTAAAATTATTATTTCAAGTTTTAAATTTATTTAAAAGACTGGAAGACTCAAATACAATGACAAACACATACAGACAGAAATTTATTAATTTAAGTATTTGCCACCCACTGGGACCCCGTGCATACACACTTGAGTTTGAACCCAGTGCCCCAAAAGGGGGCTGTCCAGCTTGTGGCTGAGCACGTTCAGGATGGTGTTGGCGCTCCCACGCGTGCGGAACATCAGCGAAGCGATTCGGCGACGCAGCACAGTGTGAAAGCCGTCAGTGTGCGCTTGTGCAAACATTGCAGATGCACTACAGCAGCGCGGGAGCCCCACCAGCACCCTGAACGCGTTATTATATTGTACTCGGAGAGCGTTGATGGCCCGCTGCGTGTAGTTGACCCACAGATTGCAGGTGTAGAGAGTTTGGCAGAATGCTTTAAACAGAGTGATCTTTACCTCTAAACTACACCTCGCAAATCTGCGTGCCAACATGTTACAGCGGACCGCCATCGCCCTCCTCTCCCTTTCTATGTCCCCATCGTCTTTTAAATCCTCGGTGACCACATGGCCGAGGTATTTAAACTCTTTTACTCTACGAAGCGCGACAGCGTTAAGCAGCACAGGTGGCATATCCCCCAATTTACGACCCTTGGCTTGAAATACCAATAGCTCACTTTTCTGTACATTGTACAGGAGACCGTGTACCCTCGCGTACTTCTCACACACGCCTATCAGCTTTCTGAGCGCGGCTATTGATGGGCTGAGCAACACCATATAGTAAAAGTTGTTTGTTGTCATGAGTAGAATCATGTGTTTAAGTATCGGTCACTAATTACCAGTCACCCTATATGCTTAACAGTTTTATTAATGACTAGCGACCCGCCCCGGCTTCGCACGGGTGCAATGCTGTTCACTACATAAATAAAACAAAGTCGCTTCCCGCTGTCTGTCTGTCTCTATGTATGCTTAGATCTTGAAAACTGCGCTACGGATTTTGATGCGGTTTTTTTTATAGATAAGAGTGATTCAAGAGGAAGGTTTATATGTATAATACATTCATAATATAGTAGAGAAACACTGATAATTTTAGAGCCATTATTTCTCGTAAAAAGTATAAGATAAAAAATCGTTATTGTGGGTTATCCCTAAGAGATAGACATATACCATTGTGGATTTTTTTATAGACCTTTTTAAGGTGTACAATACTGTAGTACAGACCCCAGCACATCAAGCTACCCGAAACTGTCAAAATTTCCCAATCAACTTTGAACCTTATGCTTTAGTGATAAAGTTGAAAATCCGTTGGGTAGTTTCAAGCGCCACCGGCCGACTGCCCGGACGGTAACGCCCGCATTTTAATACTGTAATATCTTCGAAAATATTCATTTAAATTACATGCTTTAAGGGGCCATAATGATCTATATGAAATGCACAATGTTTTTAAGGTACTTAATTGGATAAAGATTAATGCTGTATTGCCTAAAATTGCTTCTTAATTAAGCCATTATTTGTCGTAAAAAGTTAAAGATAAGAAATGGTTATTGTGGGTTATCCCTAAGAGATAGACATATACCATCGCGAATTTTTTTGTAGAACTTTTTAAGGTGTACAATACTGTAGTACATTATTTTGATCTATCTCGAATGGTTCAGCCAGCGTTTACAATGTAAGCGCAAAAAAATGTGTTTATTTACGACATCACATTAGAAACCTCTAAAATTATCAGTGTTTCTCTACTATATTATGCATGTATTATACATATAAACCTTCCTCTTGAATCACCTATTAAAAAAAACCGCATCAAAATCCGTTGCGGAGTGTTAAAGATCTAAGCATATATAGGGACAGACAGACAGGGAAGCGACTTTGTTTTATACTATGTAGTGAAGAAGTGGTGGGAGCCGCCCAATGTGACGGCACAGTGGTGACATGCGCGTGAGCTGCGCGCGGTACTGGACAGTACTTGGACATTGCAACATTACTTTATTTTTATAAAATAAAAGAATGATTCTAAAATAAAAGTAGCCTAAGTTACTCCTTATTACATCAGCTACCTGGCAAAAAAAGTCCCGTCAAAATCGGTCCAGCCATTTCAGAGATTAGCCGGAACAAACAGACAGACAGACAGACAAAAATTGTAAAAAAATGTTAATTTGGTCTATATACCGTATATATATTCATATGCATATAGTAAAAAACGATTATTTCAATATTACAAATAGACACTCCAATTTTATTTATATGTAGGTATAGATAAAAGGCTGGTTTTTCTTTTCTGAAAATGACCACCTAACTAGACTCTTAGCACGATACGTAACACCACCCTAACAGATCCGAAAGGGATTTTGTTACATGTTGTAGAAGTTGGAAAGATACTTTAAATGTATTTTTTCGTGATAACATCTGACTGAACAACTTGGTCTGAACTCTGAACGCGACTAGTATTTTATTCACGTATCTTTATGTAGTCTGTGCTTTCTTCTATTGCTATGTATCGCTGGATATGTCAAATGCAGTCAAATTTGACAACGACGATTAAACTTTAGCGTTGTGGTTCATTCGATGTGTTGAAATTAATAATAAATCACATCCTAATGCCAATTAGCTCTGTTTTGTTACAGCTGAGCTTCTAATATTAGCCATGGCTAATCACTATGAGGTGCCCAGTTGGTAAGGGATATCTCCTTTCTTGTGTTATCGGCACACGTTGAAGACCTAGTTTGCCGGTCATAAATTTTAATTTTCTTTTAGGGCTGGAAAACCACCTACTGGGCTTCACTTGGACGTTTTAAAGGGCGACAAATTGATACAGAAACTAATGATTGACGAGAAGAAGTGTTATTTGTTTGGTCGAAACCCGCAGATGAATGATTTTTGTATCGACCATGCTAGCTGTTCCAGAGTGCATGCTGCATTTGTATATCATAAGCATTTGAACAGGGCATTCTTGGTTGACTTAGGCAGCAGTGAGTATGAATCATAAGGACCATTTACCACACTGTTTTAACGAAACTGAAACACTTATGTATGGTTATAAATTGACATTTTCTAGCTCATGGAACTTTTATCGGACAAATGCGTTTGGAGTCAAACAAGCCGACGCAGCTGCCAATAGATTCCAATTTCCACTTTGGAGCCTCTACGAGAAATTACATTATAAGGTAATATGGAAATATGAAACTGGTATGCATATATCAGAAAGTAACAGAGCTTTTAACTATTACTAAAGAAAACAACTTTAGCTACTTATGCAAACATAGGCAGACTAGCACTGTCACCCTATAATGTACCCTCTTCTGGGACACAGACCTCATCCTGGAGAGAGGGAGTGGACCGTAAAGGTCACAGCTCATTAGAGCCACCCCGCACCGTCTCGTCGCACGGCGTCCACTCGTTGTCGACAGGTGGTCCATGGGTGAACGCCGCGTTATCACCAATAAACGTCCCGCAGTCAAACAGTGGACCTCGCGTCGTCAACCAGTGGACCCCGCGCGGTCAACGAGTGAACGCCGCGTGGTTAACGAGTGGACGTCGCTTGGTCCACGAATTTTCGAGTAGTCTGTTAACAATTGACACTAGGTCTACACATGTGTTTCGTAATGTCAAATTTTACAAACTGTGTTTTGAATGAAGGGAGGGTGGGGAGCGGCGCATCGCCAACGTATCATCCTCGCGTGAATCATTCGCAGGCAAAGCGTGGTCCACTCGGGACCCGCGCGTTGGCAATGCGCAGTCAACGCAAGGCATGCAAGTCGTCCGTGCATGGAGGGCTTATAACCGAGGCGATCCTGTGACGCTACGGAGTTGATGTAGTGAGCGCATACCTATACAAGTCCATATAAAGAATACTAGCCAAAGGAGGCGAGGCGGTGCGGAGTGGGTGCCGGTTGGCTCTAATGAGCTGTGACCTTAATCCAACATGTGGGCCCAGTGCACATTGGTAGATGTCACATGTCTTTGAAGTTTTGGTTTCGGGACATGCCGGTTTCCTCACAATGTTTTTTTTTCTACAACAAAAGACATTCCTATACGCAAAATACGCGCATTGACGTGGAGTTGCGGACACCAGCCCGTATTACCTAAGACATTCCTATCTTTTGCTGGTTGATGTTAGGAATCAGTTGAGTGGAAATGGGAAACGGAAGCCTTTGTCCTGCAGTGGGATAACACAGGCTGATTTACTTGTAATATTATCTTTGCTGTCCAAGACCAGCACCGTTATTGCGTTCCACACTTTCAATCACAATCATTTTGAAGGATATAGCTAATACATTGCTTCATATGTTCGAAACATGTGTCAAAATCAATGCCATTGCTACTGAGTGTGTTATGCAAATACTTCTGAGTTTAAGCCTTCATATAAGCATACCCTATAGCCGGGTGCTGCCCACTAACATACAGGCCTAGCCTAGTTTATGGGACAGGGTTGAACCTATTGTACTTACCTACCTAATGCTAAATTATGATGTTTAATCTTTATACAATGCAATGTACTTGAACCTTGTGGTAATAAACAATTAATTATTTACTATCATTGTCTATAATCTCAACACACTACAGATAATTCCAAGTTTTTTTTTTAACAGTTTCAAGGGCACTATTCAGCTATACTGCCGCAGTAAGCGAAAAAGACGCATATCGGTCAAAAATGTAAAGAAAAATAAACCTTACTAAACAAAAAAGGCGCATCCATTGAGGCTCATTTTTCTCCATTCCCTTTCGGCAGATGCGCCCCTTTTACTTAGGGCGGCAGTATACCCATCATAAAACTTCTCTTGTGTCTCATCTACAGCGCCGTAACCTGTTAAAAGGACTCTAATGACTTACAACACTGATTACATTGTCATACAAGTGTTAAACCATCAAGAAAACCTTATAAATTATTTTTTAAATAATGTTTTCCATACAGAGAGCGTCCTACAGGTAATTCTAGAGGCATAATGGAGGATTTGCCTAACACAGAACAAGAGGGTGCCTTACTGGGTTTGCCTGAGACACAAACTGAGTTAGATGTGAGTATGAAAGGGTAATATTATTTATTGATTTCTGGAAATACACAAAAGATAAGACAAATTTTCCACAAGGGTTTTCGGTTGGCAAGTTGCAGCAATAGACAATTGCTTTTGTGACTAGGGTCACTTGTGGCTTGCTGAATGGACAGAGAAACTGTTAATGTTTCATTTTCCATTTAACAAGCCAACCACAACTTTCACATAACTGGTGAAAATTTTTGTGGTTGCTAAACGTCAATAAAAAAAAAAAATCCTATCACAAATATTTTTATTCGTCAATCAAATTTTATAACTTCATCTTTGAGGCCAATCAACATAGAATGTGTCAAATTTCTTCAAAATACTTTTGTTAATTGCTGTTAATTTTACTTACTGCTATTTATTTATTCAAATAGAACAATAAATGTGTAATGTTTTGAAAAATTCCAGAATCTAACAGAATTCAATACAGCCCACAACAGAAGAATTTCCATGTTGGGTATATCAACTGATGATGGTAGTGATGTCATGAAGGTATACTCTTTTACCAAAAAGGTTTTATCACCAACTGACAATAGAACCTACTTACATAAAACCTGCTTTTTTAGCCTCCAACTGGCACAAAACGGTCAGCCTCGATGACAGGTGGTATTGCCAAGAAAATGAAGCGTAATGTGTCGTTCAATGAGGAAGTGGACATCATTAACCCTGAGGACATAGACCCGACTATCGGCAGGTTCAGGAACCTGGTGAAGTCTACTATAGTACCAAATCCTAACAGTCAGCCAAAGAAACTGAAGTTGCAGAGTGCTGATGATAGTAAGTAGTTTTCATGGAATTATTGGGTAGTTTTTATAGTTCATGAAATGTCACAGTAAAACACACATAAATACAATTGTGATGTTTGTATTGTATTTTATATCGGGCTAGTGTCCGCGACTCCACGTTCGCGCGCTGGCGCGTATTTCTGAAAGTTGTAAAGTTTAATAAATAGCCATTCTGGGCCTGATAAAAGGATGAGCACAACCGCTCAAAAGCATTTAAATTAACATCTTACTTAGATATGAATATTTAAATGCCAGTTGCCAGAATATGGCACAACAATATTTGTAAATAAATGACTGCACTTTCAGTCAATTGGTAAGGTGCTTTTATAGAACGTTATATTTTCATCTCTAAATTTCATTCAAAATCATCTCTTGTGAAACGGTTGACCTGTTGCTAAACACACTTGTGAAGTGAAATAAATAATTAATGATTCATTTTCGTGAACTGCTGCATCTAATTGAGAATTTATTAAATATTTACTTGTGCAGGTAATCATCACCATTCACTTAGGCTGCAGGAGATATCAAGAGGTAGCAACTTGTACTCAGACCTGCCGGCGCCTAGCTCACATCTAAGTCTAATTGGAGCCAGGTGTGTACCCAAAACTATCCTATAACTATAAACTATAGCACCAACCAGCCCCCCTAAATCTCACTGAAATGATCCAAATCCTATAAAAATAATCTGAAATGGGTCCTTAATCCTTCTCAAATAGGTCCTTAATCCTTCTTAAATGGGTCCTTAATCCTTCTAAACTGGTCCTTAAACCTACTAAAATGGATCCTTCATCCTTCAGAAATGGGTCCTAAATCCTTCTAAAATGGGCCCTTAATCCTTCTGAAATGGGACCTTAATCCTTCTAAAAGGGGACCTTAATCCTTCTAAAATGGGTCCTTAATCCTTCTAAACTGGTGCTAAACCTTAAAAAATGGGTCCTTAATCCTTCAGAAATGGGTCCTTAATCCTTCAGAAATGGGTCCTTAATCCTTCTGAAATGGGGCCTTAATCCTTCTGAAACGGGTCCTTCAACCATCTAAAATGGGTTCTTAATCCTTCTAAACCAGCGGCTCCCAAACTTTTTTGTCTTCTCATAGACCACTTTAAAAATTTTGCTGGTTGCGGTGCACCCCCTGCAGCTGCATTTCTACCATATTCCCAAAACTCCACAAAAAAAAATGTGAAGATTAGATCTAAAGTAGACCCCCGTCGAGTCTCCCGTGGACCCCTGGGGGTCCGCCTGGACCACTTTGGGAATCAATGTTCTAAACTGATAATATATTGGTTATGATTTCAGATTGGGTCTATCACTACCGAATCCTGCACCTGATGTGGAACTGGAAGGTCCAGAACCTCACCTCAATATACATCCTCCTCTGCCACATACAGGTAAGCTATCCCATATACTAATACAGGGTGGCAGTGTGACACAAAGAGAGAGAGATGCAAATACAGTTTGAGCGTCGATGTCTCTGTCACCTTGTTTATTTACAAGAGAAAGACCGTAAAGAAGTTTTTATGATACTTTTTTTGTGTATCAATTGATTTTTGTTAGATAAAGGTAAAAACAAAATAGAAAATTAAAGATTCGATGTTTTATCAACAAAAGCTTCAAGAAAAAAAAAATTGCGCAATTTTTTTCTCAATAAATGATTATTGTCTAAATAATCTAGAAAAAGGGGTCGTCTGAGTTCTTCCTGAATGTTCTAGTACAGTCAGCACGATAAAATAACATACAATTCTAATTTTCTAGCTCCAGAAGAGGCGGGACCATCGAGCGAGCCGAGAAAGAAGAAGTACGCCAAAGAAGCCTGGCCCGGCCGGAAACCAGGCCTCATACCGGGCGTATGAGATTTATACTAAGCGTCAAATTATACTGGCGGCGAGACAAGCAAAAATGATCGTTATGTGGCACTAAGAAAGTCTAATATTTAAAGTATTGTGGCTTGGCGATAGGTCACACTGCACTCTAATTTCGTAACACGGTAAATATCAGGTTGCCACAAAAGTAATGGGACACTTTGTTTACGTTTTATATTTTTTATTATTATAACAATACAAAAAGCTTAGTCAATGATGTAATCACCATTAGCATCTAAGACTTCTTGCCAACGATCCGGCAAAATTTGGATGCCTTTCGCCCAGAACTCTGATGGCTATGCCCTGAAAAAGTTGTTCAACCCTGCCCCTACATCAGAGAAATCATTAAATTGTTTACTCCGCAAATGTTGTTTCGCCTCTAAACAAATGATAGTCTGATGGGGCGAGGTCTGAGGAGTAAGGTGGCTGGGGTATCGTCTCCCAGCCCAAGTTCTCCAACTGTTGGTGAACGGCAGATGCGACGAGAGGTGGAGCGTTATCGTGTCGTAAAACTACATTGACTCGTCTTCGTCGTTTTTTCTTGATAGCAGCAGATAGTTTGGTGAGCTGGGTTGAATATTTGTCAGTGTTTATAGTTTCATTGTGTATATTCATAAAACAGCATGCCTTGCGCGTCCCAGAAACAGCAAAGTAGAACTTTTAAGCGGTTCTTTTGACTCAGCTTCGGTTGAGTTGGTGGCGTTTCTTCTCGAGGTAGACAAAAAGCAGGACGTGTATCGTTCTCGTAATGAATCTATGATTCATCTCCTGTAGCTAGATCAGACAAAAACTCTTTACTTCGGGTCGCAGCAAAAGTGATTGACAGATAGCGACACGGACTGTTCGACTGGCGTCTGTAAGGATGTGCGGTACCCACCGAGTCAAAACTTTTCGATACCCAAGCTCATACAGATGTTATTCCACGGCGTGGTGACTGCAGTTAAGTGCTTCCGCTAATTCACGAGTGGTAGCATCCGGATTCGACTGCAGTTCGCGGCGTAAATCGTCATCATTCACTGCGGGTGGTCGTCCTGAGCGTGGCTGACTTTCAAGGCTCCTGTCTCCTGATTTAAAACGGTAAAACCATCGGGACACCGTCGCATGGCTTGTACTTCCAGCGCCCAATGCAGTGTTGATATTGTCAGCCGCAGCCCGCGCACTGTGGCCTAACAAGTACTCGTATAAGTATAGTGTTCGAACTTGTCGCTCGTCCATTTTTCTTCAAACTGACTAAACCGATCGCGAGGGCGGCTTTACATACCCCCACATCACAAGTACCTAGAATGCTCTACAACATTCTAGAATATTATCGAAAACAATTAACTTGAAAAAGGAAATGTATAGTTTTGTAGTGTCTCATTACTTTTGTGCCAACCCAATATGATAAAATAATATTCATTTATTTAAAAAAAAAAAGTAAACGAATTAATAGCAGTATGTAAGGGTTGTAGCAGGAGGCGTGAGTTTATGTACGTGTAAGTGTGTATGTATATAATAATTAGTGAGCTGGTTATAAATAACATTTTACATGTCAAATATAAAAGTTGACATTACAAAGAAATCCATTGCGTCATATGTTTCAAAATTCGTCAGCCCGACACAAAAAATAACGCAATGTATTTTGTTGAATTGTCAAAATGGAAGGCATTGTCATGCCTAGTGTGTTGCGCAATTTTGAGTGCTGTATTTTATTTGTATCGAAAAATACACCGCCAGTGTAATTTGACCCTTATTAAGCCAATAATAGTGACGCGAATGCGGCTAGTGATGTTCATACGATGTATAAAATATACAAGTACAGTCAGTGCCATTTACATGTTGATTTTAATTTAATAGTTAAATAAACGATGGTGTAAGTGGCCAATGTAGGGGACAGTTTCTATAAAAATGATGAGAATAAATAAAATGCACGTAAAGAAATATACATACAAAAATGTAAATTAATGTATTGGTATACTTAGGTAAATATTATTGAGTGAAATGAAGAGTCAATTAAAATTTTACTAGGAGGAGGCGCGAGTCCCTTTAAATCGTTAGTACAAAAAATGGTAAGATAGCCACTACTTAAAAAGAAAAATGATTTACGGCGGTGAGACCGTTAAATTAGAAAAATATGTTAATGTTACTGTGACTTGTTTCAGCCAGTTTGGAACCGGTAGCATAAGTACAGGGCCTGTACCGGTACTTGGTGGTTCTTGCCATTTCGGTATCTGGGTACCGGTTCCAGACGGGTACTCTACCTACCAAGTACTAGTACCAAATTCAGGCATCCGTCGCGACCACAAATCTCATATTTGTACAAGGAACCTCTTATGGTTGGCAACCTTGAAGTTATTTTTCTAATGCCTATGATTAACTACTATATCTGTTTTCTCCCTCTAACTTACGGAGATTTTTGTTTGGTACCGGTACAGTACCGATACTGTTTAGAAATACCAATTAGTACAGGTACTACGTCTGGTATCAGTACCAATAGTACAGCTACTATTCTGGTACCGGAATCACACCGAAGCCAATGGTACCGGTTCCCAAAAATACCGGTATTTCAAGCCCTGGTTACCGCAAAAACAAAAGAAACAAAAGAGTTGAATTCAAAAACATTTTTAATGCAAATTTTTGCTCAAATCAAGAATAAAAGATGTAGACGTATAAGCTTAGACAAAACTTACTTGCTTTAATAATGATCATAATATCTGAAGTTCTGAACAATACAACAAGTTTCTACTTTTCACAAGATTACTTAGGGAATCTAATTTATTGCAGTATCTTGCTAAACGCATAGATAGTGCACTCATTCTTCCCTGACTTTCATAGTCCGATGGGATGGCATTCCGACACGACGGGAGAGAGATGAGGCGCAGGACCAACGACTTAACGTGTGCACCGAGGCACGGGGGTGTGTATTAAGTTATCACAAGTTGGCAGTGTGATAACTTAGTATGAAAATAAAATTGATATTTCAATGACAATGACAATGCCTAAGCATAACGCAGCTTTATTTCTGTACCTACGATGATTATCATTGAAATTTCAATTTTATTGTCATACCATTATGTTATATTTCTGTTCGTCGCATAAAATTGCCTTGCCGTGCCGTCAGTGGGCGCAGGTCCAACTTCCATGATCGCTTTACACACGTAGCAATAGGAAGGCCTATCCTATTCGGACTACACGGCAATACTATTAAGTCACTAGTTATTAAAACGCTAGATAGAATTATCTAATTTTTATTTCCTAAATAACATCCTAAATCACTAGGCATGTGTTATTATTATTTAGTTTAGTAGGCAAAGTAATAGTGACGACATATTTTTGGCGCTGACTGTACCTAAAAAAAGTTGCTCATAAATGGCAATCACATTTTTTCACACTTTTTAAGTACATTTTAATCTAATGATATGATATAGAAATAAGTTACTTTTAAAAAGATTGTGAATGGATTATAAGAGAAAGTAATATGTCAGTTTGTCTTTTATTGTCCTGTGGTGCAGTTTACTTACCCATCCATGTACAGACGCTAGTCAAGCTCCTACAATCTCTCAAATTTCTTTAATAGATTTTCAACTTTATCGCTAAAGCATAAGGTTCAAAGTGTGTGTACACAGACGCCAGCAACCTACCCGAAACTGTTAAATTTTCCCAATCAACTTTGAACCTTATGCTTTAGCAATAAAGTTAAAAATCTATTAAAGAAATTTGACAGTTTCCAGTAGTTTGATGTGCTGGCGTCTGTACATATTTTATAATAGTTGATCGCTGACTGTTCTAGCCGGCGAGCCGGCGAGTACTGGTTTGTCGCAGCGATATGAGGTATCAAAGAGTACTCGCTCAGCGACGCTCCCTTGACGGGCAGGAGACTCGCGCCTACTAAATATGCATACCAGCGAGTAATCGTTCGTGGCCGTTTCACTCGCTACTAGTTGCTCACCAACTCGTTTTTAGTTACTAGCTGTACTCGTTTCTCGTTAATCGCTGGCGGCGGCTGTGAGACAGGTGCAGTGTAGGTATCTACAGTCCGCGCGCGAGCTCCGAGGAATCAGTGGCTGAGGAAGCGGGCGGGTGTGCGCCGCGCCCGACCGTCGCTCCATCCTCTGCACTCTCCCAGTACTAGTGTCGACCTTGACGCGAGAACACGCTTATCGAGTCATTTTTAATTTTGCGATAGTAGGTAGTGTTATTTTCTACTATAAATAGTACTACACTTATAATTATGTTGTTTTGTGTCACGATGCAATGCGATTACCGCCTTATATGTGCGACTTGAACCCAATAGAGCTCGCATGGGCAAAAGTTAAAAGGCTCGTGAGGGAACACAACATTACTTCAGATTTTTCTCTGACAAGACTGAAGGAGATCACCGAAAAAGCTATCACGCATGTCACAAAAGAAGATTGGTGTGGATATGATAAACATGTTTTAGCATTAGAGGAACATTACTGTCAAAGGGATGGCTTAATGGAGAATGTTGTCGACTCATTTATTATTGAAGTGCGTGAGGAGAGTTTATTTTCATCATTTTTTTTTATTTCAAGTACATAATACCCTCATAAAATGATTTCATGAAGTACACTCGCGCGGAGGCTCAAGATGTATTAGTATCGACAGTGCAATATCGACTAAATCACAACTCTAGCTCATTACGTCAACATTCCTTATCATTCCTCGGAGCTCGCGCGCGGACAGTACATCATTGTGTCATATTTATACAGTAGAGCGTCGATTATTCGAACTAATTGGGGACTTGGGTGTTCGGAAAATCGGTATTTTCGGATAATCGGACTACCTATATGTATATTGATTCAGCCATATATATTTACGTACAGGTTAATGAAAACCATATTTACATTTACATAACAAATCAACAAGTCGTGACAAGTGACTGCCGCAAGCACTGTGGCGCGGGAGGCGTGAGGGAGGCACGCGTGAGTCGGGCGGGCGTAGTAGTTCGGATAAGCGGTCGTTCGGTTGAGCGACGTTCGGATAATCGACGCTTCAGTGTATTAATTTCGTAAACAAAATGGATTTTTTTAACACAATGGCTCGGATTCCCTTGTTCACAAACTAAACTAAATTTAAGTTTAGTGCATTTTTTCTTTTTATTTTAATAAAGGACAAAAAAGATGCAGAAGATAAATATTAGTTTAGTCCTGTCAAATTAGTTAGCGCCTGACGTAAATTGACGTATTTTTAGTAGCAATTTTTTTAATGAAATTGTATTTAGGATCACCCCTTAACAAAATCCGCGAGTTGACTAATTTTTTTTATTATTTAAATTGAAGCTTTTTTACCTCACTAATAGCTTGGTATAAACAGTGGTATTTTTAAAAATTGAAAAGATATGAGCGTTCAAAACTCTCAATTAGACAGAGAGGGAAATACTGAATTGTGACGTCATAGTTCAGTATCGCCATATAAATTACATGCAAAACTTCGTTTTGCGAGAAAGAGATAGACAAAAAGTTTCTATAAGTTATAAGTTTTTTATTTTTCGACCGATTTCAAATTTGATTTCGAATTCTATTATTGTATTACATGTGTGGATATATTATCTACTAGAATATATAGTATTCAATATCATGCAACTACCCAATTCAAGAAACCCCTGTCGTCGTTGCTGACGGAGAAATGTTTTAATGACTTATATTCTCTCAAAAATCAGTTGGGGTGTCTGAGGTTTTGCGCATTTAACGTTACACGTTGCATAATATCAAGACCCCTCCGTGGAAAGCACGTTAAGCCGTTGGTCCTGGCTGTCATTGGTAAATCTTTAATAATAATAATAATTTCTTTATTTGTATAGAATGCAGGGTTTACAATAATGGCGTCGGTTTCAGATATATTCCCAGTACATTCTGCCTGTTGGCATACAAAAATATAGTGGTTAACTACAGATAATTTAGAAACTAGGTACTTGAATTCAAAATGAGACCTTGAAACAGCTAGGTCTAAAATTATTTACATAATAAATGAGATAAAGAAAATATTACAATTCATCATTTAATATAAGTCATTAAAAAAAATGTAAAGGTTTTATGTGCTGTTTTAGTTTTACTGGCCATTCTGATCGTTTCTTGCGTTTGCGACGACGCTTTACCGAGGGAGGAGTCGTCACCGAGCCGCTGCGTAGAGGTTTGCACCGGAGCGAGATTTGAACAACCGATTGAATTCACCGGTGATTGGGCAATCTCCGGTGAAAAACCGGAGGTCACCGGAGATTGAAGAAATTTTGTTTCTTTTTTGTAATTGATACATTAAAAATGAAGAAATAAGAATAATCAATTGATATACTTTATAAATAATCATTTATTCAAAAAAAAAGTTTTATAAAGACAACAAATGCTTATTTTGATTTAAGAAATACAACATTTCAACAGCATCATAGCTTAACATGTTTCTCCTATAATTTAGTATTTGTCCTGTCGCCGAAAATACTCTCTCTGACCTTACAGAAGTAGCAGGCACAGCCAGGTATTTAAAGACTATTTCTTCTAAAGGCTTTAAATTTTTATTAAACCAGAATTGCACAACTTCATCCCAATTGTGGCTTTTTTCAGGATACTGTATTTCCGTATACATTTTGAATAAATTCATTGCCGTAGCGGATGTCATATCTGCTTATTTGCTTTTCTGCAGATTACTGGTGTTTCTTTTTAGGAATCCAAGCAAATCCGGGCGACCAGTTTCTCTTGTACTATTTTCACTTGACGTGGCTATTTCTTCTGCGCTTTGAGATATTTTTCGGATCCGGAAAATATTATTTATTTTATAGCATCTTTAGCAGCCAATTTATTTTGCAATAGTCCAGATTCGTATTCCAATAAGCTATCATTCATACAGTTTTTCAAAATGATTGTTGAATGTGTCTTTTAATTGTGTAAATTTATTATATAAAAAAAATAAGATGCTTCGATCACCGGAGATCAATCGGTTAATTACCGATTATTTCAATCGAGTACTTTTACCGGTAAATCACCGGTTATTCTCCGGTACTCACTGCTCCGGTGCAAACCTCTACCGCTGCGCCTCGCTGACATTGGCTTGCTAATAGACATGGCAACGTTTTTAATGAAGATTTTTTGAAAAGTGTGACCTATATTAAAAAGTGGTTCAATTAATTCTGCTCGTTATTCTGATCAAACTATTTTCAGGTTTTGCGCATTTAACGTTACACGTTGAGTAATGGATGGTCACCCATCCACGAACCGACCGCGGCAACCGCAGTTTAAACAGATCGATCGACCCGTGCGACTTTTATTACTTAACCACGATACTTCTAATACCTACTGTAACTATGTGGAGAGGAGCCTTAGTTTTATAGTAAAGAAAAAAAGTGTGGGGTCAAGGGACCCTCGCCCCGCATCGACCCGAGCGTCTATTTTCATTTATCCACGAAGCCCTGACTTTACATTTACGACTCATTCTATTGAGTAAATTCAAATAATAATAATAATATTCTACAACTTTCACACAACGCCATCTAGTCCCAAACTAAGCAGAGCTTGGGCTATGGGTACTAGACAACTGATAAACATATATATATATATATAAGGTCCCATTAAAATAGTTGGACAAATTTTAATACAGCGTTCAGTACGTCTAACCAAAGATATCCAAGCAAAAAAAACAATGATTAAAGTGATTTTATTTTGATCGAAAATAATAAATTGTTCGGCACCACAGCCGGCACTCTAGAATAAACCCATCCTTATGGGTAAGTACTTGCACTCGGGCGGCCAGTACTGTTAGGGCCGACACATATGGCGAGGTGTCAAACAAAAATCAACATTGTGAGCCTTAAAATAAAGTCGAAAATAAATAACCTAAGACGCGCAATTTGAAAACAGGCTAATATTGGGGGTGAATAAACTTTCCTTGAACACATGATTATGAACCGTCTAGGTACGAAAAGAAAAGATTCTAATTTCCCATCACACTTTACCAGGCTTTGGACTGTCTAATTGCGTGCTGAACTGTTATCAAAGTATTAAAGCAAATGCAGAAAGTTGTAAACAAACAAGCGCGCAGTGGATACAATGTAGTGTTATGAATCTTTTTTATTTATTTAAAGTTCGATAACAGTAAAACACTGAATCAGTCATGGTTAAAAATTAGAATCAGCCCTATTTACAATAATTAATATAAATACTACTTACTCTACGACGATAGGTGGATAGGTACGTAATTACATTCATTGTTGAACGTGCCTACCGTTTTGAGCGATGCACTTGCGAGCGCGTTTAATTTCTTTGCACTATTAAAAGAGTGTCACTTTCACTTTTTATTGTTTCAAATGCGAGGGTGATTCGCGTACATAGCTCATTCACGCTGGCTATTAAGTGTCCATTTTCACCGTACAATAAATCTTTAGCACGACCCCAGAAATAAAAATCAAGCGGAGTCAAGTCCAGGCTCCTAGCAGGCCACGGGACAGGACCACCCCGACCAATCCACCGGTCTCCGAACCGAGAATTGAGATAGTCTCTTACGTTTCCAGCGAAGTGTGCTGGCGCGCCATCATGCTGGAAGTAGAGGTCACGCCAGACTACCAGGGGTACATCTTCTAACATTGTTTCAACATCGTTACGTAACAAGTCTATGTACGTATTATTGTTTAAACGGTTAAGAAACAGGCCCTAAAACTTTATTGTCTAGCACTCCTACCCACACATTTACACTAAACCGTGTTTGGTAATAATCCGGTCTCACTTTATTTGGGTTAATAGTTGTCCAGTAATGGGAATTATGTATGTTAAATAACCCAACACGTGTAAAAGTACATTCATCAGTCCAGAGAATGTGACGTTGGGGTTGTTGCAGTAGCCACCTACAAAATGTTAATTTGTTCAGTTCTTGCACACGAGTGCAATGATATGGGTGGTGGCCTTTATCACGAAGGAGCTTCTTCCACACGTAAAAATCGCTGACGTTGAATACACGACCGGCATCGGCAGTGCTCGCCGTGGGGTGTATTCTAAAGAAATCTAAAACGTCTTCTTCAAGGCGCACCGGATAGCGCGGTCTTCCTGCGTCAACCGCTGGTGGCATGAAGGTGCCACATTCACGATGGCGCTGTACTGCTCTCAGGATTATGGTGAGGCTCGGCCGCCTTCCAAATCTTTCTTGATAAAGGATTTGGGCTTGTCGTAAGCTTTCGTTGCACTCACGATAACACAGGACCATTTCCAAGTATTCTTGGTTGCTGTACGCGTAATAAGGCATTGTTGTCGATTGTGATAACTACGTAACAACACACACGCAGACTTTCATGTAACATGTTCTGTTGGCTCGGTTGCGCGACGAAAACTGAAATGGCTTCATTGTCAATTTGTCATATTTTACGTCAGCGGCCCTTCGCCCCGGGCATCCCCGCGGTGAAGGGCTATGTTAGAGTGAGATGGCATGAGTTGAACAATGAAACCGGCGGGTGGTGACATGGCCACGTGCGCCTGGACCATTATTTCGTAGAATCAGAATTTATGAGATAGCAGACATGGATGTGTTTATGCATTGGGTAACCAAAATGTTTAGTGCATTTTCGCTAACTGATTTTTTTTTTTTTTAAAGTATCTAATGCATTTTTCTTATTTTTTTTTTTACCATTGTCCTTATTTTGGTGGTCTGAATGATTTGTAAAAGTTTGTCCACCTATTTTAATGGGACCTTATATATAAGGCAATGGTAAAAAAAAAAAATAAGAAAATTGCATTAGATACTTTAAAAAAAAAAATCAGTTAGCGAAAATGCACTAAACATTTTGGTTACCCAATGCATAAACACATCCATGTCTGCTATCTCATAAATTCTGATTCTACGAAATAATGGTCCAGGCGCACGTGGCCATGTCACCACCCGCCGGTTTCATTGTCCAACTCATGCCATCTCACTCTAACATAGCCCTTCGCCGCGGGGATGCCCGGGGCGAAGGGCCGCTGAAGTAAAATATGACAAATTGACAATGACGCCATTTCAGTTTTCGTCGCGCAACCGAGCCAACAGAACATGTTGCATGAAAGTCTGTGTGTGTGTTGTTACGTAGTTATCACAATCGACAACAATGCCTTATTACGCGTACAGCAACCAAGAATATACAATGTGGGGAGGACAATAAGATCATAAATGATAAATAAATGATAAATGATTTATTTTCTGTAAGTAGGTTTGTACAAACACTTTTACATGTCAATCATATTTTTTTAAACTAGATGAGGTCGGCATTTCCTATCTGACTACTCTGAGAAGAAAGGCCGAAACAAACTCAGAGGTCACAGTCTCTTTTAAAGTCCAGACATAATCTTGGTCAGATAATGTGAAGACCATGTAGATTGGTGTCTGAAATGGTCTTTTGAGTAAAGAACCACACAGATTGAGCGGACCTGTCCAGTCAGTGCACGCATTTGTCAAAAATCGTGCAGCTCAACTCAGAACTTGAGGAGCCTTACGATTCGACGAACAATACCAATGAAAGGACATTTGGGTAGGCCGCATAAATGACTCAAACTGCCAGATCATGATTAAAACTAACTAAGAAGGAAACCTAAAAAAAGAAATGACCCACATAGTCTTCACACTCACAGTAATAATAATAAAAATAAGATACTTTACAAAGTAAATATCCATGTCATTGTTTATATAAAATTCATCAATGTCAATGTGTATATATAAATGAAAACACTGGCAATACTAGTTTATAGAAACATTTGTAAACTATCAAATATATCCGAACATCGAAATTAAAAAAAACTATTTTGTCTAACAAACTAAATAGCTCAAAACTGCAAACAAAATAAAACACCATTACAAAATTGGGACACTGACCTGCGGTAAGAATGGCAACGCCGCGCGCCCCGTGGTTTCATTCATTGACAAAACGCGAGGCAGCGCGCGGCCGCTCGCGGGGTTTTCCCGGCGACAACCGACGCAGCGACGTAATGTTTTGGCGCCATTATTAATATTATTATTAATGCTCAATTACACAAATCAAATCACAGATTATTAACCAAATAGTCGGGCATCATTCACACACGAGTTATTCACTAATCAATTTATTATTCACAATCACTTCGATCACTTAATTATGTCGCCAGTCATTAAATTTTTTTATTTTCAATATGTCCGCCGTGTTCTTGAATACACAAACTACACCGACGTCTAATGTTATTTCTCACTCTTGATAATAGGTCACCATTAGCAGCCATTTCTTTCAATTTATTAAAAGATATTATTATTCTATTTTTTAATTCCTCAACGGTATTAACTTCTGTTGAGTATACCTCATTCTTTATGTGACCCCACAGGAAGAAATCCAGGGGCGTGAGATCTGATGACCTCGCTGGCCACCGCACTGGTCCAAAACGGCCAATCCACTGCTGTCCGAATATTTGAGTCAAACGCTCTCTTGCAGACACCACTGAATGAGCTGGTGCTCCGTCTAACTGGTACCACATCTGTCTGTAGACGTCCAGCGAAAGTTCGTCCGTGTACTCGGAAACGGATCCGTCGAGGAGTTCAATGAACTTTACAGCATTTAAATTGCCATCAATAAATACCGGACCAATAATGTTATTTCTGTGTATGCCAGCCCACACATTGACAGCAAATCTGTACTGGTGCGAAGTCTCCCGTACTAGATGCGGATTCACGCGGCTCCAGTACCGAAGGTTCTGTCGGTTCCATAAACCATTCCTTGTGAATGTACTCTCGTCAGTCCACATCACATTGTACAGGAAGCCAGGATTCTCGAGATATTTGGTTTCTAACCAGCGACAGAATGTTTCTCTTATTGGCATATCTCTAGGTAACAATGCTTGTACTTTCTTGTACTTATAAGGTCTGCGTTTGTCACGTTTCAAAACTTTTTGAATAGTTTTGTGATTTACTCGAAAATGTCGACCTGCATGACGCAGACTGGACGTCGGATTGCGATCATAATAATTAATAACTCTTTCGTCTGGAATCACATTTGCACGTGGAGGAGCACCATCTACGTGCGGGATCAAGGACTGATTTTCCCGTATCCTCTGGACAGCTTGTACAATAGTGCGCCCGTGGGTCGGACACATACGAGTATTCCCATACCTCTCACGATATGTCCGTACAGCTAAAGCGGCATTTCCGTGACACTCCCCATAAATTAAAATCATATCGGTGTACTCCGAAGCTGTGTAATTGTAACGAGGCATGATTATTTAATCATAAAACCTTTAAACACCAAGACTTGTTGTTTAAAGGTTAATTAATTTAATACTTAGTATTAAGCGTCTAATTTCGCAAAGTTTACTTAGCTATTTAACTAAGTACCTATAATACGTTATGTGTCCTGTCACTATTAAAACTTGCGTCAAATTGCGCACAACACAACAACAAAGATACGATAACACTCGCGTGGCGACTTCAAACGGGCGCGGGCGCATCCGAAATTCCAGAGCGGAACAAAACGCGTCACAGGCAGGAAGGAAGTCCGGTGACACACTGACCGCGTAACTTGCAGGTTACGACAAGAAAGCAAAGTAAAAACAAGCAAACTTACCTATCTCTTTCGCACATACATATTTTGCGATTGACATGAGTGCGTAACAGGAAGTAATAACTTCTGCATGCATTTTTTTTTAATCTAGTTGTGATGACACGCTTTTATGACTCTTAGGGCTCAGGCATAAAGTATAATTTGCATTGAGAGAATATTTTTTTAAAGAAAAGGCGTAGGTTTTTGAAGTAGCGACACAGATTACTTGTTAGCGAGCTGGCAACGTGTGTCATTAACCTTCGCGTGCTTTCCTGTTTACAATACATCATGTAGAAAATACTTAAAATGAAAAATAATGTCCTGTGGCTAAACTACTGGATATATTCATTTGATTTTTTTGTGTGCAGGTTGGGAATATCATGACTTATACGAAGTTTCATTTATGATCTTATTGTCCTCCCCACATTGTATATAAACTACTATGTATATAAACTATGCCAGAAAGCCTATTATACTGTAAAAGACTATATTGAGGACAAAAAAGCTTGGGATTGAGCTGCTCCAATAGGTCTAGACAGTGAATGTTGTTTATTTTTTATTTTGCTGATTTACACTTTGGTTTTTTTTTCTTTCTTTCTAAATTTCTATTTATATACAGAATGACATGAACATTTACTGTTTAAAGTCTTATATTATTTTAATTATTGTGAATGTGAGGACTATGTGGGTCATTGTTTCCGTTTTAATCATGGTCTGGCAGTTTGAGTGGTGTATGCGGTCTACACAAATGTCCTGTCCCTGGTATTGCTCGTCGAATCGTTGAGCTCCTTAAGTTCTGAGTTGAGCTGCACGGTTACTGACGAATGCGTGCACTGACTGCACAGGTCCACTCAGTGTGGTTCTTTCCTCAAAAGACCACTTCAGACACCAATCTACATGGTCCTCAAAGATTATATCCGGATTTTTATATACACATTGACATTGATGAATTTTATATAAACAATGACATGGATATTTACTTTGTAAAGTATCTTATTTTTATTATTATTACTGTGAGTGTGAAGACTATGTGGGTCATTTCTTTTTTTCGGTTTTCCTTCTTAGTTAGTTTTAATCATGATCTGGCAGTTTGAGTCATTTATGCGGCCTACCCAAATGTCCTTTCATTGGTATTGTTCGTCGAATCGTAAGGCTCCTCAAGTTCTGAGTTGAGCTGCACGATTTTTGACAAATGCGTGCACTGACTGGACAGGTCCGCTCAATCTGTGTGGTTCTTTACTCAAAAGACCATTTCAGACACTAATCTACATGGTCTTCACATTATCTGACCAAGATTATGTCTGGACTTTAAAAGAGACTGTGACCTCTGAGTTTGTTTCGGCCTTTCTTCTCAGAGTAGTCAGATAGGAAACGCCGACCTCATCTAGTTTAAAAAAATATGATTGACATGTAAAAGTGTTTGTACAAACCTACTTACAGAAAATAAATCATTTATCATTTATCAATACTTGGAAATGGTCCTGTGTTATCGTGAGTATAATGAAATCTTACGACAAGCCCAAATCCTTTATCAAGAAAGATTTGGAAGGCGGCCGAGCCTCACCATAATCCTGAGAGCAGTACAGCGCCATCGTGAATATGGCACCTTCATGCCACCAGCGGTTGACGCAGGAAGACCGCGCTATCCGGTGCGCCTTGAAGAAGACGTTTTAGATTTCTTTAGAATACACCCCACGGCGAGCACTGCCGATGCCGGTCGTGTATTCAACGTCAGCGATTTTTACGTGTGGAAGCTCCTTCGTGATAAGGGCCTCCACCCATATCATTGCACTCGTGTGCAAGAACTGAAGAGTGAAGACTACACGCCACGAGTGACATTTTGTAGGTGGCTATTGCAACAACCCCAACGTCACATTCTCTGGACTGATGAATGTACTTTTACACGTGTTGGGTTATTTAACATACATAATTCCCATTACTGGACAACTACTAACCCAAATAAAGTGAGACCGGACCATTACCAAACACGGTTTAGTATAAATGTGTGGGTAGGAGTGCTAGACAATAAAGTTTTAGGGCCTGTTTCTTAACCGTTTAAACAATAATACGTACATAGACTTGTTACGTAACGATGTTGAAACAATGTTAGAAGATGTACCCCTGGTAGTCTCGCGTGACCTCTACTTCCAGCATGATGGCGCGCCAGCACACTTCGCTACAAACGTAAGAGACTATCTCAATTCTCGGTTCGGAGACCGGTGGATTGGTCGGGGTGGTCCTGTTCCGTGGCCTGCTAGGAGCCTGGACTTGACTCCGCTTGATTTTTATTTCTGGGGTCGTGCTAAAGATTTAGTGTACGGTGAAAATGGACACTTAATAGCCAGCGTGAATGAGCTATGTACGCGAATCACCCTCGCATTTGAAACAATAAAAAGTGAAAGTGACACTCTTTTAAAAGTGCAAAGACACGTAATTAAACGCGCTCGCAAGTGCATCGCTCAAAACGGTAGGCACGTTCAACAATTAATGTAATTAGGTACCTATCCACCTATCGTCGTAGAGTAAGTAGTATTTATATTAATTATTGTAAATAGGGCTGATTCTAATTTTTAACCACGACTGATTCAGTGTTTTACTGTTATCGAACTTTAAATAAATAAAATAAAAAAGATTCATCACACTACATTGTATCCACTGCGCGCTTGTTTGTTTACAACTTTCTGCATTTGCTTTAATACTTTGATAACAGTTCAGCACGCAATTAGACAGTCCAAAGCCTGGTAAAGTGTGATGGGAAATTAGAATCTTTTCTTTTCGTAGCTAGACGGTTCATAATCATGTGTTCAAGGAAAGTTTATTCACCCCCAATAGTAGCCTGTTTTCGAATTGCGCGTAAATACAGAATGATGTTAAGGGTCGGCAATCATATGGCGAAGCGCAACGCAGCGCGGTCGTCGCTGACAAACAAATATTGACCTTGCAGTATTTGACATAAGGTTGAGATTAAATAAACTTCCATTAGCTTGAAAGCGTTTCTAAGCGGAAAAATGTGCGCGTCTTAGGTTATTTATTTTCGACTTTATTTTAAGGCTCGCAATGTTGATTTTTGTTTGACACTGACAACCGCGCTGCGCAGCACCTCGCCATATGTGTCGGCCCTAACAGAACTGGCTGGGTACGAGCACGCGCGCGGGGCGGTGAGCGAGTGCAAGTACCTACCCATAAGGATGGGTTTATTCTAGAGTGCCGGCTGTGGTGCCGAACAATTTATTATTTTCGATCAAAATAAAATCACTTAAATCATTGTTTTTTTTGCTTGGATGTCTTTGGTTAGACGTACTGAACGCTGTATTAAAATTTGTCTAACTATTTTAATGGGACCTTATATACAACGTGTAACGGAAAGGGGGTATCAACCCTGAAGGAGGTGAATGTGCTCATGAAACTCAACAACTTTCCCCAAAGAACATAGGTCGAAATATGAAAAAAAAATTTGGCCCTCCCATAGTAAATCAATCAGCTGGTAGTCAGTTTTGTAAGGGAGGGCCAAATTTTTTTTTCATATTTCGACCTATGTTCTTTGGGGAAAGTTGTTGAGTTTCATGAGCACATTGACCTCCTTCAGGGTTGATACCCCCCTTCCGTTACACGCTGTATATATTTCTAAATACATACATATTATAGATAAATTACACCCAGACAAAGAACATATGATCGTGCTCATCACACAAACATTTGTCCTAGGTGAGAATCGAACCCACGACCTTGCGCATAGCAGTCAGGGCCACTGACCAGTATACTAACAGGCCTAGATCAGAACAGCTTCATATCTACCCGTTTCACAGGAGTTTAACTCTGAATACCTGCCCTCGAAATAATACAATGTGTAACGTTAAATGCGCAAAACCTCAGACACCCCAACTGATTTTTAATTCAATTGACCTATTTCAGGGAGAAAATAAGTAATTAAAAAAATTGTAAAGGACTTATGTGCTGTTTTAGTTTTACTGGCCATTCTGATCGTTTCTTGCGTCTGCGACGACGCTTTATCGAGGGAGGAGTCGTCACCGGGCCGCTGCGCCGCGCTGACATAGGATTGCTTGACCTATTAATAAATAGACACGGCAACGTTTTTAACCAAGATTTTTTGAAAAATGTGACCTATATTAAAAAAGTGGTTCAATTAATTCTGCTTGTTATTCTGATCAAACTATTTTCAGGTTTTGCGCATTTAACGTTACACGTTGTATATGTATAAGGATTTCAGCTTAACTTTTCAACGTCGAAAGCAGTAGGTACTCATTAATTTCACCACGGTTGGGAGGCTGTAAAGAGTCCTTTTCATGCAATGCAATGTCTGTAGGTAAGTACACATCTTTTGACATTTCGTTAGACGCTCATTACCTTGAGTCGGTTTAAAGAAATCTTACATAACATCACGGCTGTAATCCCCGAAGGCTTAGGCAGAGATGTACCTATAGAACTGCCACATTTAGCCATTTATATTCAAGTCTCATTGGCGTCAACTGGAAACAAATCCAGACTCCGGGCTGTTACTGAGAATTTTGAGAAATAAGTAAAAAAGTTCTAATTAGTAGATTTGTTTAGTAATATCGCTCATCCAATGGAACAACGACGTAATTACGAAAATGTTTTTTTAACAGTTCTTGAGTTTTCTCATGAAATTATTACAAATTATTATTGATAGCAGGGCTCGGAAACCGGTTGAAATTCTTAACCGGTTACGGTCATTGACCCCAAACCGAAATCGATTTAGGTTAAGGTTTGCACTTTACCGGTTTTTACCGGTTTTTGCGGGAAACCGGTTTTTCATGAATTTTGGTTTTGAAAGTGAAAATTAACCGGTTAAACATCCCCCGCCCCCTAACTAAGCAAGTCGCAACATGACCCGCAACATTTAAGTTCTCCGGTTGTATTTGACGTCCTCAGATCAAACATTTTTTTTTTCCTAATGTTTTCTGGGGTACTAAATGTACAGACGCCAGCACATCAAGCTACTACAGTCTGTCAAATTTCTTTAAACGATTTTCAACTTTATCGCAAAAGTATTAGGTTCAAAGTTGATTGGGAAAATTTTACAGTTTCGGGTAGCATGATGTGCTGGCGTCTGTACTAATGTCACTATAACTTGTTGGAAGTGTTAAAAAAGTAGACGAAAAATATTTACGACGGAATTAACCGGTTAATTTGGGTGTCAAAACCGTTTGTGCTTATGTAACCGGTAACCTTTGTCATTTGGGTTACATATGAACAGTTCACTTGTTTAACCGGTTAATGAGGGAACGATATATTTACCGGTATTTCATCGAAATTAACCGCTCTTTTTAAACCGGTTCAGAGCCCTGATTGATAGTAAAGTAACATACATAAAAATATTAAATATTTTAGCATAATCATTGGATTAAAAGTTTGAAATTGAAAATATGATATATCATATTTTCAATTTCAAACTTTTAAAACGTTCTCCTGAAAAATAGCTAAAACGAAATTACGTCGTTGTTCCATTGGATGAGCGATATGTGGATAACTTTGTGAGTAGTGTATTTGTTAGGTACCTCTATTATTAACATCTAACCTTTGTTACTTAAGTATTATTGCTTACACTGCTGTTTGTGGTCCCAAAATAAATAAATACAGTCATGTTTTCAACGAAAACTAGAAACGGAGCGACTTACCTATCCTTACGAAATTAAAATGGATTCACCCATTCACAGGCACACAGCGAAACGTTCCTCTCTATAGGATGCATCCAAGCTTTACTTTATTACTTCAGCTTTAATACAATCTCGATTCGGAAGCGTCGGACTGAAAATTAAAGTATGTACAGTCGCCAGTACATCAAGCTACTACAATCTGTCAAATGTCTTTAATAAATGATAAATGATAAATTATCTATTTTCGGTAAGTAGGTATGTACAAACAAAAAAATATAGAATTTCAACTTTATCGCTTGAGCATAAGGTTCAAAGTTGATTGGGAAAATTAGACAGTTTCGGGTAGCTTGATGTGCTGGCGTCTGTACCTACCTATCTAGAGCTGGCATTGGTATTGCTTCCGCTTCGGTAATAGGCACGTGTACTGCGCAGGGTGAGAGTAAAAGACTGAATGGATTCCGGTTCTGTGATGTTCCATAAACGTATGAAAATTAAAGAAAAATATAGAAATGGTTTATTTTCTTTAAAATCCGGATGTAAAGAGCCCAGTAATTACGTAACACACATAAAGTGGGGATCAATCGCAGTGTCATTCATTTAGACAGTAGAAGGTCTCTTCATGTGGCGATTAAGGCTCGTGCAGACTGGCGCGACTTGTCGCGCGACATGGCGTGGGGCGATTCTGCGATATTATCGCGCCGCTACACCTTTCACACTAGAGCGACGCGAATCGCAGCCGCTACCGCGGTATCGCCGCGTCGCCATACAAAAGGAACATTTTGTATGGCGTCGCGGCCGCTGCGCGAATATCGCAGCGATACCGCCGCGTCGCCATACAAAATGTTCCTATTGGAGTCGCGGCGCAACCTTGTTGCGGCGCGACAGGTCGCCCCCAAGGAGGGTCGCCCCTGTGTGTATTGGCGCGCGCGTTTCCATTCCATAGACATTGTTCTACGGATATATATCGCAGAATCGCGTCGCGCCGTCGCGTCGCGCCTTAAAGTGTCGATTCTTTTCGCGATCACAAGGTCGCTTCTTTCTGCGATTTGTAGGTTGCTTGTTTTGGCGATTTTTGGTGATTTCAAGGTTGATTCTTTTCGTGATTAAAAAGTCGCTTCGTTTAGCGATTACAAGGTCACTTATTTTCACGATTAGAAGGTCGCTTTGTTTATTTCTATTTCTATTTAAAAAAAAAAAAAAAAAACGTTGCCCCACACTAGGAATTTCTCCTGTATTGTGGGTGCGTTTACAAACATTTGAATTCACATACACAAACAGCCAGACCCGGAACAACAACTTGTAGGTCATACAAATATTTGTTCCGTGCGGGAATCGAACCCGCGACACGCAGCGCAGCAGTCAATCGCTTAACCACTGCGCCAACCGTGCCGTCTGCCGTCCTCAAATGATTCAAATTGAGAGTAAGTGTGTTACGCAATTAGGGGTGCTGCACCTCAAGTTCAAACTTATCCTATCCTAATACATTTCTTCTGAATTCTTCGTAA
The DNA here is from genome assembly GCA_949629135.1 of Eremobia ochroleuca. Lineage (NCBI taxonomy): Eukaryota > Metazoa > Arthropoda > Insecta > Lepidoptera > Noctuidae > Eremobia > Eremobia ochroleuca. The sequence goes on along the minus strand of OX451407.1, from coordinate 12,076,610 downwards.
ATAACGCAATGAATGTTGAATTGTTAAAATGAAATTATAAATGATTTATTTTCTGTAAGTAGGTTTGTACAAGCACTTTTACATGTCAATCATATTTTTTTTAAACTAGATGAGGTCGGCGTTTCCTATCTGAATACTCTGAGAAGAAAGGCCGAAACAAACTCAGAGGGCACAGTCTCTTTTAAAGTCCAGACATAATCTTGGTCAGATCATGTGAAGACCATGTAGATTGGTGTCTGAAATGGTCTTTTGAGTAAAGAACCACACACATTGAGCGGACCTGTCCAGTCAGTGCACGCATTTGTCAAAAATCGTGCAGCTCAACTCAGAACTTGAGGAGCTTCACTATTCGACGAACAATACCAATGAAAAGACATTTGGGTAGGCCGCGTAAATTACTCAAACTGCCAGATCATGATTAAAAATAAGAAGGAAAACAGAAAAAAGAAATGACCCACATAGTCTTCACACTCACAGTAATAATAATAAAAAAATAAGATACTTTACAAAGTAAATATCCATGTCATTGTTTATACAACGTGTAACGTTAAATGCGCAAAACATCTTAAGGGGTCATTGTACTCATCATTATGAACAACTTTTACTATGGGACCAAACCGGAAATCGCGAAAAAAAAATCAGCTGTTCCCTACATTTTGACGAGTTATGCGAACATAAATGTAGGGAACAGCTGATTTTTTTTTCGCGATTTCAGGTTTGGTCCCATAGTAAATGTTGTTCATAATGATGAGTACAATGACCCCTTAAGAGGTTTTGCGCATTTAACGTTACACGTTGTATAAAATTCATCAATGTCAATGTTTACATAAAAATCCGGACATAATCTTTGATCTTTGAGGACCATGTAGATTGGTGTCTGAAGTGGTCTTTTGAAAGAAAGGCATTATTGCAATTCTTAGTACGTTACGCCATTACCCCACTGGATGAGACTTCTACCAGCGCCCTAACTGCGTAACACACTATTACTCTCAATTTGAATCATTTTGAAGCATATTGCTAATCCATTGCTCCATATGTTCGACAAAAGTGTCAGCTCAACAACGTAAACAACGCAATGAACGTTGTTGAATTGTCAAAATGAAACCCATTGCTACTGATAGTATGTTACGCAATTACCCTGCTGGGAAGCATGACATGAAATGAGGTCTAAACTTAGTAGTAGGCGGTACAAGGCTGCCAATGTTGACCACTTTCAAACCTAGCTTTAATTTCTTGTACAGACGCCTGCACATCAAGCTACCCGAAACTGTCAAATTTTCCCAATCAACTTTGAACCTTATACCTTAGCGATAAAGTTTAAAAAAAAAATATTTAAGTTTTTACAAAGTAATAAATTTACAAACTTATAAATACTTAGTAGTACCAGGTCCTTAACAGATTGACTTAAATACTTATTTAAAAACTAGTTTAATTTATATGTTATAATTATGTATGAAAGGTGCGTTGGTAGTGACATTATAACTTGTGGCGACCTGCCTGAGCTAGGTTAATAAAAACCTGTGTTTCAGGCCATCCCCATACTAAGCGATCAGCTGATTATTTGTATTACAGTTAGTTATTATTTTTTAAATAATACTATCCTACTTATATTAGAGGGGCCCGTGGCTAAATAATAACAGCCGCACAGGTCGATCGATCAGGTCAGAATCAGCAAGCTACGCTTGCCGCGGTTGGTCTGTGGATGGGTGACCATCTTTACATACCGAGACCCCTCCGTGCTTCGGAAAGCACGTTAAGCCGTTGGTCCCGGCTGTCATTCGTGGATCTTTGACAGTCGTTACGGGTAGTCAGAAGCTCGAAAGTCTGACAACCAGTCTTACCTAGGGGTATCGTATAACCCAGTAACTGGGTTGTGGAGGTCAGATAGGCAGTCGCTCCATGTAAAATACTGGTATTCAGCTGCATCCGGTTAGACTGGAAGCCGACCCCAACATAGTTGGGAAAAGGCTAGGCAGATGATGACTATCCTACTTATATTAGGTACTAAATACAAATAAATAAATACCAATTTAAAAACTACATCATTATTGAGGTACTTCTGGGAGTCTTTCTGTGTCTGTGTAAACAAGTTTACCCAAATAATCGCGTATCTTCAGAAATGAAGTAGCTTTAGCTTGATGTGCTGGCGTCTGTACAATTGCAGTGTAAGTCAAAGTTTTGGATTATTGTTATCTTAATCTCTCTCAAAAGTTTTAATTTTTTCGGACACTATCTTCAAAGTCTTCTTAACCAGTACCTAGGTACTTACTCAGTGGAAGATGTCTAAACTTTTGATACGGATTATCTACCTAAGCTTTAGGCTCCTTGTATAAGGCACGGTTTCTTTAACGTACAGCGTATAAACCGCGCCGTAGACAAAACGTGTCTGTCAACAAACTTCCATAGTGATCCATACAACACTAGCGAATATACCGTAGAGATTTTCACGGTCTAGCCAAGAACTTCCCTTTAAGTTAAGCCATGGGATTATCGCCAAAATCCAAAGTCTTTAAATCTTTCTGCCTCCTCTTGTCCTGTTGCGTTGCGTGGGTTCGGCTTGAAATGATTTCCTTTTTCCATTTTCCTCTGTCAACCAACAAGTCTTATTCTAGTCGTTCCTACTAGGTACCTACAACCCCTATTCAGATAATCAATTTGCCTAGCCTGTTCCTAACTCTGATGGGGTTGGCATCCAGTCTAACTGGATGCAGCTGAATACTAGTATTTTACATGGAGCGACTGCCTATCTGACCTCCACAACTGGGTAACGCGATATCCCTTGGCAAAACTTTCGGGCTTCTGTCTACCCGTAACCCCGACTGTTTAACGTGCTTTCAAAGGCACTGAGGGGTCTCGATATATTATGGATGGTCACCTATCCACAGACTGACCTCGTCAAGAGTTGCTCAATCTTGAAAATCGACTCGTGCAGCTGTTATTATTTTGCCGTCAAAAGAAAAACGTAGTCAAAAGATTAATCATGAAGTCGGACAACACATAAATACAATGCCGTATAAACAAAACAACATCAATTCTGGCATTCGCTTGCAATTAACAGCGCTCAATACCCCACAAATAACAAACATTGTATTGAAATGGCTCACAGTTTTATAAATGGAAAATAAAAAAAATGGATACAAACGTTGATATTAAGTTTTCTGACCGCGTCTTAGAACGCGCGGCGGCTATTAATGTCCTTAGCATAAAAATCAGAAGGATTCGCTTTTCCTTCCTAATTTTCTCGGCACCACAAGTCCATTCAATTTTCTCCCCAGTCGGTCCCGGACCGTCGCGCTGAGCGGTCGCGTCTCGTGTTCCCGTGTGTACCAAAAACAGTATTGTGTATTAAACATAAATATTGTGTGAGATAACTGTGTTTATTGTGAATTTCTATTGCTGCTTATTGGATTTTCTTATCGGTAAGTTGGATTTCAGATATATTTTTTTGATATTATCGTGTTTTCTTGCGGTACCTGTTGATTTTCGGGTGGTACATACATCAACATGATAGAAAGTGGGGATTGAAAACAATACATTAAGATAAAAAGAGTGCCTAAACACAAAGATTAGTTGACATTTTTGTAAAATTTTTGTTAATCTCTGATTTAACACGAGGTATTATTTTTAAACTTTAGCGATGCAAGCATACATATCTGCCGATATTGATTAATTTATTTTTATGTTATTCTGGACATTCAATCAATACTTAGAAAATAATACTGACGACTTATTTTATACTACCTATTCAATGCCAAAAAAATTATGACAGTGGGTATATTGATGCGTCCGTCCTTCGTTTTTGCTTCTTATCTACTATCTTATTTTCGGGTATATTTATAGTAGGTAGGTACGTAGATCTTCTTAACAAAAAGATCTGTCATTGGAGGACAGAAACTAACAAAGTTATTGTTTGAACTTCTTTTAATGAAGTTATTGTTTGAACTTCTTTTAATGTGTCTTGTTTAAGACACATTAAAAGAAAAAAAAAAATGTGTAAAAAGGAACGTAGAGCCCCGTACAAGAAACGTGTTTTTTCGGCGTTTTTTGCATATCATTAAAAATATTTAGTGTTTAATATTTAAGTATTTATTTATTTAAACGACACTTATAACACCTTTACAGAATAATCCAAGACGATGTTATAAGTCACAAAGTCTATTGTCTATACCTTTACAAAAAATAAAAAAAAAAACACCTGCCATGTAAGCAAAATTACAACAAAGTTAAAATATCAGACCTTTTTCAATGATTAATAATTGTGCCTTTTGAATGAATCTCGGCAGGTTTTGCCCAAACGTGCGGCTTGTGACAGAGGGGCTAACTTGAGTAGGTTAGTACTAGCCGCTGGTACGTCTAATAAGTAATATTGTACCCTGGAACCCTTTGTGTGCAAGGTCTGACCATCACTGTCAGACTTTCGGCCCTTGTCAGTCGTTACGGGTACTCAGATTCCCAATAGTCTGACAACCAGTCTTACCTTGGTATTGTGTTCTGCTGGCTCTCAGTTCCTTTCTGCCAAACTTCACGGCTCCGTGCATCCTTCGTCCATGCTACTTTACCACTATCCCTTCATCTTTCTTCTTCCAACTTTTAGACATTACTCGTTTCTTTGACCTGACCTTGGCCACCATTCGGTCAAAATCATACATCATCGGCCATGTCATGGTCATATAAAAAACCGGTCATTCGTTCGTCTGATCTATATCTATATTAGCCTACAATGCCTTGCGCGTCCAGTACAATAATGTGTTCAGGGCTCTGTTTCGGCTCCCTCGATATTGCAGTGGATTCGGCATGTTTGCTGACGCCAGCGTAGGTGACTTCTACAGTTCTACGCAATTATGCGTAAAAAAGTTGCGTCGGTGGTGCGACGAGTACGGGGGAGGCCGAATAGCGTCCTGAAGATGTTTGGCGAGAGAACCGATACTACTCTGCTCAGTAGGTTCACCGAGCTCCATGTGTTGCGAGACCGATGAGCGTACTGTGCAGCGATAGATGGTGTGTTTAGTTTCTTCTTTTTATTTAATTACTAACATTAGTTATAAACTAAATTCTTGTTACTAACAGCCTTACCTTGCCTATGGACTTTTTTGTCTGAAATAAATGATTTTTATTTTATTATTATTATATTAATTAGTTTGTTTGAACGCGCTAATCTCTAGAACTACCGACTCGTAGTTCCAGAGATTAGCGCGTTCAAAAAGCCGGAGAAAAAAAAAAACGTGTAAGCATTTTTATTAGAAATTTTTGTTAGAAAAACATTTTTGCATTTGTTAGCCCAATCTTTGAGAAAGGCTATAGGCGATTTAACATCACGCTAGGACACTTAGGAGCCGAGAAAAAGAAATAAAGTCAGAAAGAATGCTGAGCGAAAACGTAATAGTGCGGGCAGGGGATGCGATTTGTCGGAGTGAGTCGGGGCAGCATGAAATTTCATGCAGACGAAGCCGTAGACAGAAGCTAGTAAACATATACAGGTTGATTTTTTCAAGTGGGCGTGGATGGCCAAAGGGTCCCACCGGATTTCCATATGAAATCTGCACTGGCGTCTGTTTTGACATTAGTGCCTTTCTTAAGTTGCTGGTTGTTGAAAATAATTTTAGGCCAATTTTGAAACCCCTAGCTTTATTCGTTTTTGTAAAATAGGGGTTGTAACCCCTAACTCCAAAATTATTTTTCTACTAAACTATAATAGATATTCGAATGAAACCAAAGCGCCATTAAACTACTAATTAGGTTCACGTTATTTATTTTTTTCAAAATTTTCCGAGCAACTATAGGGCAGCAATAAAGTTTTTTTTTAAATTTAGGGGTGTGTTTTCGTATCTATTTTTTGAGTTACACCAACCAAACAAATCGAGTATAATTGGTAAGTATCCAACTATAATGCGTAGCAATTAGGGGAAACAGTATAGTTATTGGTCATTTAATTTTAGTTATGGGCACTAGTTTTATCTCACTCTAAGTCACGTCATTTCCATTTACTATGCCAATTACTATGAGGAGGCCAACAACTGTATGGTTTCCCCTACATAGATGTGTGATGGTTGGAACATATTTAAAACATTAAAAGTTATAAGTAGGTACGCATAGTATTGTAAACTGATACTAGTTGACTTATAATATACCGCGCTATCGAAAAGTTGTGACAATTTGTATCGTGTTACACTTCTCCTGAACGTAATTATTCCAAGTCGTAATCGTATTCCAGCAAAAAACCTTTTACACCACTGTCTTCCACTTGCCTCATAGATTTTCCAGAATTAACTGAAAAGGATCTTCAAATACTCTTTACAGGAACATATCAAATGTCACAAGCGGTATGCTACTTCAATATTGAGTACTTAAAAGAGAATAATAATATAATAAGGATAAGGGTTCGCTCTCGACATATCAATAGCAAGACATATCAATGTTTTATTGAATTAAGGGCATAAAGAGATACACCTGTGATTGCGCACATGGTAATAGGACGGTAGGTTGTTGCTCACATGTAGCATCAATAATTTATTATTTGTCACACGGCTGATATCAATCGAAAATCACCAAACCCGCTTAAATATTAACACACATATTTATTTAATGTTACTAATGTTACTACAACTGTAGAAGAAAATAGTGACGAAGATTAAATTATTTCAATATTTTTCTATAGAAAATAAAAGTTACTAATATGCAAAAATAATACTGTTTTTATTTTAATTCTTTACTTTATGTTTAAAGTGACCTTTATTAGATAAGCTGAACTACGATTATACTCGATTTGTTTGGTTGGTGTACCTAAAAAAATAGATACGAAAAACCACCCATAAATAATAAAAAAAACTTTTTTGCGGCCCTATAGTTGCTCGGAAAATGATGAAAAAAAAAAATATAACGTGAACCTAATTAGTAGTTTTAATTTCGCTTTGGTTTTATTTACAGTTTAGTAGAAAAATAATTTTGGAGTTAGGGGTTGCAACCTCTATTTTCCAAAAACGAATACAGCTAGGTGTTTAAAAATTGGCCTACAATTATTTTCAACAACTACGAGTAGCAACTTAATAAAGGCACTAATGTCAAAAAAGACGCCAGTGCAGATTTCATATGGAAACCCGGTGAGACCCTTTGAGATAGAACTATGAGGAAGCGAAAAGTACTCATAAGAGTCTTGTGCTCGATTTTGATGAAAACTAAAACTGCATCATTGGATTTTTGAAAAATCAATATTTCTAGCCAGGGATCGAACCCGTTGATTTTGATAAAAAAACACACACTGTATTATTAAATCATTCGATAGTATCTCTAATAAGGATAAAATTCTGGGAAGTAATGACATTCGGCAAACTAAAGAAAATTCACCCTGTATAAGGAAACGTGTATCTAAGTAGTACGTAATCAATCGTTGGGAGCTTTTTATGTCCAACGCAAGCTATAAAAAAGCTTAGGTGAAATGGATTAGTGCGTTGTTACACGAGTGCCAACTGAACGACGCTAGTGTAGCATTTCATGAGGACAATAAATGCTGTATCGGGTGGGAAAACTAATGCCTTTTCGGCCGAAATGCTGACTGAATTGTAATGTAGGTATATATATACTTTGTTTCCCAGGAGTGAAACGTTTAAAAATGTAGATAATCGAATAGTTTTAATGTCTTATCTCAAAGGTTATTGTTTAAGGGCTTTTTAGGGTTCCGTACCTCAAAAGGAAAAACGGATTATATAAGATCACTTCGTTATCCGTCTGTCTCTCCATTGGTCAAGACCCTTTTTCTCAGGAACACATAGAGTTATCAAGTTGAAATTAAAATCAATTACGGCTGCAATCCCTTGCAGCAGTGAAAAAATCAAATTTCTAAGTCGACGCAATCAAAATATACAGGCTTTTGTGTTCCGTTTATGCCGTATATTTTGACAGTCGCGCAAAGGAATCAAAACCTATAGGGTACTTCCCGTTGACCTAGAATCACAAAATTTGGTAAGAAGCAATGTGATGTAGCACAAGTAAAGGAAAAATTTGTAGTTACATAACTACACATTTGTACGGAACCCTCGGTGCCCGAGTCCGAATCGCACTTGACCAGTTAAAAAAAAAACCATTCTAATCAGATGCCAACTGTGACTTTTTTTTACGTGTTCTACGTGCTCTTACAAGTTCTATATCTTGTGTCAAAATACACCCGACATGACACTTTTCTTTTGCACACACAGGTCGGACACAATGCTACATTTGTGTGCAAAAGAAAAAAATGTGCCATGTTATGCTGAACGGCATCAAGAGAGACTGCTAACTCATCTCTTTGCTTATATAATGAGCCTATAATATTCCCACTGCTAGGACACAGACCTCTTCTCTTCGAGAAAGAGTGGACTATAATCCTATATACGGGCCCAGTGGGAATTGGTAGATGTCTTCAAATTGTTGGTTCTAGGACATGCCGGTTTCCTCACGATGTTTTCCTTCACCATTTGAGAGCAGTGGTGAATGTGGTGATGAAATTATTTACACAAAGTAAAGCGTCTGGGTTCGAACCTACGACGTACAGCTCGTAAGTCGCGGCCGTTACCCGGCCACCACGGTCTCAATCACTTTGCTTGAAGTTTTTAAATTGTTATGGAACAAAATTCGACATAAGACAAAAGCATTTTCTCATTTGTGCAAGAGCCACAGGTGTACATAAGGTTAATAGCGCTGAACACTTTCCACACGGCTGCATTTTGTCACGTCAGCATTTTTCATTTATCCGTTTCATCGTAGGAGGGTGGAAAAATGAGTTTGCGTGTTTTTTTTTTTTTTTTTTTTTAAGTTAACTTTATAAAGCACTAGAATTTGACAGCGGCTTCGCCCGAGTGGGGGTCCGAAATCGTTCTACCATGCTACCATGATAAAAAAAATCAGCTGTTCCCTACATTTATGTTCGCATAACTTGTCAAAATGTAGGGAACAGCTGATTTTTTTAAAGTTAAACCTTGTATATATACATATATATATATATACTACCTATTTTCGGGCCTATTTTCTTAGAAATTAAAATACTTAATTAAAGTTAACTGTGAAATGAAACATTAAATTCGTTGAAATGACGACGTTACGAAGATTAAAATTTGGTATTTTGTGTTTAACGAGCCAAAATAAACAAAGATAGCTAGAAAAAGTGTTTCTTTTGTCAACCCCACCTCCTACATACTATGTGGTAATCCGGGCTATAATCTATTTGTGTGCCAAATGTCATCCAAATCCGTGCAATAGTTTTTGCGTGAAAAAGTAACAAACATCTATCCATCCATCCTCACAAACAATCGCGTTTATAATATTAGTAGGATTGAGAGTCCATACTCTTCGAATGAATGCGAAAGTAACAATAATAATATCTGTCTGTTACCTTTTCACGGATAAACTAAAACGATCGTTATGAAATTTGACAGATAGGCAGCCTGGGACCTGCCGGTCGATTCTGTAAAAATCTCACCGTGAAATCATAACTGAAGTGAGCACTCAATAGTGTTAATCCCTAACGAATGACAGCTCACTCCACGTTCACTTCACCCAAGCTTTCACGGTGAGATGGTTACAGAATCGCACGGCTGGGGCTTTTGATAGAATAATGGTATTTTAAAATAATGAAATAAAAAATAATTCACCGCATACCAAGTCGCTAGGCAGCTAGACTAGTCTACTTCTATATTTCTTTTTCAAAGCTACTACACATATAAAGTTGTGAAAATGTAAAGACGAAGGTATTTACAGAGAAGTGGGTGCGGAACCTTGCTTGAGGGGCTTGTGGCTAAGTATTAACAGCCACACGTCTCGATCGATCAGGTTAAGCTACGCTTGCCGCGGTTGTTCCGTGGATGGGTGACCATCTTCACATACCAAGACACGTACCTCCATGCCTCGGAAAGCACGTTAAGCTGTTTGTCCCGGCTGTCATTCGTGGATCTTTGACAGTCGTTACGGGTCGTCAGTAGCCCGAAAGTCTGACAACCAGTCTTATCAAGGGGTATCGTATTACCTAGGTACTGGGTTTTGGAGGCCAGATAGACAGTCGCTCCATATAAAATACTGGTATTCAGTTGCATCCAGTTAGACTGGAATCCGACCCCAAAATAGTTGGGAAAAGGCTAGGCAGATGTTGATGAGTGCGGAACCTTGCTGCAGTCTGTTTACGTAATTGACTGAAACTATGAAGTTTTCAGCGTCGAGATTGAAAGATCGAATAATCCCTGTGTAAATAACTAATCTTTGTAACTTGTGAAACACGATGAATCATAATTTAAACCAGATAATGAACAAAGCTATTTGCAGCCGACGAAGCCCACGTGCGCGTATTCCTCGCGGTATTTTTTTTTCCAGGCACTGGATTTTCAAAGCACAGCTTAGCTCAGAGAGTTGTAAATCCAACAGTGTTTTTTTGACGCGCTAGGATGCGCTCTCCTGGATTCTCAACACCGAAAATCATCTGCCGAGCCTTTTCCCAACTATGTTGGGGTCGGCTTCCAGTCTAACCGGATGCAGCTGAATACCAGTATTTTACGTGGAGCGACTGCCTATCTGACCTCCACAACCCAGTTACTGGGTAATACGGTGACCCTAGGTAAGACTAGTTGTCAGATTTTCGGGCTACTGACGACCCGTAACGACTGTCAAAGATCCACGAATGACAGCCGGGACCAACGGCTTAACGTGCTTTCCGAGGCACGGAGGGGTCTTGGTATGTGAAGATGGTCACCCATCCACGGACCAACCGCGGCAAGCGTAACTTAACCTGATCGTTCGACCCGTGCGGCTGTTATTACTTAGCCACAAGCCCCTCAACACCGAAAATCAATAACAAAAAAAAATTAATTTGGAACCATAAACAAATCATCCATTCCTGATACTTTTTTGACTGAATGAATATCTGTAAGAGGGACAGAGCCCAGAGCGGGTTGGTGGATGACACAAGCGTGTCTTAGAATTTTTATCGATGTTTTCCTTTACCATGATTACTTTATGGTAAAGAGTTTTTCAGAACGTAGGTACTCGTAACGTAACATCGAATGGAAGCTCCTCAATATTTGTTTATGTTTGACGAGCCAAGTATTGACATGTTTTCACATGTCTTGTCGATGTATGAGAGGTTTTTGATGTGTAGTACAGACGCCAGCACATCAAGCTACTACAATCTGTCAAATTTCTTTCTATGTTATTTGGTTCTATGTTTCTATGGTTGGTTCTATGTTAATTGGGAAAAATTGACAGTTTCGGGTAGCTTGATGTCCTGGCGTCTGTACATGCCTAAATATGTTTTGGTATTGGCATAGACTGTTTCTAGTCATGAGTCACTTTCTGACATCTCCCCCCCAGTGTTCATACTCCTGCACTTTTGAGGATCTAATAAACGCCACTTCGCTATGTAATTACTCTAAGGGCCTTTGTCAAGAATATAGGTATGAAGCATTACAACACATTGATTTGTGATCACATATGACGTCCTAGGTTCGACTCGCGTGTCGTGTAAAGTGTTCTTGGGTTTTTCTATTTAGCTTCTTTTTCTATTTATTTAGATTTGGAATTTGTCAATAGCTGTTCGGAGTTTGGATTTATGTCCGGTTAATGGTGGGTCCACACGATACAGACTTTCATACAGACTACAGACTTTCATACAGACTTCTATAGAATTTTGTCTGTGCGACTAAGCAGTACAGACAAATGTCGGTGTGATAAAAAGTCGCACAGACAAAATTCTATAGAAGTCTGTATGAAAGTCTGTATCGTGTGGCTGTGGACCCACTATACCGGCAATATGCTCGCCCTCTATTATTGGGTTGATGCATATGAAATTGCCGATTGCGCAACAATGTAAAACAGTGGGCGCGTATTACCGAACACGTTTTGATTTGTTCATTTTTGTTATTGTAAACAAAGCATCGACACTTGATTAATATTTTAAACACCATCAGAGAGTTGTTCTATCTTACCATAATTCGATAAAAATTAGGGGTATCATGTTTTATGAGTTCAAAGGTGGATTAAGTGCAAGCGAACCAGTAAAAAAAAAAAAAAAATGAGAGACTAGGGGAGAATACAGTTTCTGAAAGGACAGTGAGAAATTGGTTCCGAAAATTTCGTTGTGGAGCAGAGAATTTTGAAAATGAGCCTTGCGGTCGACCTTCGCGCGTACTGTATCTGCAAGTTGTATAACAATTAGTGGAGTCCAATGTGCACATAGGCACACGAGAACTTGCACAAGAACTCGCTGTCCATCATACAACTTTTGTACGATTTTGTCACGAATAAATCATTTTTAAATATTTTTTTTGTGTTTTTGATCCTCTGTTTAAATCGACAATTTCATATGCACCAACCCAATACATGGGACTTGCATTCTTATAACCGGCAAAATGTGGGTTTCCTTTTGGTACACCTCTGCCAAACCCTTCTGGGAAACAAGGCGTAGACGTGACTTATCTTTAATGTGTATGTGTACAAACTGCCTTTAATTTTTGTAATCGGTTTTTATATCGTTTTAATTAAAGAAATATATAAATAATTTGTCATTTATTTATTTAAAGGAGAAAAACAGCTATAATAGAAATATAACAATTGTATATGAGATATAAAGAAAGAAAAAAAATATATACAACATTATTTTTAGTATATGGCAAACCCGAAACACGTGTCTAGTATTTTTATGTAAAGAATCTATGTACAAAATTTCAAAACTGTGTCATGAAAAATCACGAAGTTATAAGCTTGTTATGTTATTTGATTGTCCGTACAAAAAGTTGGTTACCACTTAACACGCGCCACCGGCCGACCGGCTGTGACCTGTGTTGTGCACATAATTATGATTGCGGATATGTACTTGCGTTGCGTTTTGCATGTGTCGCTCGGTGTCCAACTTGTTACCATTTTTAAATATTTTTGGGACTAAATATGTATAACATGGTGTAAAAACTATTGGAATCGATTCAGTTACTTATTCTGAACAAACTATATTCAGGTTTGCAGTATACTAAAAATAATGTTGTATATATGTTCATACTCAACACTTCTGAACTCTAGGTCTAAAAATCCAAAAACAAATAATATTTTCTTTTGTCAAGAACATGATAGTTATATTCCTATAGGCATTAGAAGTATAACTACACATTGTGTACAAATAACGAAATCGCTAATTTGATCCTTCGAGACGATTTATTCGGTCCTGCCAGTCGATTCTGTAAAAATGTCACCGTGAAAACTTGCGTAGAGTGAGCTGTCAGTGTCATTCTACTGATGCTAGGGAATCGTGAATATTATTGTAAATGTATGCTTGGACAACCAAGCATACATTTACAATAATATTCACGATTTTAATAATATGTTTAATGGTAATTTTATTGAGCATTTTATATATTTTAGTTGTCAAAACAATACTATTTTATGGCGTTTTTGAAATAATTTGCAAAAAAAAAAAAAAAGCAAACAACAACAACAACAACAACAGAAACAGAAACTTAATGAGAATCTCATTGATGTTTTTTTTTCCTAGACTCACGACACTTCGTGAATCGGGTGATGTGTTCACGCCACACAAACTACGTAGGATTAAATTCTATGGTCCGTCAGCCAGGCACCAACAAAATAGTAAGGTTTTGACAGCTAAAATACTGTCTTTGAAATTACGAGTATATAAAATGATCAATAAAATTAGCATAAAAAATATTGAGTATTAAAATTTCAACTATGATTATAAATGTATGCTTGGTCAATCCCTAGTATCAGGTAGGATGACATTGACAGCTCACTCCGCGCTCATTTCACCTAAGTTTTCACGGTGAGATGGTTACAGAATCGCACAGCTGAACTCGCTACAGAAAATTAATGTCTCACTCCATTACTTTATAGGTGAAAGCATTAGCATTATTTATTATTCAGAACTAAAGTGAATCGTTTATAAATTCTGTAGCTGAAAAAAATATTGGGATACCTACTTAGGCAAAGCTTACAGCTTTTAAAGAGTTTTCAATAGGAGTTTTGTAATATGTTTCGTAGCATAAAAAGTTGCGTGATAAATTATTTTGTTTTCAAACTAAAATTAAGTTTCACAAAATAATATTATTTCCACATTAACAAATTCCCTATTCTTAAATTGTATTTAGATTTAGACTAATAGTCAGTCAGAGTCCAGATCAATATACATAATATATTGCCAATAAGTTATTCATTTATTTATAGATTTATCTACACAGGTATATAAACAGACAAGAAGAAAACATAAAATAAGTACAAAGTTGATGCTTATTTCTTATGAAATCTCTTCCAGCATACCTGCGATAGGAAAGTAGATAAGGAAATGTAGACAGCGTTTGTCAGAGTAACAGAGAAAATTAATTACATAAAATCAAAAACAATTCACTTAATACAATAAAACACACTCAGTTTGTGTGCTTCACAGTAGATTATTCACCAAGGGGATAAAGCAGTGTCTTAATTTCGCAGGCGCTATTTTGAATTCTGAACGCAACAAAGGATTCTAGGGCTCCCGAGTGTAGCGAAGGAGCTCTGAGTTAACTCCTGAGCGAAACGAGGGAGTTAAGACTAGAATCCTGAGTGCAGTGAGGGATTTATTTATTTATTTATTCTTCAACAAATTTACATTTGTGTCGAACAGTGGTTTTGACAATAAATGTAAAACAAAATTAAATAATCATCACAAAGTCAGAAAAGAAACAAAAAAAATAATAATAATAATAAAAATATTACATTCCACATTGGTCACAACATTATTAGTCTTAATATTAATTATACTTATAATTTAACTTAATATTACTTAACTCAAAAATTAATATAAATTCAATTAATTTATTCAAGCTCGATAATGATTCAATAACAACGCAATATTGATTCAAGCTCGGCCAAGGAGTCCCCGAGGAGAATACTCTAGATTTCGCACTCACTGCGAGGTAATAAAAACCAATTCGACTATCTAATTAGTAGTTTATGCAACTGCAACACTTCACATAACCGGGGAATACCGAGTTATGTGAAGTGTCATACACTATTTACCCGACTACGTGTCAGGACAGGATTATGTTTTTAATTTTTATGCGTAATTCCCTATGTATCTTTGTATGTAGAATTCCTTATACCCTCGAAGCATCCCCAGCCGGTTGGATTTTAATACATGGTTTAATACATAGGTTTTGTTTTTTATACAATCAAAATGGCGGATTTTAGACGACAACAAGTAAGAACTTAAAAATAAAAAATAGTACCATTATTGTGTAGGGTATCAAAGTAAAGGGTGACGATTCCAAAAATATAACACACTAAAAGAATTAAAATTAAAATAAATTGACAAAATCTAAAAATGTAATTAGTAATTGATTTCCCTTTCCGCTAATTACAATCGTTGAAGGCTAGGCAAAGAACTCCCTAATTCTTATTACGAACCTTTTCCCCTTTATTTAACGTTTTATCCAAGGTGGACAAACTCGAGTTTGCCCCCCTATTTCCCAGAAAGGGCCCTATATACCTTTATATACTATGGTATATGTAGGTAAATAGGGCCCCTTCTGGGAAAAGGACCTTTTAGCAAAATTAAATCTTGGGATTTGGTCCTTCCTGGAAGTTGTCATTTTCCGTCGACCTAAAGAGTCGTGTCACTGGAATGTTCTTTTGCCAAACATCTATATCTATAGATTATTGATAAAGCTGTAATTTGTTTGTTTGAACACTCTAATCTCTCTACCGGTCGGATTTGAAAAAATATATTTGCATTATATAGTCCCATTCTTGAGAAAGACTTTTAAACATCACGCTAAGTAATAACAGGGGCACGGGTCGATCGGCTACGCTTGCCACGGTTGGTCCATGAATTGGTGACCATCTTCACGTACCAAGATCCCTCCGTGCCTCGGAAAGCACGTTAAGCCGTTGGTCCCGGCTGTCATTCGTGGATCTTTGACAGTCGTTACGGGTCGTCAGTAGCCCGAAAGTCTGACAACCAGTCTTACCAAGGGGTATCGTTTTACCCAGTAACTGGGTTGTGGAGGTCAGATAGGCAGTCCCTCCATGTAAAATACTGGTTAGAGCTGCATCCGGTTAGACTGGAAGCTGACCCCAACCTAGTTGGGAAAAGGCTAGGCAGGCAGATGATGCTACGACTTTTCGGAGCCGAGCAAAAAGTAAGAAAGAACGCTAACGGAAAACGAAGAAGGTAATAGCGCCGGCAGGCGATGTGATGCGATGTGTTGGGTCGGGAACAAGATTTTTCACGCGGACAAAGCCACAGGAAGAAGCTGGTATGTTATAAATTACAATTAAGGATTTCTTGAACAATTTTAAATCTCGTAACGGAACCCAGAGGTGATCATGATTTATTTTTATTGAAAAAAAAAAAACGTTGCCCCACACTAGGAATTTCTCCTGTATTGTGGGTGTGTTTACAAACATTTAAACTCACATACACAAACAGCCAGACCCGGAACAACTACTTGTAGGTCATACAAATATTTGTCCCGTGCAGGAATCGAACCCGCGAAACGCAGCGCAGCAGTCAATTGCTTAACCACTGCGCCAACCGTGCCGTCAACCAACAATTACCACTATTTTCTTTCGTTCACACACTTAAACCAAACATGTACAGACACCAGCACATAAAGCTACCCGAAACTGTCTAATTTTTCCAATCAACTTTGAACCTTATACTTTAGCGATGAAGTTGATAATCTATTAAAGAAATTTGACAGATTGTTGTAGCTTGATGTGCTTGTGTCTGTACCAACAAGTTTTAGTTTCAATTGACAAAAGCAACTAATGTTGTAGAGGATATTACTTACGAATATACTATGACTTCCGTTAACTTACACCTCACGCCAATCTTCTTAGCGTATCGATGGCAACAAAACGTTTATATGATTATTATGTTTGCCCTAAAATTCAAGTACGTGAACTGCACTCAATGACGAAGTCATAATGTCATTAAGGACACAGCTAACTAGGCATGCGGATCAAGATGAAAGGTGGGCCATTTTCTGTGAGGAGACGCCGCATACACACTAATCGTCAGAGGGTTTAATCAACTCCCGCCAGAGATTATCGTGAGCTAAATCGCAGCACAAATAAAGTAAGATTGTATGAATGATGATCGCAGATGCGATTATTCAAATTGGTAGATCACTGCAGTCTCCTAAAGATATACGACTGGCAATTGGATAGTTGATTTATTATTCATTGTGTTTTCGTATTCAAGTCCTGCACCATGTATTTCTATCTGTACCTACTCGTACCATACTATACAGGGTTACTTTTCAAAGACCTGCCACATTTAAGGGTGTGGTGCAGACCAACAAATTAGACAATTTTGTCCACGGGACCAACACCGTAATCGCGAATAAAAATTTAACCGTCCCATACGTTTAGGTCGAGTAGGTATTGAAGTTTTCTATGGGACAGTTGGTAAATTTTTCGCGGTTACGATATTGGTCCCATAGAGAAAGTTGTTCAGTTTGATGGTCTGTACCACACCCTTAAATTTGGCTGGTCTTTGAAAACTAACCCTGTATATGTATATATACCATACTTACTTTAACTGATAACTGTTTGATTGCGATTTCCGCACAGAATATTCCTATAATATTAAGCGTTTCCACGAAATATCCATTGCCAGAAATATCTAGATAAGATTTGCTATCTGTCCTTCATGACGCGATGATATTGGTGCTACAATGATTGGTTTAGTAATGAGGAAATGTAATGTGTAAACTTCCTTAGTGCTTAATGTTGGGATTCTGACCACCGTCGTTGTTAGGTATAAGCCTTAAGCCGGCCATCCCAGTCGTTGTCCTTAATTCAAATATTTAAAAATCGAAAAGGAACATACTTTTTAAAATTAGCGCGTTAAAACAGGCTCAAAACTGAAAGCTTGTCACAGGTGGCAGCACTGTTGCCCGTCCATAAACCACCATTGTTTAGTTTATGTTTACTTTTGTGTCCATTACAAATTAAACCAAAACTATATACATAATTGCGACTTGGAGTGTAGCAATATTTAGAGACGAGCTAAGGAAAAGGGAAGCGTCTACCACTGGTAAGAAAGCAGCTGTAGTGGAAAGGTAAATAAAATATAAAGTCACACCACAAGTTCGCGAGCACATTCGCAAGAAGCTAGTCATCACAACGGTTATGTTTCCCCATTGTTGTCTTATTATTTTTTAGTAAATTATATGTATGGTTAGGCATACATATTATATTTATATTGTAATAGGTATATGTGTATCTTTAAATTCAAATCAATATTTATTCTTAATTTTTTCGTGGTTGAAGTATTAAATCACACTAATATTATAAAGGCGGAAGATTGTGAGAGTGTGTGTGTGTGTGTGATCAAATTCTTGGACAGATGATAGTAGCGACATCTGAAGTGAGCAAGTGGCAGTTTTTATCCCTTTAGAAGTTGTTTCACCCGCATAAGTTTCGATCCCGTGAGAATATCAGGATAAAAAAGTATTCTGTGTGTTAATCCTGATTATAAACAATCTATATCTATAAATTTCATCCAAATCTGTTGAGTAGTTTTAGCGTGAAAGAGCAACAAACATCCATACTCCGTCCTCACAAACTTTCGCGTTTATAATATTGGCAAGATTTCTTTTTAGAAAATAATGAAAAATGCGGGAATTTTAACACATGTCACAGGCTGTTTGAATTTTGTTCGTTCAAATGGATCCTTATACACCCAATGGTAAGTAGATTTCTAAAGATATACCTACATGCCTGATCTCTTTAGGATAGCCTATTTCTCTCTACTTATATACTATAATTTTACATTTTTGGATTAGCAGTATTTTTGCTGTTATGGAAAATGTCTTTTTTAATAATTCTTTATTTAATTAGGGCATTTATGAGGGCAATGCGTACGACAGTCTCATCGTAAATAATTTTAAATCAAAATCATTTATAATGTGTAAATAAGGTACCTACAGAAAGTTATTGAAGATTATTATGTCTTTAATTTTGGCGTGCAAAGACCAAGAGAAAGGGCAAAAAGTAAAGGTGCTAAAAATATGTAGAAAACAAAAAAAAAAAACAAATTCTTTCTCAAGAAGATCGAGAAAAGGAGACCGAATGTATCATATGCGGAGAAATATTTGAAATGGACTGGATACAGTGCCAAAAATGTAAGGACTGGGCCCATGAAGACTGTTTATTTAGATTCTGCGGATATTTATTACATTTGTGACGTTTTTAAGGCCAAGAAACGATTCGGCCACGATTGATTATTGGAGATTAAACGAACTTACCTGAAGTGAAGTTCTATCCAAATTATACGAGTTGCTTCGTCCGAAGAGATTAAGATAACAATGTAGTAATACGTCTAGGGTATCGCCTTTCATCCACTAAGTTTGAATATTTTTTTTTTTTTTTTTTTTTTTTTTTTTTTTTTTTTTTTTTTTTTTTGTCGGTACTTTGTCTTCCTGATAGTTATGCCTGTACCGCCACTCATTTAGTTGAAAGCCTGGAACCTTTTTTAATATTTCACTTTAGGTATGGGGTTCATAGGGTTGGGAGGGAACTAATCTCTTCGGACGAAGCAACTCGTATAATTTGGATAGAACTTCACTTCAGGTAAGTTCGTTTAATCTCCAATTATACTTCGTTGCTTCGTCCTTCGAGATTAAGATAACAATGTAGATTTTGAAAGATGGTGAAATATTAAAACACTGAATTTTTATACTTAGGTACATGTATATTAATCAAACCTTACAAGTAATAAAGTAATTAAATTGTAGTTTTTCTTTAATTAGGGGTAGATAAATTTAAGTTATTAATTTTAAGTAATTAAATCTAACATCGATCAGAGGTTAGGATTGATAAGGCAAATTGATCAGTTTGTTCACATTGAATGTCTCTATGATAATATCTAGCGAAAACATTGGAGCTACCACTCCACCCAGCTGCTTTTCGTATCGTGTCAATATTGACACCAGCTCTATGAGCAGCTGAGGTGGCTGCGTGTCTGGTGGAGTGGGCAGAAAATACTGAAGTGTCAATTCCGCTAATTGATAATATATCTTTTATCCACCGACTGATGGTATTTGTGGTTACTGATTTATGTGGTTTTTTAATACTTATAAAAAGGCTATTGGCATTGTTTCTCAAATGTTTTGTCCTATCAATATATTCTATAAGAGCCTCAGCGGGACATATTTCCGGTCGATCTTTGTAAAATGGAATATTTAAACAAGGTTGAGATAAACCAGGTCGAGATGTTTTTAACAAATCGTTTATCTTGATCAATATAAGATTATCAGTGACGTTCATATTTTCTAATTTGATTTTGCTAATGGTTTGCACCCTGTGTGCAGTTACAAGTATGAGCAAAGTTACGGCCTTTTTGGTTAAATGTTCGAA
This sequence comes from Eremobia ochroleuca, assembly GCA_949629135.1. Taxonomy (NCBI): domain Eukaryota; kingdom Metazoa; phylum Arthropoda; class Insecta; order Lepidoptera; family Noctuidae; genus Eremobia; species Eremobia ochroleuca. The sequence continues at coordinate 12,056,249 of OX451407.1, read as the reverse complement.
ACTTAAATTATTATTTGGGTACCATTTTGATAAGAATTCTAAAACTATTGACGGGTCCCAAGTGATATTATATTTTGGGGCTGGAGGACGAAGTCTGTAAAAACCTTTGAATAGCCTAGCAACGCGATCATCAGACCCTACTCTCGATCCTAAGATCAAAGACAGAGCGGAGCGATGACTGTTTAAAGATCCGTATTGTAAGCCGGAATGAAATAACTCAGTGAGAAAATACATAATCATCGGAATTGACGCCTCATGTATTTTGATATTGTGAGTCTTACAAAAGTTTACCCAACGTCGAATGGCAACGTCATATTGTTTTATTGACCTTTCAGATAAAGAAGCTATCATAATATCTAAAGATGATGGTGGTACTCCTCTGTTTCGTAACGCCGTCCTGATAACTTCCCTGCAATCAACGTGAGCTTGGGGACACTGTTGGAAATAGACAATAACACTTTATCAGAGGGTCTAAACTGAACTAATTCTGAACAGAGAAGTTTTTGATAAAGTGGAAACCAGGGTTGCGTGGGCCAAAATGGAACCACAACAATACCCTCCGCCTGGTCGTATATAAGTTTTCTTAATACTTTTAATATAACCGCAAAAGGAGGAAATGCGTAGAAACAAAGATTTGACCAATTTAAAGTAAAAGCATTCACAGCGCATGCTCCTGGGTCTCTATTCCATGAGACGTACTTAACACATTTGTTATTCAACCTTGATGCGAAAAGATCAATTTTTGGTTGCCCAAAGGCTCTCACATTCTTTTCAAAAGCATGATCTTTAATCTCCCATTCGGTATCGGGGTGAGATTTTCTAGACTCAGCATCTGCTATTTCGTTATCTTCCGAGCTTATGTATGAAGCGAATACAAATATACCACGAGCTTCACACCACTGCCACAAAGATTTTGTGATTTCAGTTAAATGTGGAAATCTTACTCCACCCATACGGTTGATATACGAAATAGCAGTTGTGTTGTCAACGCGTAGTAACACCTGACAATTTTTTAATCCTTTTGCGAATGTTTGTAAGCCCAAGAAAGCAGCCAGGAGTTCTAGACAGTTAATATGTTTGTTAGACTCTGTGTTACTCCACTGGCCACTGGCGGTCTCCGCACCGCATGCTGCCCCCCACCCTTTTTTGCTAGCGTCTGAAAATATTTCTAGACAGTAGCTGTCCCGTCTAATAGGATTCACTGCGGTATCAATAGATTTTAACCACCAGGAAAAATCGTCCTGCAAATACTGTGGTAAAGACATGTGGCTATCATAATTACTCGTTTTACACAATGCAAGGTATTTGCATCTTTCCATCTGCTTGGTGTAAAGCCAACCGTACTGAATCGCGGGGCAGGACGAAGTGAGGAGGCCTACCAAGCGAGCAAACTGTCTTATTTTACAACGAGATTTCAATTGAAACGATTGTAACTCTTGTTTAATTAGATTTCGTTTTTCCTTAGGAAGGCTAACATGAAATTCTTTTGTATCTATCACAAAACCAAGGTATTTGCAAATATTACTCGGAATCATACAACTTTTTTTTAATGTTAATTATGAATCCTAAGGACTCTAAAATATGTTTTGTCTGTAAAATATTATCTAAGCAATCTTGATAATTATTAGAAATGATACAAATGTCATCTAAGTAGATAGATGACAGATAACCTAATGATCTCAGTAAACAAATTACCGGTTTTAATAGCTTTGTGAACACAAATGGAGCTGTGTTTAAACCAAACGGCAAAACATTGAATTGGTAAATTTGACCCTCGTACCTAAATCGTAGGTACTTTCTATACGTCGGGTGTATAGGTACTAGAAAATACGCATCCTTTAAATCAAAGGTGGCCATGAAACTGTTTCTTGATACTAATTTTAATGTTGTTCTTAGATCTTCAATTTTGAAATGTTCTGTTACGATGTACTTGTTTAGAGACTTTAAGTTTAAAATAAATCTGTTTTTGCCATTGGGTTTTTTAATCAGGAAATAACTAGAAAGAAACTGTCCTTCACATGGTTCACAATGTGAAATAGCACCACTGTTTAGAAGGTCAGTGATGGCCACCTTGTATTTAAAGGACTCACATGAAGTTAATGCAGGTAAACTTGGTTCGTGTAACTGATAGACAGGTTTAGTAAACGGTATCTTGTAACCTCTTATCCACGATAATACAACGAGGTCATTAGTTATCAATTGCCATTGATCATAAAAGTAGGATAACCGACCTGCAAAACGTACCAGGTCTAGCGCCGCGGGGCTTGGCGCTGCTGCAAGCGCGGCTGCTGTCGCGGCTGCTGCTGCACCGGTCGCGGGCGCGGCGCCGGCGCTGTCCTCCTCGCTGTTCCCGCTTGCCGCGCTGTCGGGAACGGAGGCGTCTGGTTTAAAGTCTGGACAGGGGCCTGTCTCGGTCTCTGCGCTGGTGCAGGTCTTCGAACCTGTGTGTTTATTTTAATCTCAGCGCCTGATTTTGATATAGCTTTTGCAGCTTTTAGAGTATCGGTCAGATGTTCGCCAAATAGAAACTTATCGATTTCTGTATTGAACAGTTGATCTTTTATATCTTTCTTGATTGTAGAACATATAAAACTGCGCCGTGTCATGGACTCGCTGTGTTGTGAGTCACACATCAGTCGACCGGCTTCGATCAGTAATTTTATTACCGACTGATCTTTATAACCTGCAGAAAAGAGTATGCTTAGGGCTTCACTTATACAAGATATACTTGCTGCGACCTGCACCTGCTTATTCTCTAAAGCTTTGTCTTTTTTTATTAGCATCTCCGATAAGGCGGCCTTTATCTCTGGATTTAACTTGGGTGCATCAATCTTTGTGCAGTTTTTTGGAACCAGATGCTTATCAAGCAGCTCCTTTCTGGCATCCTTGGTCAAGCCTGTTGTTGCGATGTGTTCCCAGCGAGCAGATAACTCGCATCTAATGTCTGGTCCATATTTTTTATCCTTTGATGGAGTTTCGCCCAAGAGATTCAGAATCTCTTCGTCCAGCTCAGGAAGCGTTACTTCAACAGGTAGTTCCGATTCCCCTGCCTGTACTGCTTCTGTAGCAGGAACATCATGTATCGTCGAGGTGGACGTACCCGGTTGTGGCTCATCTGAGTCAATAATCGGAGATGACGCGACATCACCTTGAACTTCCATTTCAGCTGGAATAGAAAATGTACCAAATGTAGGTATCGGATAGAAAATAGCGCGGTGATAGTCCTCAAAACTATCCACAACACCAAGTTTATAATCCATACCGATATTCAGAATTACGAAATCGAGTGATAACATTTTGTTATGTAGGTACGTGAATATGATCACAACTACCAATGTTCCTAGTATACAACTAGTGGTTTTAGAGCGGCGATAGTCCTTAAAACTACCCACAACACTATGTTTTAGTCCGTACGGATATAAAATGCAATTATTATTAAGTAGGTCATTAACTAAAGTGAAGGCAACATTCCTTTCAAATGTACACAATCACTAGTAGTATATACCCAATGAATTGGGAATCCAAAATTATGTGAAGGTAACATCCCCATAAGATGTACACAACACTATTTAAGATAATATGACATCATGTCAGATTATGATACGGATATAGTCCGAAAAACTATTCACAATATCTTCCGTTTGTAAAAATAACACTTCAGCTTACCTTCATGGTCCGATAGTACCGGCGACATAATAATATTCGTCGACGAGTTACTACTCTCGGAACAACTTCGAACACGCGACCTTCTGTCGCGTTTATTAAGTTTCCTTTCGAGTTTTCGAATCTTCTTTCTTAAATAATCACTGTCGTCGTTTTTGTGACTACGTTTTGGCATCTTTTTGCACAATTCAAATGAAACGAAGAAAATAACGTGGTGATCGGCGACGCACTAAAACGCGAATGAGTGGCGGTACAGGCATAACTATCAGGAAGACAAAGTACCGACAAAAAAAAAAAAAAAAAAAAAAGAAAAAAAAAAAAAAAAAAAAATATTCAAACTTAGTGGATGAAAGGCGATACCCTAGACGTATTACTACATTGTTATCTTAATCTCGAAGGACGAAGCAACGAAGTATAATTATGTCAGGAGCTACCCTCCATTATTTGTTTCACCGAAAATATAACACCAAATAATTCGTACTACATTCCTTTAAAAAATGTGATATGATTAGTAATTATTAATTAATATTATCAAAGAAGTCCCTAATTCAATTTTAAGTACAAAATAAAGACAGAAATTTCCTTAATTGGTACTTTTATTTACAATTTATTTAAGTGTCCGGGTCTACCCGACCTTCCCCTAATCTTATTAATAGAATAGAGGGAAAATCAAGAAATAATCCGACATAGTCAAAGGTCTCTAGAGTTTGTGTGTTTTAATATTTAATCTGTTAATAAGACAAAGAGAGGTCTTTTCGTCGAAACGAACCCAAGTGCTACAGAACAGACGTTTTTCAAACCTTGCAAAATAAATAATTTTAGGATAGAGAGGTCCATCTCTTTAGAATATCGATGATTTTACAATATAATATTTATATTGTAAAATTTTACAACATAAATACTACTAAAATTTTACCATATAAATATTATAAAATCATCGAGATTGTAAAGAGATGGACCTCTCTCCCCCAAATTCTCCATTTATTGCGAATCAACGAGTAATTACTGATTCAGTCCCAATCATGGCGGCTAGAGGTGCACCCTTTGTGCCGCCGACGTCACGTCACTAATTAGGTAACTAATTAGCCGTTTTATATTGTTGGCAACATCATTTACAATCTCTGACAGGCTTTGTTAAATTAAAGGGTGGTCAAACTCAAACTCAAAGCATTTATTTCAAGTAAACCAATTACAGGCACTTTTGAATTGTCAAGGCGTCGGTCAGTCAGAAAGATGAAGCTAGTCGCCTATTCCAAAGCGTAGTAGGTACCTGTGGAGAAGAACGGGCAAGAAACTCCACGGACACTCTTTTAAATCATAAAAATTGTTACAACATTTTGGTTACATTATTCAAGTTGAAATTATACATGTGAGAACGATGTAGAAAGACGTGCACGTTAAAAGCGTCCGTACTAAAAAAGATAAAAACAAAAACAAAAAAATAACAATTCAGAAATGAAAAGATACTTAGGTCATTTTTGGGACTTTACAATTGGTGGGTTTTATGAAGAGTTTTATTGGAAATGTACCTACTCTGGTAGCTCAACTTCAACACAAAGGTGGTCTTGTTATAGCCATTCATTTATTCATGTAACAATTCACATTGTGTTTGAAATATACAGCGTGTAACGGAAAGGGGGTATCAACCCTGAAGGAGGTGAAGGTGCTCATGAAACTGAACAACTTTCCCCAAAGAACATAGGTCGAAATATGAAAAAAAAAATTTGGCCCTCCCTTACAAAACCGACTACCAGCTGATTGATTTAATATGGGAGGGCCAAATTTTTTTTTCATATTTCGACCTATGTTCTTTGGGGAAAGTTGTTGAGTTTCATGAGCACATTCACCTCCTTCAGGGTTGATACCCCCTTTCCGTTACACGCTGTATACGAGTAGTAGGTACATTCGTTAATTAATCACAGCTAAAAATAATATATTATGAGTCGAAACATTAAATAACATAAAAAAAAAAACAATCAATAACATATGATAAAAAGTATTAAGTCAAAAAATTGTCAATAGTACTGACTATTGACAATTTTTTGACATAAGTTTTTTTTTTTTGATACTTTCATAATGTTATTTGCAATAATTCATAATTATAATGATAATTATGAATTATTATTATTATGAATAATATTATGTCACATGATTATAAAGGGTTTAGCCGGATAGATACGACGAGTCGGCCCCAAATGGGAACCTACATCGAAACGTATGTTTTAACCCTTAAATGCATAATGTTGCCATATGGCAACAAAGCACGTCATTTAATTTTTTTAAGAATGTGATAGCTGTGAGTTTCTGAACGCACCTCTTTTTGTCAAAACAATATATATAGGTACTCTATGAATATTAATATTATTGTATAATTATTATATATTTACTATCTAAATTCTATAGATAAATACCTATACAATAGCATTTTTTGCAATACGATAAAATAAATCATGCATTTAAGGGTTAATATCGACTTGATACACAAACACAATTTATTAAAAAAAAAATACTGTACATTATTTGTGCCAAAGTGTCTGTTTGAATTAATGGCATCGAAGTAAATTTTTATATATATATTTTTTAGTATAATCTTTTGGCAGTCAGATGTGGGTAGTGTATAATGGGAGTGGTAAGCACAATGTGTAAAATTCCTTATAATAAATTAATTAAAAAAAAATCCATTGTATACAACTGTCAAAGAATGCCTGTTGTGAATTGATTATACGGATAATTTAAGCTGGTAGTCAATTTACTATTTTTATTCAGTGTTTTTTTACAATTCTTGTACTCGGCTGTATCCAGTTAGACTGGAAGCCGACCTCAACTTTGTTGGGAAGTTTTTAAAATGTTTAATTTAATTTTTATTAAATAATTTCTCCGAGTTTATTTAATAGCACTCCCGCTAACCTCTTCAACCTGTGCAGCCGTGTGATTCTGTAACCATCTCACCGTAAAAGCTTGGGTGAAGTGAGCGTGGAGTGAGCTGTTCGCTATTCGCTAGGGATTAACACTATTAAGTGCTCACTCCACTTATGATTTCACGGTGAGATTTTTACAGAATCGACCGGCAGGATATCTTTTTGTAGTCAATAGTGCAGCCTACTATTGCATTAAATAAAAGATTCCGATCGTAACACGTGGCGTCGTCCGACCCGACAATCTTTCTGCATATCCACACGGGGCAAAGTTGTGCATTTATTTTCTGATCATTATGGAAGCTGCTTCGTCTTCTTTCCAACAAAACTTCGTTTCATATGCTCGCGTAAGAATCGTTCGCCAATCACCATACAATTTGCAAAATAAGTATATTCACTTCTGACTTGGTGCATAAAGTTGAGAGCCGTAGAGTTACTGGCAAGATAACATTGTAAGTTGTGTGCAATGTAAAAAGAGTACCTATGCTTCCACTGCTTATAACTAAATTGGATGGATTTTCGTCAGTCATAAGTATGCTTTAGTTGGGTTGTATTTTATTTTATTTATTTGGAAGTACAGTGAAGCTTCGATTATCCGAACGTCGCTCAACCGAACGACCGCTTATCCGAACTACTAAGCCCGCTCGACTCACGCGTGCCTCTCTCCCGCCTCCCGCGCTACAGTGCTTGCGGCAGTCACATGTCACGACTTGTCGATTTGTTATGTAAATGTAAATATGGTTTTCATTAACCTGTACGTAAATATGTATGACTGAATCAATATACATATAGGTTGTTCGATTATCCGAAAAAACCGATTTACCGAACACCCAAGTCCCCAATTAGTTCTGATAATCGACGCTCTACTGTACTAACGAATACACATTTACAGGGTGGCAGAAACGTCGGCGCGCAAACTGTAACCATGAATTCAGGACACGATTCTAGACCCCCTAGCGTAGAAATTCTTCAACGGTTATAAAAAAAAAAACAAATACTTGTTTCATACAAAAGTGCAATATCTACGCGGTCAAAATGTATGGAACTGGAATTTATTTTTAACACGTTCACGCCGGGGAAAATATCTACGTTTTTTCACGTGAGGCGGGACTGTCTTATCTCCTTACGCTTCGTGGGGCGGGGCAACACTGTTGCGAGTTCGAACGCGCTTAAATGCCGCGAAAAAAAGTAAAAAAGTAACGACATATTGTCGTCAACCCACTAGTGGGTCACGCCGCCCCACGGAACAGTCAAGCGTGACCCACCGGTGGGTCACGCCTCCCCACAGAACAGTCAAGTGTGATCCACTGGTGGGTCACGCCGGCGTGAACGTGTTAAATAACCGACGAAAAATCAATCCAATTCAATCAACCATGAACAAAAAATCAAAAACAATCAATCGTCATCATCATTCAAGAACGTACTGAATCCGTGGTAATCGGTTGCGCGTCAAAGTACCTGCCAACCTGTAAACTACAAAAAGAAATAAGTTCAAGAACAAAAACCCGACTACTGAAAAAACACGCTCTAAAAAGTATGAAACAAGAAAATATTCTCATCTGAAATTTTTATGTACAAACTATTCAATATATTTATCGTCTATTAAATAAACAACTTACACGTAATATATTTTAATGTATTTAATACATATTCGTATTTCAGAGGATAACCGTGGAACTTCTATATGTATGTCGTAATTTATATGGTGTACATAACAAAGAGTATTCTGTTCTATTGGAGAGAGGATGTATTATTCTACCTCAAACAGGTGCAATCCTTCCTAAATGGGAAATAATAAACGATTTTATTTCTGCAAGTAGGTTTGTACAAACACTTGTCCATTACAAGTCAATCGTATCGAGGACGGCGTTTCCTATTTGACTACTCTGAGAAGACAGGTCACAGTCTCTTTTAAAGTCCAGACATAATCTTGGCCCGATCACGTGAAGATCATGTAGATTTATGTCTGATGTGGTTTTTTGAGGAAAGAACCACACAATCTACAGATTGAGTTGTATATCACACAGTTTAAAGTGGTGCCGATTGGGGATTTTCGCACTTGCGTTCATTCGAATTTGCGTATTTTGCTATCCAAATCTGTTGCACTAGGGTGATTCGAGTATCGCGCTATTCATCTCTGTCATTTTTATATTTTTTTTTACGCGACAATTCATTCTGTAACTAAAATTCGTCAGCAGTATACTTTCATGTTTCCACCGCTAAATCAGTTCGATAGTTCGTTAATAGCCTCTCATAAACGTACAGTAATAGGATCACAATGTCTATATTTACCGATTTTATTGCAATTGACGTAAACTTCGACGTAAGTAGTTAGTTTTACTACTTAAATAGTTGCATGGATTGTGTGGGCTTACAAAGTATTTTGCCTAATCAATGTTTATGGAAGAAATCATGTCGGAAAGTGCGATTTAGTGGAATGATTCACAAACTATAGGACATAGTACCTACCTGCGATGTTTTTTTCTTGTTTTTGTGCTCACACCATACATTATTATTATAACTCAATACGTGAGGATTTGTAATTGGCTTTCGGGTGACTATGCTTTCCTTTTGTGTTTGTTTTTATTAGCTGTAAGCCCTCCATGTTCTAAAATAAATAAATAAACCTGTACAGCATGTCGATTCTGTAAAATCTTACCGTGAAAACTTGCGTGGAGTGAGCCGTCAGTGTCATCCCACTGATGCTAGGGATTGACCAAGCATACATTTACAATCATAATCGAGATTTTAACAATATTTTTTAAGCTAATTGATCTTGAGCTATTGATCATTTTGTATAATTTCAAAAACTAGTATTTTAGTTGCCAACACATTACAATTTTTTGGGGTTTTAAAATAAAAGAGCAAAACAGAAACTTAGTCAGAACATCAATATTGTTTTTTCTTCTAGACTAGTCCTTAGATAAGGACTAGTCTTTTTTTATCCTAGATTAAAACCCCACAAAATAGTAATTTTTTGACAGTTAAAATATTAGCTTTTAAACTACTTATATAAAATGATCACATACACTCGTATCTAATAGAAAGAGACAGAAAAGAGAATGTGGTTTCATGACGATTTTTACCAGTCAGCTCCTACCGCAAGCCACGTTAGAAAACTTCGTTCCAAAAATTTGAAAATTTCGCAGCCGCCGTCTTGTTTCTTCATTTTGATCCCACTATCGGATTCAGCACCCTCGTAAACCATGAAAACTATATATGAAGGAAGAACTTCGTTAAAGAACTTCGTTCCAAAAAAACATCGGTAACCTATTCGGCTAGTCAGCGACTGGCTGATCTGCCGGTCGATTCTGTAAAAATCTCACCGTGAAATCATAAGTGAAATCAGCACTTAATACTCGTAGTGTCAATACCTACCATTACGGAATGACAGACCTTACTTCCCGTTCACTTCACCTAAGTTCTCACGGTGAGATTTTTACAGAATAGCGGGGCATTCAAAAACCGTGTGTTGCCAGCTCTCGCATAACAATGCTAAAAGGCAGATTTCCTAAGCTTAGTACCTACTGGATTTATCTGCTTATCTCTTTTGTTTACTATTCATATTCTAATAATAGCCTATTATCGATACGGAGCTTAGCGCAAGATAGCCCGACATGTTTGAATGATCGCCTCTTTATTCTACTTTTATGAATATTTTTATATTATATTTTTTATTCCGAATAAGTAAATATGGATCATTCACATTGATCGATTGCAGTATTATGTAGATATGGAGTACCATTTGAAAATAAATTGGCGATAGATTGCTATTTAACAAAAGTGTTGGTGATCACACAATAGAAGTGAAAATTTACGACTGGAATCGAGTATTCGATTCAACGCCGTGTATTTGCGATTCAGCGCCGAGTATACGCGATTCAGCGCTGAGTATACGCGATTCAGCGCCGAGTAGACGTGATTCAGCGCCAATTATACGCGATTCAGAGCCAAGTATACGCGATTCAGCGCCGTGTATATACGATTCAACGCCGAATAGACACGATTCAGCGTGACTGACTGACTAGTGCCGAGTATATTCCGATTCAATTGCACCCGTTCAAACCCGGTACGGTCTGGCTGGATCACCCTTTATTGGAGGATTCGTCCGGGATGGAACGGTCATGGACAATTGACTTCAAAGCCTATCCCTTAATAATTATAAGTCCGGAAAAGGGCCGGAGTTACCGACATAGCTTGCAGAGTAATCCAGCTGAAGTAGCAGTATCAAGGCCATGTTTGGCGAAGGATCGATGGTTGATGGAGCAGACGAGTCCTGAAATAGAGACCGCGTATCGGCCAGCGTAGTGTGGGGCTAGACATGCGCAAAACAGTGCGTTTTAAAGTCATGTAATATGACATTACATTTCGTACCGAGGAATGTTGCATTACACCATGACTCCAAACATGACGCGAAATGACGCGCTACACGGTGGTTTCGTTCGTGTAACTGTTTTGCATCATGGCGCGTGCGGCGTTGCGGCATACCCAGCATTACATAGTGCGTTGTCATAGTGCGACAGTCATGATTTAAAACATTTCGCGGTGTCAATAAAACGTAAACCTTATCATATGAATCATACGGTTCTAAATAATAGTTCACTTATTTCGCAGCCACCCGACCGGCGCATGCTCCTTCTCACTTGCACACACAGCGAAAATTACCGAGATAAAACGAACACGGAACCGAACAGCGCGCTGCGCGTCATTTTGAGTATGATGTGCAATGCTTAATTTGGTCAAGCCATAGGTAATGCTACGCGGTCGGGTTATATGACGCGCAATGCAACAATCGCATTGCTTACACAAGTCTATGTGGTACGCCCCCCAACTGGATGGACCGAGGACCGTAAAAAGGTGGCTGGGACAGACTGGATGCGGAAGGCTGAGGAAAGGTTGTTGTGGCCCAGCTTGGGACGTCCGGCAGCGGACTGTGATAGGCTGATTACCTACCCTGCACCCTGATTGCGTAATACACGATCAATCACAGTCTGAATTTTGAAGGATATTGATAATCCATTGCTTTATATGTTCGAAAAAATTGTCAGTTCAACAACGTAAATTACGCAATGAATGTTGTTGAACTGTCAAAATGAAAGACTACTAGACTACTGTTAGTGAGTTACGCAATTACCCCGCTGTTAGGTCTATCAAAATACTGAAATTGAATGTTTTAATGGTGTTTCCAGGACCAGACGATCACATCAGAAGGTCACTGTACGACAAGATAACATCAAAGAAATTGTGATTAAAAAACCCTTTTACAGCGAAAGTAATTAAGCCGAGGAAAACGCAGGACGTAGTTGTTTTTGCAGTCAACGCCCGATTAGCTTCGGCGCGAAAGTAAATTATCTCCCTACGTTTCAGCCGAGTTCTTTAGTACGTAGGTAGGTACTTGGCAATCAGGGCTTTAAATACCGGTAAAATTTTCATAACGTTACCTCTATTTGACAGAGTTTAACGGTAATAGATTTAACGTTATTTATGCTCCATTTTATTGTTATTCATTATTAACGTTACTTATTTTTTAACGTTAATTTTATCGTTATTTTTAAACGGTTAAACTTGCGAGGTGGATGTGGCGGGGGAACAACGCGCGCGGCGGACCGCCCGCCTCGCCGCGCTTTGATGCCGTGCCGATCAAAATGTTGCCTGATTCTTACGCGTGAGAAATTCAGGTAGTATAGTGAGCGGATTTAGTTAGTGATAAATGTGACAACTGATAATTTATCCAAAATCAAGACTACTGAAGAAAATAATCAAGGTAATGAATGATTCTTATTTATCAATAGCTGCACCCCGCCGTTTCACCCGCATAAGTGTCGATCCCGTAGGAATTTATTTATTTATTTATTAAAGGCAAACCAACAGCTTTTGTATACAGCTTTACATAAGAATAATAATAGTAACAAAGCATCAGACTTATACAGTTGCCAATAATATGTCGACCAACATTCTAAGTGAGTAAAATAACACTTAATTATTATTAGCTATTAAAATCTTGATAAAGGAATTACAAATAATCGAATTAAAGTAAAAAGAAATTACAAGTATACGGTAAGTAACAAAAAAATCCTTTTAAAGGTACAAATATTGGGTACAGTGGGAGCTAATGAGATCAAATAGACTACAAAATTAAAATTAAATTAAAATAGAATCAAAAAGGAATTTCGGGATAAAAAGTATCCTATGTGTTAATCTCGGTTATAAACTATCTGTGGCCCAAATTTCATCCAAATCCCTTCACCCGTTTGAGCGTGAAGAAGTAACAAACATACAAACACACACACTCACAAACTTTCGCCTTTATAATATTAGTGTGATTTGCATTATACCAAATTGGCATAGAATAAGAATTTATAGAAGAGAAACTCCTCCGACCTCATATGAAATGTCTGGCTTGCGCACATCATCAGCTATATTATTACCGAGTTCCATGATAACAGCCGCTCGGATCGGTTGTTGGTTAAGCTACGGTTACCGCGGTCGGTTCGTGGGTATGATGGGTCGAAAACACGTTAAGCGGTTAGTCCCGTCTGACGTTTGTAGATCTTTGACAGTAGTTACTGGTAGTCAAGAGCTCAAAAGTCTGACAACCAGTCTTATCAAGGAGTATCGTGTTACCCAGTAACTGGGTTGTGGAGGCAGTCACTCCTTGTAGACTGGAGGCGGACCCCAACATAGTTGGGAAAAGTCTAGGCAGATAGATGATAGAAGCGATATTTATGTATTTGTCTTTATTCATCATTCACCCACGGAACGTACACACAACCTTGTAATCATTGCGGTTAGCTCATAATACTCGGTTGGTCATAGACAATCGGCACGAAGGGATCTCAATATGTAATGGATGCTCACCCATCTACGAAGTGACCGCGGCAAGCGTACCTTAATCATCGTTCGACCAGGCGGCTTATTTATTTACCATTTATGTACACACATACATAAACAGACAAGAAAAAACAGAACAGAAAAATAGGTACAAAGGTGATGCTTATTTCATAAGAAATCTCTTCCAGCATACCTGCGTGTGAAAGAGTAAAGGAGACAAAAAATACATAAAATCGTAATCAATAATTAGGTATTCACTCAATAAAACTAGACAAATCGCCTCTTTGCAATGACAACGTGATATTTCGAAAACTGCAATTTTTAAAGATGCTACGTTATTATTGCAAAGAGGCGAAATACTATGAGAATAAACATACATACATACAATAAAGATACATAAATACATACTTCTAAAATAAATATCACGGTTCATCAAAATAAATATCGCGGTTGTTATAATTTAACCACGAGCACAGTCAATTTCGCTTCTATACAGTAGATAATAGGTAATACGGGCTGGTGTCCGCAACTCCACGGCAATGCGCGTATTTTGCGTACAAAATATAGTATTATTCTTATTATCTTTCTATACAGTATTCATATTCTGCGGTTGTTATTCTCTTCGTCTCCCCTTACATTGCGGATGGAAGCCACAGGTAGCAGTGACGTCACTATCAAACACACGAAGGCAACACGTACGTGGTACACGCATCGTAAACGATTCCCTTTGTGTGAGAACTTGAAGTTTAAGTTGATGTCGTCACTTGTTGGCAGAGTTTGGTGATCGTAGAGTTTATGTTATACAATAACGATTTGTTACATAATACCAAGGCGATAAGCCTGCGGCGATATTTTCTTTACTCCTGTTTCATGTCTATTGTTATAATGTATATATTAATTTAGATTAGTAAAATATACTTTATGTATGTATTCATTTTATCGTGTAAATGGTACACCACAGACTACCTACAGCATTTGTCTCTCCTTCCCTTTTCAATCCATCCAAAGGTTGTCTTTAAAAGATCGCTCTTAGCGATAAGACCGCCCATTGTGTCACCCTTGGTAAAATTTCTATATTTATGTCTGTAATACATAATAAAGAGTATTCTATTCTATTCTGCGTGGCTGAAATGGGACTGGGTGGATCACACTTTCAGGACGTACCAGGATAGATGAGCCAGGTGCCGCATTATGACGTTGTTTTTACATACCGAGACCCCTCCGTGCTTCGGAAAGCACGTTAAGCCGTTGGTCCCGGCTGTCATTCGTAGATCTTTGACAGTCTTTACGGGTAGTCAGAAACCCGAAAGTCTGACAAGCAGTATTACCTAGGGGTATCGTATTACCCAGTAACTGGGTTGTGGAGGTCAGATAGGCAGTCGCTCCATGTAAAATACTGGTATTGAGCTGCATCTGGTTAGACTGGAAGCCGACCCCAACATCGTTGGGAAAAGGCTAGGCAGATGATGATGCCATCATGATTTCAGTGTCAGAGAGAGACGGAGCTATACATGATAGCACCAACCCTTTTTCAGACTGGCATCATGATGGCATTATACATAATACGTCCCCAGGGCCGTCCCACAGTGGGTGCCTGAAGACGGATGACGTCACCGAGGCAGGCCTAAGACACGCTGGCTTGGTGATTTGGACTCGTTTCTGACCGACTGGTTTGGACAAAACACAAAGAAAATGGGAAAGCTATGGGGGAGAACTTTGCCCAGCAGTGGGACCACATAAGTTGAGATAAATAAAAAATACTGATATAATTGACGTTTACTTATGGCCGCGTTCCACGAAAGGACACATCACAAGTTACGTTATAAGTCCCAGGTGCGTTTGTTTTCCCATGGTCGAGTGTCCTGTTGCCTGCAAGTTACAGGAACTGATATGAACGCTACTGATGGCGCCAAATTCGAAGCTAAATTCTGGGCCGACTCAATCTAGTTTTCTATCGACACGCTAAGCAGAAGTTGGGGGGTGAGTCTCTCGCCATTAACAGACAGATAAACAACCCAATAACACTACGCCTGATCCGGGGATCACTCAGAACCACACACGTAGCAGTCACAGTTGCGACAATTAGATCGCTCGATCATCGAGGTCCAGTCTTATCCATCTTGTAATCTTGTTGAGATATCATCCTTTATTCATAAGAATCTTTGAACTAAAATATTCTTCCCTTACACAGACAGAACACAGACAGGACAGGGTGTTGTGATTGTTTGTGGTGTTTTGATTGTTGATTGATTCTTCTCTCATACCTGAAATTCTGGGCCCAACTTTGAGAAACTGTTCCGAGCTATTGCGACTCACAGAGAGGTCATATTCTTGTGTATTTTTTATGTTTACCGTAGACATAAACCTCTGCCAACTCCTTCGGAGTACACAGGCAATGTTATGTGGAGATACGCACATACTCGTAACATAAACACAGGGTTAGTTAGAGGTGTACTTTTAATACAGTGTACACCCACATTTTCCAGTTGCTTAAGTCCCGTGCAATAGGGGGCTGGACTATTGCCATAATCAACCGGGCACGAATCCAAACTCCAAGCTGCTATTGAGAATTTCCTAATGAGCGAAAAGTCATATGAAATATCGACATCAGTCTACAGCAGTCCAGTGCTGGACATAGGCCTCTCCAATTGCACGCCATTCAGCTCGATTTTCGGCAATTCTCATCCAGCTGCTACCAGCCATCCTGCCCTGTCCTGTGAAGATCGTCGCTCCAACTAGAAGCTTTTAGAAAACAGCCGCACGGGTCGATGCGGGGCGAGGGTCTCCTGACCCCTCCTTCTGCGAAGCAGTAATGCTTGCGAAGGAGGAGGCGGAACGCGTGAGGGAGAGGCAATCTTTGCGCCCTCACGCCCCTAGTCGCCGCAGGAGACGCCCTGGGCGTCGGGAGTCGAGAGCTGACTCCCGGCCACCGTAGGCGCGGGCTTGCGGACGGCGAGCAATGCGCAGTTCGGCGTCCGGTAAGGACCAGGCTCGGGTCGACGGCGCGTTATGTTCCACGCGCGCCTCAAAGTGTTGTCAGCAGTAACTGACGGGGTCCGCTAGGGCCGACGCCTGCCAGGGTCGCGGATTGTTCGAAAGAGGTACCGTGTCCCTTGGCACAAGCAACTGAAGGAACACGGGTGGGTTTTAGTCAGTAAAAGTCTGACATGCCCTCCCGCTCCGCCCAGAGCGGGTGAAGTTATTTGATAATTTCCCACCCAAAAAAAAAAAAAAACTTAAAAAAGGACGTCCTACATTACCTTTGCTGATTCGCGGTCTCCACTCAAGGTCACGCCTACCCCAACGGTCATCGGTCCTGCAGGTAATATGGTCGACCCATTGCCACTTCAGCTTGCTTCTTATGCTATGAGCTATGTGTTATTTTTAAAAAGAACTTTGATGACCGATTCCATCTATACCCACATTATGTATTCCAACAGCCACTATAAATTTATGGGCTCGATATTAGTTCTATAAATCACAGAACGTAGCGGGACGCCACTAGTTGTTAACGCAATATGTCCAACTTCTGCGAAACTGCACGTACGAACTGACTTCTTGACGATATAGAGATGTTTTATTTCAATATAAAACATGAGCTATCTCCACAGTAAATTGCCTGTATAAGCCGAAGGAGTTGGGTTCGACCAGGTTGATGCTAATTATAGAATCGTCCCCTATTGCATGGGACTCAAATTTAACTAGCAAAATATAGGTGTACTACAGGTCCACCTCTGGCCTCTGCCCAGTCCTTTGGGATTACGAGCGTGATTTTATGGTATGTTGTTTCGTTTACAGTTAGGATTTCTTTTGTATACAGAGTTATTCATTGACTATTTGCATTTATGTTTGCAGAAAAATGTCGACTTTCTTTTGGTTTTTATTCTCTACATAGGTAGGTATTCTGTAATTCATTCGCCCATCTATTCATTTTGTAAGATTACCTACTTTTCTAATAGTAAGATGTCTGCAACTTATTAATTTAACTCCTTTATTTAACTATCACAAAACTTTTAGTTTAACTTGTGTTGTTCTTTTTGTTTTAAGTGTTCAGCTCCGCGCCTAATGAGTGACCTTCAGTTTGTAAAATACTTAATATTAATCCACTCAACGAAGGGGCTCGTGGCTACATAATAACAGCCACACGGGTCATTTGAAGGCTAAGCTTGCCGCGGTCGGTTCATGGGTGGGTGACTGTCTATTACATATTATGAGCCCTTCTGCCTCGGAAAGTTCACTAAGCCATTTGTAGATCTTTGAAGTCGTCAGAAGCACAAAAAAGAATGACAACAAGTCTACCAAGGGGTATTATGTTACCCAGTAACTGGGCTGTGGAGGTCAAATAGGCCGTCGCTGCATTTAAAACACTGGTATTCAGCTTCATCCGGTTAGTCTGGAAGCCGACCCCAACATAGTAGACTGTAGATTTGGAAACAAATTTCTATTTTGTTAGTACTTGTTGACAGGTCTACCTCCATATAACATCCAGCCGTGCGATTCTGTAACCATCTCACCGTGAAAGCTTTCACACGCTCACTTCACGCTTTCGGGTGAAATGAGCGTGGAGTGAGCTGTCATTCGCTAGGAATTAACACTATTAAGTGCTCACTTCACTTATGATTTCACGGTGAGATTTTTACAGAATCGACCGGCTGTAATTTTTAAACATTGTAACAGACAATTATTTTTAAAAGAATAACCGTGATGTTTTTTGCCGGCTCTTCTCCATAGAAAGCCAGTTTGAATCATGCACTAGGCTCTGACGTTTTATAAGTGCCAATATAAGTTTAAATAAAATATTTTGATTCTGATTTGGTTGGGAAAAGGCTAGGCAGATGAATCAAAACGCCATTGCCATCTGAAATCTAAATAAAGAACCTGTTTGACAATTGCCAGTAGGTCGTAAAACAGACTTTTATAAGGAAACAAATGACAAGGGCATATTTTCGCACAAAGGTTCCCCCGTCCTGTTATTGTAGGCGTCATAAGATAAATAAATCTTTAAAATGGTAAACTGACTGACTGACTGGGTGATATATCAACACAAATCCCAAACCGGTGGTCCTAGGGACATAAAACTTGCAGGGTGTGTTCTTTGTGAAGAGTAAGTATCCACTAAGAAAGGATTTTTGGGAATTCCACCCCTAAAGCAGTAAAACAGGGGATGGAAGTATATATGAAAGTCCGTCAGTTTTGAAGTTAGGATCTTCAAATTTTGTGTTTAGGCTGACGATTAAAAATTAATTTATACGTGTCTCAGCGTTTTTGATAATTCGACCTCCGAAGTGTTAAAAAGGGGGATAAATTTATGTATGAAAAGTCCTTAATTTTCGAAGTAAAAATCACTAAATTTACTATCTAGGCTTCTGGTTGGAAGCTAAAGCAATGGTGTCGTTAGAATTTCAACCCTTAATGGGGTGAAAGGGGGGATAAAATTTTTATATTAAAAATATTAAAGACAAACCGATGGAGCGGTTATGCGAGAGAGACAAAAACGGCTGAACGGATTTGGATGATATTTGGCACACATATCGTTTATAATCTGGATTAAGCTCTTCGTTACTTTTTAATCCCGGTACGGTAGTACGTTCCCGTCGGATATTTTCAGACATCCACGCGGGCGAAGCCACGGGCAAAAGCTGGTATAATATAATTATGACATTGGAATGGGCGGACTGACATCCTCCAGGTGATAATATTATTACCAGGCTAGGAAAGTAATCAATTTATGACGATGTTATTACGGTATATGAATGCGTTTCATAATTACAATAACAACTTACATTGAGGCCATTTGTACACACACGTTTTTTTTGCCGAGAAAACCTGCGGTTTATTCAGCATCTGTAGACACGGTCTTCAGTGTTGTATGGATCGCTATGGAAGCTTCTTGACGGACACGTTTTTTCTACGGCGCGGTGTATACGCCGCTGTACCGTACTTAATGAAACCGTGCCTTGTATAAAGGGTTAGTTGCGACATTAGTGAAACAGATTTCTTAAACAGATATGTCAAATAGCTACACTAACATACTGTCGTTCATCATCATCGTCATCATCATCTGCCTAGCCTTTTCCCAACTATGTTGGGGTCGGCTTCCAGTCTAACCGGATGCAGCTGAATACCAGTATTTTACATGGAGCGACTGCCTATCTGACCTCCACAACCCAGTTACTGGGTAATACGATACCCCTTGTAAGACTGGTTGTCAGACTTTCGGGCTTCTGACTACCCGTAACGACTGTCAAAGATCTACGAATAACAGCTGGGATCAACGGCTTAACGCTTTCCTAGGCACGGAGGGGTCTCGGTATGTAAAAATGGTCAGACATCCACACACTAACCGCGGCAAGTGTAGCTTAACCTGATCGATCGACCTGTGCGGCTGTTATTATTTAGCCACGGGCCTCTCGGTATCCGGTCGTTGACTCCACAAAATATATCATCAAAACTTTTTTAATAACAAGAGATATAACATTACATAATCATCAGCAGATGATGATGACGATTATGTTTAGATATGGAAAATTAATCCCGTCACGTCTGCGATCATGTACAGTCGCCAAACCAGGGTCGTCGCAAATAGTGAAGTTTAGTAAGAAACCGTTGGATGTTTTCGAATAAAACTTAATTTAATTAATAGAAAACATACCGTTCATTTATCAAATTAAATTTCATTGAAAAACCTCTATCGGTTTCTTACTAAACTTCAACTATATCCGACGACCCTGGTTACTTATCTCTTTTGGTGACTGTACCTACCGGTCGATTCTGGAAAAATCTCACCGTGATAACTAAGGTGAAGTGAGCTTAGAGATGAGCTGTGAGTCATGCTGAGGCTAGGGATTGACACTATTGACGACTCACTCCACGCTAACTTCACCCAACTTTTCACGGTGAGATGGTTACAGAATCGCACGGCTGTATTTTTGATCGCCATAGAATTTTAGAGAATGTTTACGCAGACACCTATTCACATATTCGAATATGGAATATATTTTTTTTTCTCTTACACTTTATCTCGCATGAATAAATCATTTTTATGTTACGACAAGAAAGTTGGTGTTTTAAAATACTTGTGAAATTTACATGACATCGATGTCTAAAAAGATGAAAATTTAAATAATTTTACCTCTCATAAAATTACGAAATTATGAAATTGTGTGTCTTGCATTTTGGTTGACTTTTGCATAAATGCTCTTTGCAATTTCCAAGTAAATATTTACCCTATTAAATTTTTTCTTTAGTACGGATTTTCGGCTTGGCTGAAGGTTATGGGGTGCCAATTTATATAGTAATAATAACAGCCTATTACTCAAAAGCCTCAAAGCTAGTATTTTATCTTGCTGACCATTGTTTTATTATTGTTGTCATTAGTAATAACTTGTTTATTTAGTTTCCTTCGATGTTTCTAGTTTGTCATTTGTGACTTCAAGACTTCAAGCGACAGCTATGTAAACAGAACCCAGCATCGCATAAATATGTTAGCGGTCACGCCCTTTACACCTCGAGGCTTTTATTTAATTATGATTTATTATTTTTTCCTCGAGTACGTATAGTTTTTCAATTGTTGGTATATTGGCGTTGCTAGCTGACATATGGCAAATAATTTAATTTAGAGTTCTGTATCTTGTAATGTTAATTACTTTGCATACCTTGTATTGTATTCAGTCAAGTATTTTCTAACTGAAGAGGCAGCTGTGCTGCTAGGGAGTTTGTTGTATCACTTCTTCTTCCCAGCGAAAGCACTAGGAAGTGGTGAAGGGCGGGCGTTTTGGGGGAATGTCTTGTGTAATTTTGACGTTCGACAAGTGCTGATTCTGAGCCTAGTTTGAATAAACGACTTTTGATTTTAGTTGTCAGAACATTACTATTTTGTGGAGTTTTAAAATAAAATAGCAAAACAGAAATTTAGTCAGAATATCAATTTTCTTTTTTCCTACATTAAAACCCACAAAATAGTTATATTTTGACAACTAAAATACTAGCTTTGAAATTATATAAAATGATCAATAGAATTAGCATAAAAATATTATTAAAATCTCGATTATGAATGTAAATGGTTGCTTAGTATCAGGTGTGATGACACTTTTAAAAAAAATATGACTGACATGTAAAAGTGTTTGTACAAACCTACTTACAGAAAAAAAAAAATATCATTTATCACTGACAGTTCACTCCATGCTCACTTCACCTAAGTTTTCACGGCGAGATGGTTACAGAATCGCACTGCTGTATTCTACTGACAAATAGGTTCGTTTTAATGAATACTGATTACGAATATCGATCGGCATATAATTAAAATGGAGAGGTTTCAAAGCGAATTATTCATAGCAGCGCTTTGACGTCAAGGGGTAATCCGTTAATATGTATGGATAACAGGTTTATTTTACATATTTTTGCATGTATTTGTATCAAAAATTTAATACAAAATTAAAATAATTAAAAATCTTCAATTACAGTTTCATAACGTCTTTTCTCTATGGTATAAACTGTGTGTACGTGATAATAAAATAAAAAGTGTTGGTCTAAAATTTTACATTATTAGCGCATTTTTAAACAATATTTTTTTCGAGTAAAATCAATCAGATTTATGGATTCGTTCGCCCACAAACACGCAGAAGATTGCACGTCCGGGGAATTAATAAGCACTATCATATTGAAAATTGATTATAATAAGAACAGCAGCAGTGGTCAGATAGTTGAACATATATTCGTGGTCCATATTTTTATGTGCAAGTGACAAGTATAAAACATAAACAACTCGTAACTATGAATATTTAAAATCTGACAGACATGTGTAAATAGGATTATACACAAGCCAGTGGCATACAATATGCGACCTCCAATACGCCCCCTTAATCTATTACACATGCGTATGATCCCATCTGTACTTGTCAGTACTCGGTACATAAAACTAATTAAATTACTAACACTTCTGTGTCCGTCTGTACTACGCTGTACCCAAAAGTAGAGTACAAAAACAGAAGAAATCTAACAAAATAAGGCATGCATAACGAAATAAAATTTAGAAAAAATTATCTATTACACAAAACACTATTAAAAAACATAACACATCAAAACATCTAACTAGTCATTCGCCCTCTTAATAGAATAATTTGACATGGATAAATCCTTTAAAAATTCTCTAAGCTTCGGGCTGTGAACACTTTTAGTTAAAATGTCCGCTATCATCTTATCAGTTGACATGTACCTTATTTCAACTTTGTTATCCAGTACACACTCACGAATAAAATGATACTTGATGTCTATGTGCTTTGTTCTATTATGCATCATTTTGTTAGCTGCAATTTTATGCGCCGACTGATTGTCATTATAAATTACTACCGCTTTACTATCCACAGCTGTCAAACTGCTCAGTAAACTACGTAAATAAAGAGCTTCCTTCGAAGCTTGACTCAATCCTATGTACTCTGCCTCTGTGGAGGACAAGGATACTGTCGCTTGCTTCCTACTCTCCCATGACACAATATTTTTACCTAGTCTGAAAATTAACCCCGTAAAAGACTTCCTATCAAGTGCCCCTCCCCAATCTGCATCAACGTAGCCTCGTAAGTCTAAATCTCCTGACTTCCTAAAAGTAAGACAAAGGTTAGACGTACCCTTCAAATACCTTAAGATCCGTTTCGCACATTTAAAGTGTATTTCGTCATAACACGAATTAAATTGTGAAAGCACACTTACCGCATGTGCTATGTCTGGTCGCGTATTACAGGCTAAATAGTTTAGACACCCTATTAAGCTTTGATATGGCAGATTGCTATGGGAATTTGTCGATCTTTCTAATTTCATACCGACTTCCATTGGGGTCGAAACTGGTTTGGCGTCTGTCATGTTGAAGTCATTCAAAATATCTAAAATGAACTGTTGCTGATCTAGACAAATTACATCTTTATCTCTTCTCAGCCTCATGCCTAAAACATGCCTAGCCGCGCCTAAATCTTTCACTTTAAACTTGTCAAGCAAATCGGTTTTTAATTTTTGCTTTTCTTGTTCACAATTTCCAAAAATAAAAAGGTCATCTACGTAAATAACGACAATTAACTTCTTATTGTTTTTAAGCTGCTTTTGATACAAACACGGTTCTATTTTTGATTGCACAAAACCTAAATTCAACATTTCTTTGTCTAATTCCTTGAACCAAGCATTCGAAGCTTGTTTCAATCCATACAAAGAACGCTGCAGCTTACATACTCTGGTTTCTTGACCTTTGACTACTGCTCCTTTCGGTTGGAGCATGTAAATATCCTCTTTAATCTTACCATATAAAAACGCGGTCGTGATGTCCCACTGGTCAATAAACCAACCGTATTCAACAGCTAGCGAGAACAATAATCGTAGCGTGGAGCTTCTAACTACAGGAGAATAAGTCTCAGTATAGTCTACACCACATACCTGTGTGAACCCTTTCGCTACTAGTCTAGCCTTGTACTTCGTTACCTTGCCATCGCTATCTCTTTTGATTTTGAACACCCATTTGCACTGGATAGGCTTCTTATCAGCTGGAAGATCCACCAACGTCCAAGTTTGGTTCTCTCTTAGTGACATAAGTTCATCATCTATCGCTTTTTGCCATAAGTCACTATCGGGTCTCGCCAACGCTTCATTAATATTCAATGGATCACCATCAAGAGTGCTCTCCTTGGCATACATAACATTGCATCCGTACCGATCAACTTGTCTGCGTTCTCTTAAAGGATACCTTCTTTCTGATTCAGGTATTATCACTTCCTCTTCAGTCAATACGTCGTCAGGTACTTGCTCTGTTAGTACTGGTTCAGGTCCTATCTCCTCCGATACTTCTATGTTCTCTTCTACAGCATCACGGTACGCATCATCGTGAGTCTCCAAGAGTTCTGATCTGTTTGTTGATCTGTTTGTTAAACTGGAAGGAACAGAATCTGTATTCAGGTTTATGATCACTTCCGACTCTTTCACGTTTTCTTTCTGAAGAAAAACGTTTTCCAGAAATTTGACATCTCTTGCAGTTGTCACTTCACCTGTCTTAGGATTCATCAGACGATAACCCTTCTGATTATCTGGATATCCAATAAAAATCATCGGTTCCGTCTTCATATCCAGTTTACGTCTCTTTTGTTTTGGTATCAATCTATACGCCAAACAACCAAAGATTTTCAGATGACTTACATCCACATCTTTTCCAGTCCAAACCTTCTCTGGTACTGCATTATTCAATGCTTTCGTGGGGCTTCTGTTTTTTAAGTAAACAACAGTATTAACAGCCTCGGCCCAATACTTCTTGCTCAAGTTCGATTCTGACAGTAATGTTCTGGCCTTTTCTATTATAGTCCGATTCGCTCTTTCTGCAACAGAATTTTGTTCCGGCGTGTACGGTACAGTCGTCTGGTGTTTTATACCTGCAGACTTCAAAAATGATTTAAATTTACCATTACAGTACTCTGTGCCGTTGTCAGATCTCAGACATTTAATAGATTTACTAGTCTCATTCTCGACTTCCGCCTTGTATTCACGGAACTTCTCAAAAGTTTCGCTTTTGTTCTTCAAAAAATAAACATGCGTCTTCCGAGTATAATCGTCGATAAATAGAAGAACATACCTCGAACCACTGAACGACGGCTCCTCGATTGGTCCACAAACATCGCTAAAAACCAACTGTAAGACCTCGTTTGCTCTCGTACCTTGGTTTTCTCGTAACTATGAATATTTAAAATCTGACAGACATGTGTAAATAGGATTATACACAAGCCAGTGGCATACAATATGCGACCTCCAATATATCATACCTTGATTCATCAATTAAATCCACACCATACGACATTTCAGTATTGATACTGGTACCACACCGGCCTGGGGCTTAGAAGTTGGCGGTGTTATAAGTCATAAGTCATTTATCATTTGTTAACACAGGTACAATAAATAGTTGTTATTAAAAAAGTACAAGCTCGCTATGTTAGACCCGAAGGCGTACAAATATTTATAGAGGTCATTGAGATTAAAATTGATAACATAATTACATTAATGGAATGCATATAATATCATTTGATTTTGACAAAAATAATAACAAAGAAAAATATATAATTGTCTAAAGCAAGTGTAAGTTTACCATGTCAATATTCAAATCATGCCCAGACACAAAAAAATAAAAATAAAATAATAATAATAAATTGATCAAAAAAAAAGATAGCAAATAGTAAAAATAATAAATTAAAATAATACAGAATGTCACTTGGAATGTTAAATGAAATTTAACTTAATAATTAGGTCAAATGGGTACCAACTAAGTTCAAAAAACAGTCATTACATTTTGTCTGTCAGAAATTCCGAAATGCTGTAATATGCTTTATTCAACAGCAAAGATTTAAGGCTTTTCTGAAATAAAAATATGTTTAATTCTTTAATTGAACTAGGTATGTGGTTGTAAATGATTGGTGCCATACAAAAAACACTTTTGCGCATCAGTGCTGTGTGGGACCTTTTTACGCACAAGTTATTGTTCTGCGGTCGAGTTCGTGTGTTATAAAATGATATTCTGATATTCTGTTATACCTCGGAAAGCGCGTTAAGTCGTTGGTCCTGCGCTGATCTTTCTCCGGTCGTGTCGGATTGCCGTCCCATCGGACTGTGAGAGTGAACCAAGACAGAGTGCACATGTGTCTGCGTAAACACTTATGTGCACTATAATATCTCCCGCGTCGAAGGCTAGTCTCCGTTGAGATTGGCCGCCGTGGCAAAACGGGTTTGGAGGAACATATTGTTTCTAGTATTGCAGATGTTCATAGGGGGTAACAGCCGCACGGGTCGATCGATCAGGTTAACCCATTGAATGCCGACTACGTATTATTACGTACCTAGGTGGTGTTAATAGAAGAGGACAACTACGTGTTAGTACGTAGATTAGTTCTCTGTTGAGTATAAGGCGATCTATGCTATTTGGCCTCCTGGAACGGTCATTTTTATACTTTTTGGCATCTTACGTAGATGACCATATGTAGGTACGGTGGCCTCCGATTATGATTTGATGGTTCACCTCGGCATTCAATGTGTTAAGCTACGCTTGCCGCGGTTGGTTCATGGATGGGTGGCCATCTTCACATACCAAGACCCCTCCGTGCTTCGGAAAGCACGTTAAGCCGTTGGTCCCGGTTGTCATTCGTGGATCTTTGACAGTCGTTACGGGTCGTCAGTAGCCCGAAAGTCTGACAACTAGTCTTACCAAGGGGTATCGCATTACCCAGTAACTTGGTTATGGAGGTCAGACAGGCAGTCGCTCCATGTAAAATACTGGTATTCAGCTGCATCTGGTTAGACTGGAAGCCGACCCCAACATAGTTGGGAAAAGGCTAGGCAGATGATGATGAACCTAGAGCTCGACAGTCAACCGACAGTATGGTAAAGTCATTTTCAACTCATAACGACATTTGAATCGCGTTTGTAAAATCAAATATTTGTTATCTATAACTATACATATTAAAAATCAAAGTTGCTTTACGTGTCTGTCTGTGTGATCGCGTTCTTCTTTTAAACTACGCAACGGATTTTTATGCGGTTTTCACCAACAATTCGATAATTGTTTCCGGAAGTTTTTTCTGTAGGTATAATACAGTCATATAAAATTTAAATATTATAATACAGAAATCTTGATGTTTTGTTAGTCGTAAAAACCGGGGGAAGCGGAGGGGTTGTTTAAAACTGCGTAAACACATAACTGGCTCTGAAACTGCAAAGCGCAGTTAGTCAAAATGCCACGAAATCGGAATACGAACTCGTAGCACATAACAAAGTAAAATGAACCCACCGCACAGAACCGCTTGCATACCTCGTAGCATCGCATACCGCGTAGCAGCGTAGCTACGTAGGTGACTACCGCAAATGCTTGGCGTAGTGACGTAGCGGTCTGGAACAAATGGCATTACCTTTGAACAAGGATAAAACTGGTACAGACGAGAATACAAGTGCCCGACGACTTTTTTTTTAAAAACGTTACCCCACACTAGGTATTTCTCCTGTATTGTGGGTGCGTTTAGGACGGTATTAGGTATTAAGACGATACAATCGTTTTCATGTTAAAATGTACACTTGCGCTCCGCGGAATTCTTGTCGCGAAAAACTACGATTTATTCGCCGTGTGTAGGTACGGTCGTCAGTGTCGTAATGGGTTACTGTGGAAGCTTGTTGACGGACAACGTAAACCGTAGTTTTTTACGGCAAGAAAAACGTGTTTATTCAAAGGGGCTAGGGCAAGGCTAGGCTAGGAAAATTGCTAGGCATATGATGATGGTGACTTAATGGGCTATTATCTGGATATTGGCTAAATAATAACAGCCGCACAGGTCGATCGACAAGGTTAAGCTACGCTTGCCGCGGTTGGTCTGTGGATAGGTGACCATCTTTACATACCGAGACCCCTCCGTGCCTCGGAAAGCACGTTAAGCTGTTGGTCCCAGCTGTCATTCGTGGATCCTTGACAGTCGTTACGGGTAGTCAGAAGCCCGAAAGTCTGACTACCAGTCTTACCAACGGCTATCGTATTACCCAGTACTGGGTTGTGGAGGTCAAATAGGCAGTCGCTCCATGTAAAATACTAGTATTCAGCTGCATCCGGTTAGACTGGAAGCCGACCCCAACATAGTTGGGCAGATAGATGGTACAAGCTTTGTCGTCTATTTGCTAGTAGTCTCTTTAAATCCAACGCTGGCTCGTGTTCACCGTTTCATCGTTTGGTTGAGACATTAACAATGAGTTTAATTCAATCGACATTCTTTTTCTTAGTAAAATGCATTTAAGAAGCAAATTCAAGCAACCCTAAAGAATCAGCTAAGTAATACATAATAAAATATTTTTTAATAATGTACGCACACAAATATAGTTTTTTGAATTTGCTTTTTATTTATTTATTTAACCTTCTCGCACAAAAGGTACAAAGGCGGACTTAATGCCTTAGGTATTCTCTTCCAGTCAACCAAGTGTGGTGAAGAGATTAGATGGCAGGTGCTTTGGTTGACACGACAATAATAAAAATAAAAAATAAATAAAAAACTAGACAAATACATAAATAGGTTATAAACACATACATACGATTTACTATAATATAAAAATCCAGATACTCGTATGAGTTCCAGGACAGTGATTGTTGTATAGGTATTGTATTTGTTTTACTAGCCAGTTTTAAATACTTTAAATTGTAATCTGTGGAGAACGTAGTGAGTAGCATAATTGTTTTAAGATAATATGACCATTTCTTATTGCGCTACTGTTTGTTTTTCCTTAAATAAATAAATAAATCTTCAAAACGATTCGCCAACGTCTTGCGGTGAACAAGTTAATTTATCTAGCACAGAAGATTTCTAAAAGATAGCATCTAAGAATCGCAATGTGAACCACACTTACACGAGCAAGACTAAAGCGTCTGCAATTTCTGTCCACGACAATGATTTGTTACATTTCTTTGTCTGAAATAATGTTTCCATTTGAATAAATACTGGAAAGATGGCGTCGGCGGGAATGTTCTCGAGGTTATGTCGACCGTTTCAAGAGACAGATTCGATTTATTGTGGCCCGATAACTATTACACGTAAATCAATGTGAAAGGTATTGAACGAATATGAAGCTTGTTTTCTGAAGAGATACTAGGTACATCATTGTTTTAGCAAGCTCTTGAGGTTATCATCTGCCATGCCTTTTACCAACTACGTTGGGGTCGCCTTCCAGTATAACCGGAAGCAGCTGAATACCCGTATTTTACATGGAGCGACTGCCTATCTGACTTCCACAACCCATTTACTGGGTAACACGATACCCCCTTGGTAAGACTGGTTGTTAGACTTTCGGGTTTGTGGCGACCCATAACAACTGCCAAAGATCGACGAATGACAGCCGGGATCAACGGCTTAACGTGCTTTCCGAAGTACGTTGGGGTCTTGGTATGTAAAGATGGTCACCCATCCATAGACCAGCCGCGGTAAGCGTAGTTTAACGTGATCGATCGCTCCGTGAGGCTGTTATTACTTGGCCACAAGCTCGTTTTGGTAAGTTTTGTGGTATAAATTAATAATGGCTATTATTTCTTTGCTTCCAATCTCAAAGGTCAGCCAAATGTTACTAATAGAGTTTTTCTATGAGAATGTTTGCGAATATCAAATTAATAAATGACTTATGACTTAATGTGTTTTTATTTTATTTTTTCTTTGTTCTTATTCTGCAGCCGTGTGTTGTTAATGCAATATCGTTTGTATAAGGCTACCAGCAGGGGCGGCGTTTGGGATCTGTTTACTATCTAATAAGTCTGTTAGGGAGTAAGAGTATTTAGAATACTCGTAGAATAGAATATTCTTTATTATTAGCCGTGTGACAGGTGTCCCACCGGCAATAATGAAGATTATTCAAAAAACTAAAACACAGATCCAAAGACAGTGACTTCTGAAATTAAAGTTATTTTTCACTTTGTACTTTTTTTTTTGTAAAAAATTTCTATAAAATCAACCACTTTTCATCAAACACACAGTTCACATGTGGAAGCAATAAATATATTGAGTATTTTCGTCGTCAGGCGGGACAGGTGCATTTAGTTCTATCTATAAAACCACTGAAAAACATTTTTACTCATTTCTCACAACAGAAAATCGAATAGCAATGTACTCGTAAAATGCTGCAACAGAAATACTGTGTACACTGAAGTATTCTTCATAATATCCTATTCAGAGGAATATAATAATAGTGTTGCGGATCATGTTTCTCATTTCAACTAAAAATTATTGTTTCTTCTCTTTCGTATGCGAACTGAATAGGAAAAAAAAAAATATCGGATTCTAAGTAGAGACAGCATTGATATCACGATTGACGTAGATATATACAGAATTTGCATTAACGTTTAACGGGAGAGCTGAGACGCTCAGTAACATCAAGGCGTTGCTGGCCTTCCTCGAGGAGCTGGGGTGGATCGAATCATCGATTTTCCCACCCGTACGCAAAATACGCGCATTGACGTGCGGACACCAGCCCGTATTACCTATTACGCAGAAACCTTACGCTTCAAAACACTACATCAAAATAATTAAAACGAAACAAAAAATAAAAAGAATTTTATCTACCTACCACCCAAGACCCGGTCAAGTGCCTTCTGACATTGCACGTGCCCTTTGCGGCTAAAGTACCATCGAACACCCACAAATGCTCATTAAAGACTCTTCGCAGGTTTAAGAGCCGTTAGCACCATAGTTGCTCGATTCAAGAGCACGGGATGCTTCAAGCAAGCTCTTACAGCTTCCCTAATAAGAACAGAAATGCTTAGTTGTTATCTACTGTTTGGGGTTATCTATTATCCTTTGATTAAATCGAGTAGTGCTCGCGTAGTCAAAATAATGAAACGTAAAATCAAAAGGTTTTGTTGTACAGACGCAGGCACATCAAGCTACCCGAAACTGTAAAATTTTCCCAATCAACTTTGTGAACCTTACGCTTTTGCGATAAAGTTGAAAATCTATTAAAGAAATTTGACAAATTGTAGTAGCCTGATGTGCTGGCGTCTTTACCTAAATCAAAATAAAATCCTTGTTAACCTAAATTAAATCAAACAAATTTTCTGCAAAGGTTGTTTACGATGGATAAAGGCGTAAATCAACAAGGTTCTGCTGGCAAAGACTGCGAGGAAATTCAATAATGGTGTTTACATAATGAATTACAGTAACGCCTCTTGTAATCTGTATTTTCCGTAATTCCTTCTTTCTTTCTTGTGATCACCACAAGCGCGCTCAAGAGGGGGCAAAAGTGTCTCTCTTAGACGACGGGGGAATTTTTCAAGCCGTGAAAGCCCTTTAAAAATAAACCATCAGCACCTACATATTTTCTGTCATCTCAACAATGAATGAGACATAGAGGGGCGCCCTCCTTTTCAAGGATGTATACGACTAATTATACTATATCTTACTAATGTACTGTATAGGTTTAAAGTAAAAATACAGATTATATAACTAAGTATAGTTTAGGCGTAAAAGAGACTAAGTATAAGAATGCCGGGGGGGGGGGGGGAGAGGGCAAGTGCACCCGTTGTCACCTGGCGCCTGGATCACCAGTTCATTCGTTATCTCTCAGCGCCATGTGGTCCGCCGGCCGCCCACAAAGCCCGCTTCTAAAAAAAATCATGGCGCTGAGAGTGTTAATGGGAATAAGTAGAGGCCAGATTTATCGGTTAAGAAACGAGATGAGATGTCTAGATGCACTGATGTCATGTGGGGCCATGTTCATGGGCAACATAGGCCTAATCCATACTTATATTATAAATACGAAAGCAACAGGGTGTAAAGTTCACTCATCCTCCATAGAATAGAAAAGGGAGGAACTTACGACTTGCGTCTGGTGGGCTACTGCCCAACGATTGATGTCGGGACATTGTATACAACGTGTAACGTTAAATGCGCAAAACCTGAAAATAGTTTGATCAGAATAACGAGCAGAATTAAGTGAACCACTTTTTAATATATGTCACATTTTTCAAAAAATCTTCATTAAAAACGTTGCCGTGTCTATTTATTAATAGGTCAAGCAAACCAATGTCAGCGCGGCGCAGCGGCCCGGTGACGACTCCTCCCCCGACAAAGCGTCGTCGCAGACGCAAGAAACGATCAGAATGGCCAGTAAAACTAAAACAGCACATAAAACTTTTACAATTTTTTTTCTCTCTGAAATAGGTCAATTGAATTAAAAATCAGTTGAGGTGTCTGAGGTTTTGCGCATTTAACATTACACGTTGTATGTGTATGGTAGTCACGGGGTAAACTCTTCTTGCGCGATGAAAGATTTTTCGTGACGTCATTTTGACGCGTAGTTCGTACGAGGCGATGTAGATATCGCCACAACCCTGCCTGTCTGTTACCTTTTCACACCGTAACAGCTGAACGGATTTCCGACCTCCACGCGAGCGCGAGCGCGGGAAAAAGCAAGTACCATATTGTAAGAATCAACAGAGTTTGCACCCTAAGCCGAAAAGCACAACATACACAATCCAATCCATCAAACTTGACCTCTTCACGTTGTGCACATCGAATATAGCATAGCTACACAACAAAATTATTTAGCAATGGATGCCGGGTCGATATGGCAGGACGAGGTCAACTAGGGTCCGTGAAGGGTTAATTCAAAAGGGTCCCAACATAACTACAAGTTCCTACAGACAATCAAATTGACTACATAATCAAATTATGAAGTTGTTTGAGCTTTGCTTTGCTTTTTGGTTCATTGGTCATTTTTGAAAGCAGCCGGACTATTCTGTAATAATCCCATCGAGAAATCTTTTGTGAAGTGAGCTGTCATTCCGAGGTATTCCTCTCAGAGCACTGATTTCAACGGCACTTGACCAAACCGCACCTGAGCACTTCCACTAACCGCACTGAAACAAAATTTTGTAATGTGTGGTTCGGTGTAACAGTATATCAATCAATCAGTATACCACCTGATGCTAGGGATTGACACTTTTGACAGCTCACTTCAAGCTTACTTTGCCTAAGTGTTTACGTGTTGTGAGATTTTTACAGATTAAATCGGCAGATTACAAATAGGTGCTTAATTGCTATTAATTACTTATTTTGAATTTGAAATCAAACTATGCGCCAAACAATAGCCATTAGTAAGGTTAGAAACACG
The DNA here is from genome assembly GCA_949629135.1 of Eremobia ochroleuca. NCBI lineage: Eukaryota > Metazoa > Arthropoda > Insecta > Lepidoptera > Noctuidae > Eremobia > Eremobia ochroleuca. Next base: position 12,023,202 of record OX451407.1, on the reverse strand, counting down.
ACGCCATTTTTAAATGTCATTCAATTATTTAAAATTCGAATGCATGTCAACATCTCGATAAGCCGCTGCACTTATTACTACGAGTTATTGAAAACGATGAAATGAGAGCGCCAGAAAACGTCGAAAAAATTATTAAAGCATGTCTATGCCATGTCCCTAAAAAAAAAAAAATCCATCGCAAGCCGGCAACGAAGTGGAATGTGAAAAAATTCCACATCATTGCCGGCTTGCAATAATGGGTTTCAACTAATGAAACCCATCATTCAAATTAATTCGTCAGAAAGAAAATTGTAAATCATATTTCTACATCATTTTTCCTCAGAAAATTGAATTGTGAAAAAAAAAAAGATTCTGCAAGCCGGCAACGAAGTGGAATGTGAAAAAATTCCACATCATTGCCGGCTTGCAGAATCTTTTTTTTTTCACAATTCAATTTTCTGAGGAAAAATGATGTGGAAATATGATTTACAATTTTCTTTCTGACGAATTAATTTGAATGATGGGTTTCATTAGTTGAAACCCATTATTATTGTATCGGCAAGCGTAGTGTGGGACGCCCCCCAGCTAGATGGACGGACGACCTAAACAAGGTGGCTGGGGTAGACTGGATGTTGAAGGCGGAGGACAGGGAGTTGTGGCGTAGCCTGGGAGAGGCCTATGTTGTTGTATGTAATAAAGAGTATTCTATTCTATTCTATGTTCATGAGTGGACTACCAGTAGATTGAGATGGAATGACAGCTCACTTAGAGTTCACTTCACCTAAGTTTTTGCGGTGAGAATTTTATAGAATAAATTGGCTAGTTCGTCGGTCCATCTTTTCGATCTCTTGACACACTTTTATGTACCCTCGAATTCTCAAATGACACTTAACTTTAAGAGGCAACCCTCGAGTTCATATAACCCTATTGATTGATATTTCATGAATTATTCATTCAATAGGGTTATATGAACTAAGAGGGTTGATTTGATATACATTTCTACCATATTCCCAAAACTCGACACAAAAAATGTGAAGATTGGATCTAACGTAGCCCCCGTCGAGTCTCCCGTGGACCCCTGGGGGTCCACCTGGACCACTTTGGGAATCAATGATTTAAATGATTACCTATAATGCTGTAAATACCTACTTGTTATGGTCACATCATATTTTGTTCATATGTGCAATATGACATTGAAATGATAAAAAATGTAAAAAACTTTGAATTTCGCGAGCTACCGGTGCGCTTCGCCTTAAGACATTCTTAAAAGTGTTTCTATCGCTCCAATTCACTTTAAAGTGACAGAGACAGCATGAGACTTAAAAAGTTTATTTAAAAATATAGCCGTTAACCGTCTTAGTCGCATTTTAACCCGTATGCGTGGGCGTTGGCCTTTTTACTTGGGATTCCCACGGAACATTAAACCCACAGAATTTCGTAGCATCTAATTTTGTTGGATCACTGTTTTGTATCACGCGTTTTAACATATCTTTGTTTCCGTATATAGAATATATATTTGTACCCACATGAGCGTGGGAGCGATTTATTTCTGGCGTTATATCCCTACGAGATTTTTGGTAGAAATATAACGTAGTGTTGTGTTGTGAGGATTGTATGTAATGTGAGTGGATTTGTGACCCATTCATAGCCGTAGGGTCGCCCTCATTGGGACTTAAACATAATTAGCGAAATGTGGGTGTTACAAGTTATTGGTCCATTTCTGCCTAACCCTTCATGGATTAAAGCGTATTGTTATGTTATGTTATTTTAAAAATGGCATTTCGATAATATTTAGGGTTCCGTAGTCAACAAGAAACCCTTATAGTTTCGCCATGTCCGTTTGTCTATGCGTTCGTCCGCAGCTTAGCTCAGAGACTCTTAGTACTAGAAAGCTATAATTTGGTATGGATAAACATATTAATCACGCCGACAAAGTGGTAAAATAAAATCATCAAAAAAAAAAATTTAGGGTACCTCCTGTACGCGTAAAGTGGGGATGTTTTTTTTTTTTCGTCTAATCATGGGTATTGTTGAGTAGGAATAAGGTTCTTTCAAAAATATCGCGGGTTTATGAAAACAATTTTTCGATTCAGGGATCCGTTTGTGAAATAATAAGCTTTAAAGGGCTAATTTTTGTTAGAGTCAAGTGTTCCGCCACCTTGCCAGCTAAATGGTTATTTTTGGATATGTGAAAACATTCACGGTAGTAGTATATATAACGAAGTTAAAGGGAAAACTATCACAGCTAAGTAGGCTTTACAAGTTCACGACTAATAGTCGACCAACTTACATTTGCAGTTGCAATATATGGGAGAACATGATTTTCTGCAATGTTAAGTTTGTTCTTGGGATAAATTCGTTCCAACTACGAAACCCTTCATTGTGCGTGGTCGGACACGCAAATTGGCGGTTTTTTAAACTCTGCGCGATAATTAACTTCGTAAAACAGGTACAAATTTCCGCGCATCACATTATTAAATAATGTTTGAAATCAAGATAATGAACCAACATAGGATAATGTAGTATATTTATTTTTGCAAATTCTGTTACGGTAATCAAATTGGGTTATGTTCTATGTCCATACTTATATTATAAAGAGGTGAAATTTGTGAGTTTGAATGAAATACCAGCTTCCGCTCGTGACTTCGTCCGCGTGAAAGAGTGACCCAAAATTTCGGCCCTTTTGTAGACTTCATGAATTTGGTCCAAAAGTGGTTTGAATGAGATTTTAAACTAGACCAAATTTCAAGTTGAGCATAGTTTTTATTTCCGAGATATAACGAGCCTAACCTGTTAGTTGAAATGCCGGTCGATTCTGGAAAAATCTCACCGTGATAACTAAGGTGAAGTCAGCTTAAAGTGAGCTGTGAGTCATGCTGATGCTGATAATAGTGTCAATCCCTAGCATCAGCATGACTCACAACTCAATCTAAGCTCACTTCACCTTAGTTATCACGGTGAGATTTTTCCAGAATCGACGGGTTGGTGTCCGTATTGTCACGTCAAAGCACATATTTTATGCTTACAGAGATCTAGAGAATTCGATCTCAAGGTATAAATAAACTAAGAAATGATCAGGCATATACTACAGTGTTTAAATACTCCTCTAGAAGCGTCCTAATATACATAAAGTTGGCTTTCACGCGTTGGAAATAATCAATAACTTTATCAGTAAGTAGATAAGTTCGCTCGGCGATACCTACGGGTGAAATTAAGGCATCCGCATTATACTCACTATATAAATAATGTGCTCGTCTGAATAAAATAAGGCAGTGTATTTACAACTTGGCTAAAATATGAGGTTTATACAAGGTGTAACTTAAATAACTCACAACCTCTTAAGGTGTCATTGTGCTCACCATTATGAACAACTTTTACTATGGAACCAAACCTTAAATCGCGAAAAAAAATCTGCTGTTCCTTACATTTTGACGAGTTATGCGAACATAAATGTAGGGAACAGCTGATTTTTTTTCGCGTACAGTGTAATTAATTAAACGGCTACATTGCTGTGGTCGGCATTCTTTCAAACCAGAATTAGTTAAAAATACAATTCAGCCGAAAACGATTAAGTTAAAGTTTATGTATGGTCGAGAGATTCCTTTGTGAACAATGGAATCTCTAACATTTAAAATGTTAATCACGAACAATAGGTAGGCAGGTAATTTTAACCCTACAGCGCATAGTGTCCCACATATGGGACATACCGAAAAATGTCTTATATTTTAAAAATCGATCCAAGTAGCGTGATCTAGTGTTGACATGATTAACTATTATGTATTTGAGTTTCGAATTCAGTACCATATATTTTGGATAGATCTGAATAAACATTTATTTATGTTTTCTTCAAATCGGTTGGTACTATGTATACGATTAACGAGCGGCGTATAATAATCGCAAAAAAATGATAAAATTGAATTTTCAGTTTCGAAATCATTAGTAGATAAGTTCACGTTCATATAATCTTGTAATTTAATTGATACTACGTAACACAGATTCACATTATAATGCATGATGTGCCATACACAAAAACATACATTTCTATTGAGTTATGATTTTTCTAAATATTTTTTCGAGAAATGGCATCATATTTACGGGCTAATGTATTTTTTTTAAGCCGATAAGAAAAATAATGCTCTGTAGGGTTAATGTTACCTAAATTAAAATTACGTACCTAAAGACCTCCAGACCGAATTTCGGCCACGGCGACCAATTTCAGTGGAGACTAGGCATCGGCGCGGGAGATATTATAGTGCACACGTGTGTGAGTAGATACAGGTGCACTCTCTTTTCACTCACTCTAAAAACCTACCTATTTAGTTTGCATACACATGAGCGACACGCGTCGAAGACAGAGGTAACTGAAGCCGTCGACACCCATCGAAGCCGGCTCGTGTATTTGTTGATTTGTTGCTCAAATACACCAGCGGCATGTTGACGCGTGTTGGCTATCGCCGACACGCGTCGACCGCAACCGTCGAGACACGTCGACCGCTACGTCTACCATTGATGCGTATCGCTCGTGTCACTTATTGTTCCGAATCGAAAACAACCCGCGCATACCGACATACATTCATTAGTTAGGTAACGATTGATATGAAATTGAAATTGTTTATTGAAATAATTGATTTACATAAATATTTACTTATGTAAATCAATTATTTCAATAAATTAATATATTTAATAGGAAACGATAGTTCGAATAACTTCACAAAATGTTTCAGTTATTAAAAGTCCATTCAAAATAGTGTAATTTGTTTATGGTGCCTATTCCACTTCTTGATTTGCCAGTATTTGGTGTTAAAACGCTTCAGACGTCGAGCCCACCGAAGATTTATCGTTGATGTTTCAAACAAAAAACATCATTTGACATACATAAACTCAAGCTTTTTTCCCATGAGGGTAAGCAGAAATACAGAACGTTATTGCTACGATCCTTAAACACTCCTTTTGCTTCGTTTTCTTTCGTTTGTTCGTACATCTGATCATATTATACGCATTTTTGAAATTACTATTGTTGCCAAAATAATTTGTTTTATTTACACATTTCTTTCTTTAAATAAATCATTATATTCCCTGCTCTTTCCACATTTTTTGTCACTAATCAAGCACGTCTTCTTTCAGCCTCCTTAGTAACGCTGAAATACTTAAAGAAAACTCTATGTGCTGTGAGTCCTTCCAACTGACCGGCCAATGAAACTCTACGCCTTCAGCACATCCAAACCACAAGAGCTGTCAGTGTCTATATTTCACATTGAGATGGGATATAACAGGAGATGCCCTGTTATTCTATACACGGTTGTAGGTAGGTGCCAGAGCAGCCATCTTTGTCGCCAAGTTTCGTGGTAGTTCAGCTGTCAAATGGTTGTTTATTTTTTGTATTATTGAGATTTGCGAGAAAATTACGAGGACTTTACCTTTAAAACTGCATGTAAATGTTGAAAAACAGCAATTCAACATGCCTGTGTGTTGTATTGTGAAGTGTGGTGCAAGGAAGAATGAAAATCAACCTCAACTTTCTTTGCACAGGTTAGTAGCCGGTTTTCATGCAATAACACATACAATAATAGACATTCGATGATATAATTGTAACGCGATCATGAATTTATGGCTAAAGTATTGATATTTGGGTGAATTTCCGTACAACAGACCTTTTTATTATTTTGTTAATTCATTCGTTTGTTTACAATAATATGTCATAATAGAATAGTGTTGTACCGTTGCCTAATAGTTTCCGGAACTAGTTCCTCCGCTGGAACGATATCGGTATATTCTGCTATGTTAACATAAATAGTCCTGCGTCTTATTAGCTCCGATTGACCTTGCTAGGTCCGGCCCGTGGTTCACAGCACCAAAATCAAAATATTTTCTTTCACATAAACCTACATGGGCACTTATGAAACGTCAGCCTTGTTGTAGGAACAACAAATTTGTGTTTGTTCCTAGTATTTATATTATATATATCACTGTATTTTTAAAAAGATTATATTTTTATGTGCATACAAAAGATTATCATAAATTTACTGAGAAGGCACAGTCATTATATTAATCTCTTTAAAGTCTCTGAGGGAGTGTCTGGGACTTAATTTATAAATTGAACGAATTGCCCTTTTTTGTAAAATTAAAATTGTCTGAATATCGGCGGCATTTCCCCACAACAGAATACCGTATGACAGCACACTATGAAAATAACTAAAGTAAACTAAACGGGCTGTCTCTAAATCAGTTAAGTCACGAATTTTCCTAACGGCAATTTTTTTGACAATTTATCTATATGGGGGCCCCATTGAAGCTTGGCATCCAAAGTTATGCCTAAGAATACTGTGGTATTTTCGGGTTTTAACTCTTCACCCTTTATGAGAACACTAGTTTCTACTTGTCTAACATTTGGTATCGTAAATTTAATACATTTCGTTTTTATTTCGTTAAGAAGTAGATTATTAACATTAAATCAGTTTACTACTTTTGCGAGGGCACTATTTATACTGTCAGTAACCAGCTGTTGACGTTTGAGTTTAAATAAAAGTGAAGTGTCATCTGCAAACAACACTATATCATGTTCATCCTTTATGAGGTAATGCAAGTCATTGATATAAATAATAAATGAAAATGGTCCAAGTATTGAGCCCTGGGGGACCCCCATTCTTACTACAGATCCGGGTGACCTTTTCCCGTTAACATCAACTCTCTGAATCCTATCACTGAAGTAAGAAGTGAGAAGATCCAGAGAGGGTTCCGGATTCCGTAGTGGCGAAGTTTCCTGATTAAGGTTTCATGAAAATACAATTGAATGCCTTGGACCAATCACAAAAGATGCCCAAAGCATCGCATTCGCAAAGTATTACTTTTGTAAGCCTATTTTACTAATCAAACGTTATATTTGAACGATAATTGAACGTTATATTTGTTAATCATTATCATATCAATAAACAAAGGCAAAAAAAAAACTTTTATTTTATTTTTACTCCACCACTCATTAACACAATAATATAAGCATCTCATCCCATTCACGGAGAATGTGATGGGAAGTTTATATTATTCATTCACCCTAGTGATTATCTTGTTTTTCACTAGGGTCCGCATACCTAACAGAAACTACTGCTCTCTGGCCTTCCAACCCAAAGGTATAATATGCGAAAGCACCTGTTTTTGGGCATATGGATACATATCTCTTCACGCTGTTTTCTTTCACTTTAATACGTAAACGTGATGCAATTAAAAAGTGTTTTTTAATTCTGTGCCGAAAAAACACTTGGCATTAATTTTATTTTCAGGGAAGAAAGTTGATTGCGATAATTTGACAGTTTCGGGTAGCTTGATGTGCTGGCGTCTGTACCTATCGATAAATAGTTCATATGAGTCTTTTACGCATAACAAAAGATTAGAAATAAAGTATTTTCGCATACTGTATTTTTATGCAAAATTATAAAGTATGTTTATCGAAAATAAAGTAGGATACGTTACTATAAAGTAGGCAACCTTAGTTAGAACGGACTATAAGTTAGTATACTATATTATGATCCAAACGTGATAACTAGTACGACTCGTATTTAGTATCGATACTCGTTATAGTAACACCAATGTTCCTTGATTGATACAACCCTAGCAATGGCAGCCATTTTTTGAGACAATATGAGTTGTAGGTAGGCACCCTTTTTTCGTAGGTATTTCCAGTCCATATTATATATGTCTATGATATTTCACAACAATGATGACAGTGACAGCTCTTGAACTCGGTTTAGATGTGCTGGTCGCATTCAGTATCATTGGTGAAATTGGCCATAACAATCTATGGACCCAAAATGTGCTAGAATTACCTACAAAAGATTCTGTCGAAAAGTATAATTAATTGAAACTCGACCCTTTTTCGTCCTTTCGCAAACATGGCTTAGTGATTGGCTAATATGCCTGTACCTAAACGACAGTATATCTATTTCCTTTAGAACTTGATACATACGACAGTATCTAATTATTTAAATCTATTTTCCAAGAACCCGACGTAATAACTAGCTTCTTGGATATCTGTATTAGGTAATGAATATAGCTATTTCATATTTTTATTATAACAATAACGAATATTAGTAGCCTATCCGATGTACGTAGAAAAGCTTTCCTTTCTTATTAGTAGATCGAGTACCTTAAAGTCTGAATTAGATTTTATTTTTATTTTATTTTATTTATTAGGGACAAAAAACAGTTACAAGTACATGCCAAGCTTAACTAGGGATTAAATATGATACAGGATTATATTTTTAATATCACATCACACTAATAAAGGCCAAAGATTGTGAGAGCGTGTGTTTGTATGTTTGTTACTTCTTCACGCTCAAACGGCTGGACCAACTTTGATGAATTTTGCTCATAGATAGTTTATAACCAGGATTAACACATAGAATACTTTTTATCCCGATATTCTTACGGGATCGCGACTTATGCGGGTGAAACCGCGGGGCGCAGCTAGTTATTAGATATGCTCTAGAACAAGTCTGTTAAACGTTTACTGTCTGCCAGAGCTCAACAGTATATTCTTTGGTTTGAACTACCGGTTCAAACCAAAGAATATACTGTTGAGCTCTCGGAAGTAATCGGAAGTAATCGGAACTACCAGTCGGATTTAAAAAAATCTTTTCGCATTTAATAGCCCAATTTTTGGAGGAAGGTTATAATATTAACATCCCGAATTCCCAATACGACCCTAGGAGCCGAAAAAAGAAATAAGTAAGCGCGGGTGGGCGATGCGATGCGATTTATTGCTATCCATCAGCCCTGATCGAGGTCAAAAAGAAAAAGGAAATTACCTAAGTTCTAATGTTGAAGGAAAGCCCTTGCTTGTTAGGCTCATAACAAGGCTTAGGATGAATTTGTGATAGGGTTTATGATTTAATCTTCACTATTAAATTGTTGATTCATAGGAATAGAACATCTCTTCTCGTAGGAGTCAAAAACGCAACACGCCCGTTTTCAAATGTTTGTGTGATGAGCACGATCATTTGTTCTGTGTCTGGGTGTAATTTATCTATAATATGTATGTATTTAGAAATATACAACATGTAACGTTAAAGACGCAAAACCTCAGACACCCCAACAGATTTTTAATTCAGTTGACCTATTTCAGAGAGAAAATAAGTCATTAAAAAAATTGTAAAGGTTTTATGTGCTGTTTTAGTTTTACTGGTCATTCTGATCGTTTCTTGCGTCTGCGACGACGCTTTATCGAAGGAGGAGTCGTCACCGGGCCGCTGCGCCGCACTGACATTGGCTTGCTTGACCTATTAATAAATAGACACGGCAACGTTTTTAATGAAGATTTTTTGAAAAATGTGTCCTATATTAAAAAGTGGTTCAATTAATTCTGCTCGTTATTCTGATCAAACTATTTTCAGGTTTTGCGCATTTAACGTTACACGTTGTATTGTATATGTATGTTTATCAGTTGTCTAGTAGTCATAGCACAAGCTCTGCTTAGTTTGGGACTAGTTGGCGTTGTGTGAAAGTTGTGGAATATTATTATTATTATTATTAATAACACTAGCCTAGATCTAAATGAATGTCTAAATCAAAGCGTGCTGTTGCAAATTCAACGCTGGGCTCAGCGCTGTAACTTGAAAATCCAACAGTGCGCTTTTAATTAGGCGTTCAATAAGATGTCACCTCGTGAACGGGCTACTAAGCTGCTTCTGCTTGTATATTTTATTTAAAAGCATTTGTAAAAATATCGACTTCCCTGAGCGCACCCAATAGATATACATATTATATATTATAGATATTTGTTTTTATTTCTTCCTTGAGAAATAAAACACAAATTCTTTAATTACTCAAATACACAGCGTTCTTTATTTAAAAGTGTCTTAAAACATCGATTAAATAGGTAGACCAGAAACGAGCATTAATTTGATAATAAAAGTCCTAACAAAAACTCCTCGATCACGATACTTGGTTGCCACGATAAAATGTTGAAGGGTATATAGTCAGGAGCAAATATATATACAAAGTTAACGAAATTCGACACTGATTTCCTCCTAAAGTATTGATTTAAAGCGTCTCGGTACACAAATAATTTGGTGAAATGTATTATTCTATCACATTGAGGCTATACTATAATCAAGTGACGTTTTTGGCCCACTTTTATACCCCCTCTCTGGTGATTTTTAGGCTATCCCTCCTCTCCCCTTCTCAGCATCACGTGTATTTTTTAGGTGCTTGATAATTAATTTCATTAGTAGTAAACACGAAAAAATACAAATGATTGTCAAACTATCCCATCCCTCCATTATGATTAATCGTGTTTTTTGTGACCCCTCCCACCCTTTATTATTTATTTATTTATTTAAACTTTTCGCACACAAAAAAGGTACAAAGGCAGACTACTTTCGAACCTCAAGTGATTTAAAGATGACCCCATTACATCAACTGAACAGGGAAACTCGTTTTTGAATTTTGCAAAGTGACTACATTATTTTGCCCTGAACTGTATTAACGTCATAAAAAGTTTACACCATAATGGCTTTGATGAGATACAAGTAGGGGGTTGAAGGGAGGGGGGAAGGGAGTTTGACGTAAGAGGAAGAAAGTATCGAAGTTGAATGAGATCGTTTAATAGTGTTGTTTCTCCTTGTTCGGTGAACTTTGTTCAAGTTTACTATTTTGGTTAAAAAACAGAACCTTTGGGTTATCGATATTCACAGATGCTGCTGCCTTGCCTCGAAAAGCACGTTAAGCATTTTCTTGCTTCTTTCTTTATTTTCTTTCTTAAGCCGTTGGTCGTGTTTGTTATTCGTAGATCTATGACAGTCGTCACGGGGAGTCAGAAGACAAAGTCTGTTAATCAGTCTTACCAAGAGCTATCATGTTACCCAGTTGCTGGGTTCTGGAGGTCAGATAGGCAGTCTCTCTATGTAAAATACTGGTATTAAGCTGCATCCGATTATACTGAAAGCCAACCCCTAGGTAGAAGGTAATGCTTCTGTCTTTACTACGCATAATAACGCTTCTGTGTACTTGGCATTATTAAAAAAAAAAAAAAATCTTTTGATATCGGAAATTGATTTGAGACTTAAATTTGATTTATTTACCTTTATTTCGTTGCACGTGCTCAGCCGTGGGTGAAGTCGGCGTATGAAGGATGATTAGAACTTTTCGAACAATTTTTTTTCCTTCGTACTCAAAAAATACCATCTTTAGAAATTATTGAAACATGTCACATTTAAAACTTCTAGTCCAATTCCACTTCAGACAGACTCCAACAAGCCTGCCATTACAACTAACTTCAGAAGTATAACTTTAAATTTAACTACTAGGAATAAAACTAGAAGCGAGCGAGAAATTCTTTCTAGACAGAGTTTCTGCAGTTCTTCAAACAAATAAAACTCGGTTGTATACTGACCGCTAGACTTGTTGCAGGGACTAGAGAAAAGAGTGAAAATGTTGAAGACTTTTTAAGTAGGACTTTTTAAGTAAGACTTTTTAATTAAGATAAGATAGATCGAAGTAATGGGAGTAGAAACAATACAAATTATTGATAATCTTTGAGCTTATATCCTGAGTTTCGAAGCAAGAATGTATTGAAAACATTGTCGAGTGTAATCACACTAATAGAGATGCGAAAGTACAACCAAGGGAAGGAAATGTTAAGGAAATTCACACCTTACATTAATTAGCCGTGCTATATCTGCCATTTCATACAACTTTCAAGAGGGACAGTTGTGATTTGAATATATGGACAATTTAAGTTGTAGTTAACTTGCTTAATAATTCATTTCCCTGACTTTACATAGTCCAGCTGAGTTTGTTACCTCATCACGGCTAAACTATCTACTGAAACTCTGGTAATGAAATTGAAAAAAGTAGTCTGAGACCTGAATAAGGGACATAGCCTACGTTTCATCCGGAATATCTACGAGGTTTTTTTCACGACGCAGCAAAACCAAATTTAAATTATAAATACAAAATACATATGTCGCAGGCAATAGTTAGTAGGTACTAGGACTTTTATCATCAAAACAATGATGTAGTATCAAAATACAGGGTCTACGTTTGTCCAATAAATTCCTTTCACCTCGATTTACGTGTAATAGTTATTTTTCGGGTCACAATAAATCGAATCTGTCACTTGAAACGATCGACATAACCTCGAGAACATTCTCGCCGACGCCATATTTCCAGTATTGATTCAAATGGAAACACAATTTCATACAAAGAAGTGTAACAAATCATTGTCGTGGACAGAAACTTCACACGTGGTAGTCTAAGCTGTGCAAGTGAAAAATAAGAAAGAAAGAAAAATAGGCTTATTGAAGTGAAAACTTCTTTACGCGCACTTTTCGCTCTTTCTGAACAGTGAACGAAACTGAACCGTCACGTTCGGGATGGTGACACTGAATATGGTATAATCGGCTCCAGACGGTAGGTGACGCTGAATAACGTATACTCGGCGTTGAATCGCGTACACTCGGCTTCAGTCGTAAGTTTTCATTTATATCGTGTAGTCATAAGCACACATCCTCTTTTTTGTCACAGAAACAGTTGCATACAAAAAAATATCTATCAACTTGATACCTTTAGATTCTTTATACATAGCCTTATAATAATAATATAGATCAGACTTAAACCGTGAAATCATAAGTGAAGTGATCACTTAATAATAGTGTTAATCCCTAGCGAATTACAGCTCACTCTGCGCTCACTTCACCAAAGCTTTCACGGTGATGGTTACAGAATCGCACGGCTGAAATACTATATTCACACCACCTCCTCGCGAATGTCAAATTATATGTCATACCAACCTAGGTTTGCATAAGAGGTAACGTGGCCCTTGGCACAAGCAACTGAAGGAACACGGGTGGGTTTTAGTCAGTAAAAGTCTGACACGCCCTCCCGCTCCGCCCAGAGCGGGAGAAGTTATTTGATAATTTCCCACCCAAAAAAAAATAGCCTAGGTTTGCATGACATATAATTTGACATAATTTGACATTCGAAAGCAAATCATTTAAGCCCTTGGGCATTAATACGGTACTGAATTTCGTTATGACCCAGTCTGCCTAGCCTTTTCCCAACTATGTTGGGGTCGGCTTCCAGTCTAACCGGACGCAGCTGAATACCAGTATTTTACATGGAACGACTGCCTATCTGACCTCCACAACCCAGTTACTAGGCAATACGATGCCTCTTGGTAAGACTGATTGTCAGACTTTCGGGCTTCTGACGACCCGTAACGACTGTCAAAGATCTACGAATGACAGTCGGGACTAAAGGCTCAACGTGCTTTCCAAGGCACGGAGGGGTCTCGGTATGTAAAGATGGTCAGTGGTCACCCATCCACGGACCAAGCGTAGCGCGGCAAGCGTAGCTTAACCTGATCGATCGACCTGTGCGGCTGTTATTTCTTAGCCACAAGCCCTCATTATGACCCCCGGATCATCAATGTGATTTAAATTTAGAATAGTATATGAAACCGCACGTTTGACCCAGCAAACATTTACAATCATAATCGAGATTTTAATATTATTTTCATGCTAATTCTATTGATCATTTTATATAATTTTAAAAGCTAATATTTTAATTATCAAAACATTACTATTTTGTGGGGTTAAAATCTAGGAAAATAAAAACAAAATTGTCATTCTGACTGAGTTTCTGTTTTTCTATTTTATTTTACTCGTAAAACCCCACAAAATAGTAATGTTTTGACAAATAAAATACTACTTTGAAAATATTTATTATAATCAATAGAATTAGCATATAAAATATTATTAAAATCTCGATTATGATTGTAAATGTTTGCTTGGTCAATCCCTAGCATCAGTGGGATGACACTGACAGCTCACTTCACGCATGTTGCCACGGTGAGAATTTTGCAGAATCGACATGCTGTTCCACAAACGATGGGACACTTAGTATCGTGTCCTGCGTGTCCTGTCAGCTGTATGTTACAGGAAATGATGGACACGAGGGATGACGCCACACACGTAGCCAAATTCTCTGCCGAGTCCATTTAGATTGCCAACGACACGCTAAGACGAAGATGAAGAAGCCATAGTTAGTCTTCAAAGTAAATACCTTTTTAACTGAAGCAAAATTAGCTGAACAGCCGTTTGATTCTGTAAAAATCTCACCGTGAAATCATAAGTGAAGTGAGCTTGAAGTGACCAGTGTCAATAGTGTTAATCCCTAATGACAGCTCACTCCACGCTCACTTCACCCAAGTTTTCACGGTGAGATGGTTACAGAATCTCACGGCAGTTTGTCAAACAAGTTTTTCTGACCCACTTTCAAGAACTGGCAACTGTCAGTACAAAAAGGAAAATAAAGAAATTTGACTTCATTCACTGAAATCTCAACAAGAAATGCTAACATTTGCTCAATTTGATATTTCTCTTTCTGCTTAACAAAGGTATTACTTTTCTTCCACGCTATGAAATTAATTTTGTTTATAAAGCAAAGTTTGTAGAAGAAATTCTCTCAGTATTCCGTGTTGGCAGGTGAGTTCAATGCACTGGCGTTTAATATTTATTTTATTGTTCTGAGTTAATAACTGTATTGTTTGTGTCTGTTATATGACTTGTCTAGAAGTTGGGTTTGTTTTAGTTCTTTAGTTCTCTTTTTACACCCTCCATAAGCACTTGAGTGAGATATACCTGAGATACAGCGGGGTAATTGTGTAACACACTAAAAGTAGCAATCGCTTTCATTTTGAGAGTTCAACTACATTCATTGCGTTATTTACGTTGTTTAGCAGACAAATGCATTGCATTGCATTTATTTTATTTTTAATGAATAAGCAATAATGTCCTTTAAAATGATTCAGATTGTCATTGATGGTGTGTTCCGCAATTAGGGTGCTGTTCCGGAACAAGAAAATCATTGGGTAAATGATCGGTTGTTGTGTATGTTAGTTC